>PVIW01000244.1:0-252174 GCA_004026585.1 Noctilio leporinus
CCTTCAGAGGTTCCCCACGTCCAGCGTAGCCTGTCCGCATCACCTTTGTTCCTGTCCTGTTTCCTCTGCCCATATACACATAATTGATGCTGGAAACTCATCCTTCATTTGTAATTTTAAAAAGAAAACCCGTGAAACTTGAATAATCCACGTGGGTCTGTTTCCACTCGGTTCTTCCGGGCTACCATCTCCTACTTTGGCACTGAGATGTTTTTTGCACTTTGATCTGTCGGGTGAATGAATGAAGACGATTAAAAAAAAAAAAATGTTCAGAATAAATCCAAAGTTATAAAAATGAAATCTGTCCTTTAATTACTTCAAAAACATACTTTAAGGCGATGTATGAGAGAGCAGTTGAGCACATGTTTGCTAAAGAAAAAAAATTCAAATAACAGTAACATGACGGGGACAGTAAAAAATGAACAATAGGTATTTTAATTTCCCTCTCAATGTGCTGGTGACCGTAGATCACAGACACACAGAGAAGGTCAATCATTCTTTATGGAAAGTGATGTAAAATATTGCCATTTTCTTTTAGTCAGTCACATCTCAAAATTGAAAATTGAGCACTGTTGATGGGCAGTTATCTGAATCGTTTACACATTGAGATTCAAGTTGCTACTTTTCTTCCATTTATTCTGCCAGGACCCTGTGCTTTAAGTAGACGCTAAAACTAGGTAGGCAGGATCACTATATGACCTCCACGGGTCCCTCCCTCCCCCCCCAAACTAAAATAAAGTAAATTTTATTTTATAAGTACATTGGCATAAACATGCATATACTGATATTTAATATTAAAACATTTTCTCCCACCTAAAAAGTTACTTTCTTCTTCTTTAAAAGACATTAACACTTTTCCCGGGACCCCCTGTTTCTAACAGAGAAGTATGCTTTGGAGAAAAGAAAACCATTTCATAGAAACATAGACTAAATCATAATAAAACTCAATGACAGAAGTCAGATGTTCTTTAACGTTTAAGAAATTTGTCAGTGATTTGTCACAATGAAAAATCTGTGTACTTATTTTTAAAACTTAAATACAAAGCAAAAATCAAATGAGTAGTCAGATCAAGGGGAATATAAATAAAATGTGGGGGTAGGTGGAGATGAAAGAGGTAATAGGAGGAGGAGATAAATGGTGATGGAAAAATACAATAAAAATAATTTAATAAATAAATGAATAAATAAGTGCACCTGTCTTTACTCATTGGAACATTATTAGATCACTAAATAAAACACATCAAAGTTCTCAACAAACAGGTAACCATTTCTTTTAATGTGCTTAAAGTATAAAAATTATTTTTATTTTTTAATTTTTGAAAAGAATTTTATTTATTATTTTGAGAGAAGGGCAGGGATGGAGGAAGAAAGGGAGAGAAGCATCAATGTATGGTTGCCTTTCACCTGTCTCCAGCTAAGGAACTGGTTGGAGACCTGGCTTGCCACCTAGTTGTGTCCCCTGACTGGGAATCGAACCAGCCACCTTTGGGATCGCAGGCTGTTACCAATCCACTGAGCCACACCCGCAAGGGCCAAAAGTTATTTTTAAATGGATTTTTCTCCCTAGTGTTAGTAAAAGTCTGCGGTAGTGGGTAGTCCTCTGCTTAGTGAGAAAACTACCATTGACTCTTTGGAAGTTTTTGGAGGGCATAGGGGTGATATCTATTGAAATGTAAACTGTACACATTCTTTAATGCACAAATTCCGCTTCTGGGCATTAATCTTATAAATTCATTCTCACACATGCGCAACTAAATATAAGCATAAGTATTCATGATAACATTGTAACAGCAGGAAATTTAAAAAGAAATTCATATTCATTATTAGTAGACTGGCTGTATAAATGATTATCTATTTCCATTGTGGAATAGTATACAGCTGTTAAAAAGAATAACGTTGTGTAATAACATTGCTTAATGATCAGAAGGACGCCTGCCTATTCCTAAGCCAGTAGTTTACCATCAGGAGCATTTTTTGCTCTATGGGGCTCATTTGGCAATGTCCGGAGACATTTTTGGTTGCCATCCTGGATTTTGCTACTAGCATGTAGTGGATAGGTGCCAGGAAAAGTGCTCAATGTCCTGCCATGCACCAGGACAGTTCCACAGCAAAGAGTTAATCCGGCCCCAAATGTAAAAAGTTCTGAGGTTCAGAAATTCTGTTCCAAGCGAATCACTAGCAAGAATAAAACATACAGATTTTTTGTCTTAGGTTAATTGAGTTTTACCTTCTGAGACAAGGGAGGGTCCAACCCCCCTCTGGAGAATAATATCTGAAAAGAGGCAGGGTCTTGAGAACAAGGAAGCACTGAAGTCATCATGTGGTGTAAGCCGCCCATGGTATCTCCCACATACATGGGAAATTGAGAGAACAATATAAAAACATTATCTTCACATGGATGTACAAGAGCCAAGATTATGCACCAAACTCTTAAAGTCATTAGCTGGGGAAGAGTGCAATTGCAAGTGATTTTCATTTTCTTTTTTGCACTATTTCATATTTAAAATTTTTTTCTGTAATAATCATGTCTTACTATCAGGAAAAAAAAACTTATAAGAACGTTTCAGTGAAATTTAGGTTTAAATCTGGCAAGAATGTAGTTCTTGAGGTTTTTTCCCACTATGCTACTGTTTTTGAAAGTTGATTGAGGACATTTTAAAACCTGGAGTGGTTGTACCTGTGAAACCTAAAAAAATGTGACATTTTTTGACAAAAGTTTGATTTCCCAGATTACAGCTGAAATTCGGTTAAGCTGATAAACAAATATTCACGTTATTTCTTTCTCTCTCTCTCTCTCTGCTTTGAGTAATATTGTTTCCATACGTAGCATTGAATGGCAAGCGGATTGAAATGGAAGCTAGAAAGCGTGGCTTCCAGAACACAGTTTGTTAGGCATGAGAAACAGGGCGAGTTGTTCATCTCTCACAATAACAATAGCGCCCAAAGGAAATGAGATCACTATCTGTAAGAGATATCCGCACTCCCACTCGCTGCAGTGTTGTTCACAATAGACAAGACACGACAGCAGCCTAAGTATCCACACAGGGATAAGTGGATAAAGAATCTGTGTGTGTGTGTGTGTGTGTGTGTGTGTACATAATAACATGTACACACATATACATAATAACCTATATAGATATAGACATATGTGTCTCTGCATAATGAAAATTGTGTCTATGTAAGTGTATACATACATACTCAACTAGTATATGAATAGTATTCGGCCTATGAAAAAAGAAGGAAATCCTGCCATACACAACAACATGGATGAACCAGGAGGATATCATGCTCAGTGAAATAAACCAGAGAAATATACTATATATCACTTATATACCAAAAACATTTTTTCTACAAATTTAAGTCAATTTATAGACACGGAGAGTAAAATGGTGATGGCCAGGGGCTAGGGGCTGAGGGAACTCTGACAGTCCTCTCTGTCTATGTCTTGACCCAAATGACAAATAGGGAGGAAAAACAAAACAAACAAACAAAAAGGACACCAAGAAAGCCAGCACTAGCAAAACGGTGAGGTTCTTGGCGCCAAAGTCCAGGGGGAGCCGGGATTCCAAAGACGGGCACCCCAGGACTTCAGCTCAAGGGCAGGATATTGACTTGAAGCTTGTCAGCAAAAAAAGGAGGGACTGAGCTAACCCCCCAGGTATTCCCCTGACCTCACTGTCAGATGAAACCACCCCTAACTTGGGGTGGAGAGAGACCAGGGTGTCAGGTTAGTGGCTCCCCGCCAGCAAGGAAGGAAAAGCAAGAATGGGGGAAAGCATCCCAGTCCCCATAGTTATTTCTCACTTCCCTTATTACTTACCTCTGAGCAGGAGGTCACCATATACACCTGGTAATCAAAACAGGTGTCATTTGTCCCCTGGCTTTGGGGCAGGCTCCTTGCCAAGTACTCTTTCTGATGCATGTTAGCTCATTAAAACCTTACTACGATGAGCCCTGGCTGGTGGCGCAGTGGATAAGGTGCCGGCCTGCACACCTGAAGGTCACTGGTTCGATTCCTAGCCACGGCATATAACCAGGTTGCAAGCCAGGTCTCCAGCAAGGTCTGTAGCTGGAGGCAGGTGAAAAAGACCACCATACATTGATGTCTCTCTCCCTCTCTGCCTCTCTCTATTCCCCCCTCTCTAAAAATAATAAATAAAATCTTAAAAAAAAAAAAAATCCTTACTACAACCGACACAGAATAATATTGCATCCTAGGAGGTAGCAGGTCATGCTCATGTCCACAGCAGGGACAGTGGGCACTCAGGTCCTCGCATCGATAGTCACTGGCTGTGCGTGGGGTGAAGTCACTTACCTTCTCTCCAGCCTCCGTTTTTCCCTTCTAAAATTGGATAATGATCATGATAGTAATAACCGTTGGGCCCTCGAGGGTAGGTTGCAACAATTGAAAGACTTAATGCATTTAAAGCCGGGCGCAGCAATCTACCGCCCAAGGCAAATCTGGGCAACTGCCTATTTTTATAAATAAAGCTTTATGGCAGCACAGTTGTGCCCAGTCATTTACAGATCATATCTGGTTGCTTTACATCTCCTATTGGCAGTTGAGACCAACTGTGCGGCTGTCAAAGCCTGAAACATGTACTGTCTCACTCTTTACGGAATATGTTCGTTGACCCCTGACCCAAAGCATTCACTCGAGTCTCTTACACCTGGAAGAGGCCTCATAGTTATATTTTATGTAAAATCAAGAGCAGACATCAGGTTCTTTTTATCATTCTTTTTTCCCCTGGGTCCAGCAAGGGCCTTGCATATATTAGATGCTTTGGAAAAAATCAAGTTAGCATAATTAGTGATAATTAAATGTAACAGCTATGACATAGCATTCAGAGGAAACCGGGTTTATACTAAAACTTCAGACTCAGTTTGCATGGAGAATGACCCTGCTTCGCTTTCTCACTGTTCAGCAATTTCAGTTAGAATAAAAGTCATCACAGCATATTGGAAGGCCATTCACCTAGCTTACCTTTCTTCACGCAAGGGCAGGGAGAGGGATGTTTGATGTGGGGGGAACCAAACGTGTTCTCTTTCATTACTTTTGAAGCTTTAATGATCATAAGATGAAATGTACATCCATTCTGCGAACTTCACAGAATGTGCTTTTTCCTGGCCTAGACCCCAGGTTACAGTTAGCATTTAGACCAGGCCCCAAGGAGAACAGAGTACTGGGGACTGGTTGATGCAGTGATGATGTAAGTAGGTAGAAAAGAGGCCAGCGAACGAACCAGAGGAAGAATCATTAACTCACCACCCCAGCTGAAAACCAGCCCAATACGGAGTTGGAGGTACCCACCAATGGCCAGCAACGGGTCCTCCTGAGGACACTCAGGAGGCCTTCTGTTTTTAGGGGACTACTAAAACAGATTTAGGGGATTAACCAGAGGCCATCAAGGCTCAAGGATTCCCATGAGAACCAAGAGCCAACAGGGGTACAATGATGAGCAAGATGAACATTTCCCCTGACCTCCCGGGGCTTAGATTTTACCAGGGAAGGGCTGCCAATGGTCAAGAGGGCAAACAAGTTCACTATTACTAACAGCGACAAGTGTTCCGAAGGAAACGGTGCCATTAGAAATACAGGGTCTGTTGTCAGACTCCTTGGGTCTGAATTTTGGTGACAAAGCGAGGCACTGCCTTCAGTCACAGAATCTCATCAGTGCCCGAATACATACTCAGTTGATTGAAATAAATATCATTTTAATAAAATATATTTTTAAAATGGAATCCATGCCAAGAAATCCAGGACATCAGCTGAACAGAATATCAAACCTTTAAGATAAAGGCAGGACTGAGAGTAGGATGAGGTGAGCAAGGCCAGCTGTTGGAAGGTTTTCTGTTCCCTGTTTTCACAATAGTGTGGCCCTTTCGGGGCATTGGGAGCATGAAATGTCGGGAAATTCCCCAAACTGCTCCTGCCCAGGAAGAGCTCAGTAGATGGCCGTTGTTATTATTTTATTATGTCCAACAATGGTATTAATCCTATTGAAGTCCGTTATGGAAGACATACGTAAGCAATAACATCCGTACAAGTCAGAAAAGTGAAGAGGCCAGTTGCTGTATTTTGTTGATGCTAAGTCTTATCCCTTGTGAGATGCTCCATTGTTTTGTGGACTAGTAAGAAAGAAAGAACGGTTGTCAGGCGGGAGGGGGAATGGGGCAGGTTGGAAAAGGTGACAGGATTAAGATGTGCTAATCAGCAGTTACAAAAAAGCCATGGGGATGTCAAGTACAATAATCAATAATATTGTATTAACTATGTATTTAGTACCAAGTGGGTACTAGTCTTACCAGTGTGATAACTTCGTAAGTTATATAAATGTCTAACCAGTATGTGGAACACCGGAGACTAATATAATATTGAATGTCAATTGTAATTGAAAAATATAAAAACTTAAAAATAGGGAAAGAAATGCTTCCAAAATACAGTTGCAAACTGCCAATGATTATAAAGTATGTACTAATTTTAGTGATGTTAAAATGCATAGACTATAAGCATAAATGTGTATATAAAAAATTATCTATTCCTAGGGAGAGTGGTGGAGGTGGAAGATAAGTGGTAATGAAAAATATAATAAAAATGACCTGTTTCCAAACAAGAGAGTGTTTAAATAAACCTTTTCTTTTTGGAAATTTTGAGTAGTTTATAATATTGACATTCTAGGACCCCTGAGCATCTAGACTAGTCTTCCATAACAATAATTGTTAAGTGGGGAAAAAAATGAATGAATGAGAAGTGAAATAATTAAAGCTACAATTAAAAAGTCTCTGCTCCTACACATCAATAGAAATGATTCAATAGAAATGATGTAAAATCACAAATTCCCTGGAGAAAGATAGAAAACAATAATGATACAAAAATAAAGAGAGACTTGAGTAGGTATTTTCATAATTAAAGTGGCAGTGTAAATGCAATACTGCCATGGTTCACTGGGGAAGTTTCTAGAACTCTGCATCATTTTGACACAATGGCATTATGTTAAAATCCACTTATATGTTGAGCACCTGTCCTGCCTCTATTGTGGATGCAAATTAGTAGTCATCAGTTTTAGAAGACAGATCTTAATAAACAGTAAATGAATGAATGAATTCTGTACATATGGAATTCTGCATGTAATTCTATGGCCAAACACAATAGAGTCCCATAATTTAATCTCTCATCAGTCCAATTTTCAACTTCAGGAAAACACTTGGATTTCCCCTCAGAGAGAAAATAGCAAGCACCCTTTCAAGGGGACTGGGCTTATGGCAGGCAATTGAGGTTTATGATATTTAATTTCAAGGAAAAGTTGCCCATTTTTAATCCACTATTATTTCCAGACATTTTATGAGAAAAGAACTCAACACACATTCCTGTAGCAAATAAATTATCTTCCTCCTTCCTTAGAGTTATTTTTTTCACAGTCACATTGTGTGGTTACACGAGCTAGTTTTTTCCACCATCCACAGTAGTTTTTTTTTTTTTTTTGGAAGACTTTTATCTAAGTCGCCTTGGGATAATATCACCATTTCACACTGTTGCTTTGTTCACTTAAGTACATACTTTAGCATTGATAAAATTTGGTAAATATTATTGCACTGTACCATTCTGGTTATGTTCTTTTGAAGAAAGCAGGGAAAAGAAAACTATACCTAAGTTAAATTAGGAGTATAGAGCTTTCTCTTTCCCCTCCTTTTGTTTTTTTTTTTCAATGTATTTTGGCAGTTGAAAACAGGTGCTAATTCAGTTCATTCACGATATGAGAAAGATCAATGTTCATTTGAAACTCCTCTTTCTTCGGGCAGAAAATTGTAAGGTTGAGCAAAACAGAAAACAGAGTTCATTTCTAAATATAGCAGTGTCACATGACCCCAGTCTTCTGTACTCACAGCATTAAGGTATTAGACCATTGCTCCATGGATATAGCATATAATTACTCCAGCAAAGAGGAGGCATGGTGGACCCACACAGATATAAATGTTGGGCTTCTGCCTGTCCTTTTTTAATCTGAGGAAATAGTCTGTAGAATGTCGTTGGGCCCTCCCTGTGTGACAGCTTGTCCAGAAAACAGCTCTTCTATCTATTGGCTTTTATTTTTATACCCTTTTCATAGCAGATGATGTTCAACCACTTTTCACATACTAGATTTTTTTGGCTTGTTTTCTGTTTCTTCTTTCAGCTGTGAGGCCTCAGATTAAGGCTAATTCAATTTTGTCAGTTATCCGGACCATTCATGCCAACTTCATTTAGTTCTGAATTTAGCTCCCCTGTGATGGATCCCTGAATGTGTGGGTTTGTTTGTTTTATTTTTAAAGAACTCTTTAAAGGGTAATTTAAACGTGTATCCTTAAAGATTTTAGGGCTTAATTTTTTTTTTAAATTGTTTTTAAAGAACATTTCAGGTTTACTGCATTTCTGGAACTTTCAATTAAATATTAAACTGGCAGTGAGAAGTTCAAGAGATATCACTGCATTTAGGTGTGTGTGTCTGCCAAGCAAAATTCTTAAAATGTCCTTTTTAAAAAAAATGTTGCAGAAGGTTGCCCTTTCTAGCCAAACAAGGGTTTACAAATCCAGGGTTAGTAAGGAAGCACTAACAGAGGTGAGAGACAGAGGGACCATACCCATTAAAATTGAGAAAAGGCCTACCCAGCTTGGAAAAAAGAGGCGGTTCTCACATAGCTATCAGCATTTCTCAGTTATCTAGGGGAAAATTTTTACATGTTTGTCCTCTGGGCCCACAGGAGGGAAGGAGTAGGAGGAAGTAACTAGGATTGTCCCACACTTGGAGGAAGTAGGGGCCTCAGCTGGTTTCTACAAATTCAATTAAAAAATCATGTAGCTCAGGCTTGCAGAAGCTGGGGATCAAAACTGAAAATTCAGTTTTAGGGTTCTGCTGTCTCTGCCTGGAAATTTACCGCCCCCTAACCTGCCTTTAAAAATATCTGATGACTACCCATTGACTTGTTTCAGATGTTCCTTACGAAATCCATTTTTTCATAACCCTTTCCTACATAGCAATTTTTAAAACACAATTGGACTTCACTTAGCTATTAGTTAAAATTATTTTTAAAAACTGTGCATTCTTGACCAATCTAAAAACTCTAAATATCTTTTCAAAATAAGTCTCATGAAGTTAGATGAAAAGTTAAGTTTGGTCTCTGTGGCCATCGCTTGCTTTTTTAAAAAAAAAAAAAATTAAAATTTAAATAAACTGCTTTTGCAAAAATGATTAATTCTAACTTTATCGGCTTCCCCAGAGGCTTTCAAAACAAAAGAAACAAGTTCAGCCACGTTCAATCTCTCTTCAAATTCATCCTAAAAGGTATTCCCTGCTATATGTGTTCTTCACTGTGCAGGATTTAAACAGTTAGCTAGGAAAACATGCTTTCCTTTCTGATGAGGAAGGAGGATCCTTGGCCGAAGAAAACTTAGACAGGCACCTAGCCCAACTCAGGGGTTGCCCCAGCTACAGGTTTAATTTTGTTCCTTATAGAACTGAAGAAGCCTCCTGTGTGTCTGAGTGATCAAGGTTTAAGAGTTTCAAAGGACAAGGAAGCAGTAAACTGCTTTCCAAGGGCTGTCTATCAAATTACTCCTGCTTCTAAAATTGGAAGCTTCCTTTGTTTCTCAGTGCATGTACGCAGAGCGCTTTTCCAGCCTGGGGCAGAGCCCTCCTGCACTCTCCTTCTTCTCTTCTTTTAATAATCCAAGGAACTTGAGAGTTCATGATATTCAAACGGGCTTTGTAGTTTACTCTGTAAAATGATGAGCATATCAAGAGGGAAAATAGTTCCTCTAATAACATTACCTATGGACAGTATGTCTTCTTTTTATTGATTGATTTTTAGGGAGAGAGAGAGAAAAGAAGAGAGGGAGAAACATTGATTTGTTGATCCACTTATGAATTCATTGGTTGACTCTTGTATGTGTCCTGACCAGAGGTCTAACCTCCAACCCTGGTGTATCAGGATGATGCTCTAACCAACTGAGCTCTGCCTCTTTTTTTGTTTTTAAGATTTTTTAATTTATTAATTTCAGAGAGAAGGGCAGGGAGGCAGGAAGGAAGGGAGAGAAGCATCAATGTATGGTTGCCTTTCACCTGCCTCCAGCTACAGACCTGGCTAGAACCTGGCTTGCAACCTAGTTATGTGTCCTGGCTGGGAATCGAACCAGCGACCTTTGGGTTTGCAGACCAGTGCCTATCCACTGAGCCACACCAGCCAGGGCTCTATGCATCTTTATAAAAGATCCCTGGCTTCATTTCTGATTAATCACTTGGCTTGTGAGATTATCAGGAATCACCCTCTATTGGCAGTGAACTAACCTCAGGAGAAAAAGTCACTGAAATTCACTGTTTTATTATTTGAGTTTGCCTATGAAGCAGAAATTTCCTTTACCTAAGAAAATCTAGAGGTAGTTCCATCTTTGCAATAAAAGAAAGAGGTGGATTTTTTAAAAACGCAATCAAACCACTAATTTCCCATATCTCCCTAATCATTTTCATTTTATCTCAAAAATAAAGAATTTTAAAATCTCCAGAATATCTGGCTTCCCTTTTTTTGTCTTATACAGTCAGTAGGTCAAAAAAAAAAAAAAAAAAAAAAAAAAAAAACCGCATGTAGTAACAGGAAGTGAGCACATTAGACACATATTTTAAAAAATTCTGTCACCTACAAATCATTTAAATTTAACTCCTCAAAGCTCTGTTCCTATTGAACTTGACTTGCGAGTGTCATTTTCACATCTATATGCATGTTTACATTTGTTTTATATACTTGAATATTTAAGTTCCAGGAAACCTGGCATCAAACCGTAGCACTTGAGAACTGCAAATCGTACAGTTTTGTTTATCCCAGCTCTTTTGATGATATAAAAGTAAATTCAGGCTGAGAAAAGCTATTTAGCCCGCCGTGGGGTCTTTGGATGTTGGTCTGGTATTTGCCATCTACTTTTGCCCTGAACCTTTAGGGGCTTCTGTTTCCTTTCTGTAAAGAGGGTCCATTGGGAGACATGATTTTAAGTTATTTAAATGCATATGGCCTTTGGCAGCCTAGGGTTTGGATCATGGAAAGCAAGACCTCCGCGAATCCATGAGACTAGCCAGCCTGACCTACCCACCAATGGATCAGTTTATTTTGACCCTGGGCAGGCATCAGCCTCCCACAACAAAAAAAAAATTGGGTTCTGGCAGCTGGGGCTTCCTGTGCGCTGGGGTTGGTGCTTTTTCCCCAGACTTCGACTCCGAAGAATCCAATTCGAGTCAACTCCGCAGTGAAAGTAGCAGCAGGAACTAGAATATCCAGAATTGTCAGAACCTTGCTTCCTGCTTCACCCAGCCTCCCTGTCTCCATTTCGCATAGTTTTCAGCACTGCCACCAGAATGGGTCCCTTGTCCTTTGGGGGACTTTCTCCACCCCTCATCCTCTCGGGCTGGACATTAATGATTGATCCAGCCAGAGTTACTAACATTGCCTCGAGAAAGGAATAGTTTGTCAAACTTTACCTCTTGGGACTAATTAGATGTATTTCACATGAATTGTGATTAATGCAGGGGAATGTCAGAGGAGGGCTTCAATGAATTAATGAATCCATCACGCTGACTCATCTTGGTAAACTAAACTTAAATCTTCATTACGGACCTGTTCAAGGTCAGGATCCTATATCTACCTAGTTGAGTGGTTTAATGTAATGTAATTCTTCTTAAGAAAGCCAGGGGATTGAGCAACACTTTAATTCAGAAACAAGTTGCTCAATGTGTGCCCTCTGAGAACACCAGGCCTGAGTAAGGGAAACTAAGACGTATTCCTGCTTCTTGATGGAGCTCACATTTGCAACAAAGCCCTCATTATTACCACGGGTGTGGAAAGGGCAGCTGGAGGCATCTCGCTTGCCTCCAAGGATTGCTCAAGGAGCTGAAAGCCCTGAACTAACTTCCAACAACGAGATCAAGAGAGAAAAACCATCGGAGTTGTTCTACAACTGCAGACCTTAGGGAGATGAATGCAGGTGAACGTGTTTGGTACGCCTGCAGAAACGTGTAGTTATCTTAAAAGGCACTGGGCGAAATGCTTTCAGGAAAAGAACAGGGTCCTGTGTTTAGCTGATCTCATCGACAGGGACGCACACGCCCTGAAGAGGCCATTGGAAGAACCTCCCTGCAGCTAATGGCTGTAGGTTCTGAGCCAGGTCATACACGCCCTAGAAACTATCTATACCCAAAAAGGGAGAGATAATCCGCCTTCTGTGTCAGTTAGACCTAAAATGGCTTTCTCAACGTCTATTTTCTATTACAAATGTACTTTGGAAAGGTCTCTAGGAAGGAACATGGATATAGCGAATATCCTTATACAAAAGAAGCCAGGGCCCAGGTCCCAGCCCTGGACGGGTTTACAACCACCAGGAACACTTGGAGAACCACAGTCCTGCCCTTCTAGAAGGTTCTCTGAAGTGGACCTCAGGGACTCTGGGCCCAGGACCCCACACACTTCTGGGCCTGGTATCTCTGGATGGGGAGGAGGGAGTAAGGGTGTGAAGGTGCTAAGAGGCGCAGAAAGATGGTAAGAGGGGTGGGGAGGAGATGAATTTAGGGGAACATCTCCCTACCCACCCTTCATAGCTGCGCACTGAGATTCTTCCTTTGGAATGCAAATACAGAATTGGCTAAGACTACTGAGCGGGTTAACACTCAGCCCCTAGGTTGGCGGGGAGTTTTGACTGGGGAAGGAGAAAAAGGGGAAGAGGATGGAGACAGAAGAAAAGGAAAAAAAATTTTTTCAATGTCAAGACTCACAAAACTTTCTTTGATTTATCTAAAGAAACAGAAGGCCACAGTTCCCTTAGTAATTAGTATTTCTTCAAATCATCTTCCACAGATTTAAGGTTTTAATCAACCAGCGTTTTTTTTGAAATACATAATTTCGCCTTTATTAGAAATAGAAATAGTTAGTGCATCCAACAATTTGGAAACTGTTTCTAGAACAGACACAGCCTGCATGCAGAAATCCAGAAAGCCCTCCCTGAAATGTTGACTGTACTGAATTGCACCAGTTAAGGGCCTTTGAGGTATTCTTGCAATTAGTATTTGTTGATTTCCTACTAGGTACCATAAAAGGAGGGAGGTGTCCAGTAATAATAACAATAATGGTAATGATGACAATAGCTAACTTGTAAGGTAACTCCGAAGTGCCGTATCTGGACTAAGAGCTTTTTATTATTATCCCCTAATCCTCCAGTTAGTTAAAACCTCACCCTTCTTGACACACCCTCATTTCCTAAAATCCTTGAGTCATCTTTCCTGAGGGCATCTGATGTTTTTCCTACCTTAAACTCCCCTTTTTGCTAAGGGCCATCTATGTAAGACAGGTGCTCTGTCCAGGGGGAAATTATGATGTTCCCAGGTAAAATGTGATAGGGGAGCCCTGACCAGTGTGGCTCAGTGGGTTGGGTGCCGCCTTGCAAACAGAAAAGTTGCTGGTTGGATTCCCTATCAGGACACACACCTGGGTTGTAGGTTTGGTGCCCAGCTGTGGTGAGAAGCAACCCATCAGTATATCTCTCCCTCTCTCCTTTCCCCTCTCTCTATAAATAAATAAATAGATAAATAAATAGATTTTATTGTGATAAGGGAAGGATTCTCCTAGGGTGTAATGTATAGACTTTGATGTCCTCCACCACCGTAGTCTTTCTCTACTGAAATTCTCATTCTGCCACCAGTGCTGTGTGACAGAGAGCAACCTTTCCATACCTCAGTTTTGCCATCTATAAAATGGGAATAATAATGGTAGCAAGCCTTAAGCATCATTAGGAGGGCCAAACATGCTAATGCATATGTCTGGCATGGAGTAAGCTCTAAATAAAGGCTGGAAACTTAGAACCTGTGGTTGTGTTTTGTTTTTGTTTTGTTTTTGGTTAGGAGAGGGTGGGTGGAGTGGTTGTCTGTTAAGAAACTCATCACAGTCTTCAGCCTGGAATTGAACTAATTAGTGTCTAAAGAAAATACTAACTATCAGTGATTTTGAATAAAAGTTATCTTACCTATATGCCCTAGCCATTACAGACACTTCTATGAGGCCATTTTTAGATATAAAATTCTAGACACATGGGTCCATCTTTTCTGCTAAGAGCAGAATAATTCCATGAGAAAAGGAGCTGAGATCCCCCACAACTTTCTATAGCAGGCATTCATCATCTCCACGGAGCAAGCAGGTAAAGGAAAAGTTATACTTTTGGGTGTAAATAGAACACCTGCTTAGTTCATCTCCTCCCCTTCCCCAGACAAAGGTAGATTTTCAAGCCAAAGGGCACATAATAGTACCTGAAATTTTAAAAAGTCTGCTCTCTAGGTGTAATTACATTTACTTTATTCTTGATGTTTATAAGTGTGTCCCCTCTCCTCCTTCCTCATCCCTGCCAACAATCTGTCTTCACTTGACTGGACTTTGCAAAGAACTCAAGATTGGTATTGTTGTTTTTGTTTGTTTGTTTGAAAATTGATGTCACAATGTGCTGCTTTTAAGTTTATGAATCCCCTTCTTTTCTTTGCATTTCTAAAGCGCACCTGGGGTGGAGGAACGAGAAACCAAGCAGCTGGAGGGAGAAGGTACACTTCACAGATGAGTTCACCCCTAACAGATACCATGTTTGGTTTGGTTTTACTTTGAGATATAACTTTTTTTTTTTTTTTTTTTTTAAGAAGAAGAAGAAGGGATTCAGGTATTACTTGAATAATTCCAAGTACAAAGAAAACACCGAAAATTCTTAACTCGGGGCTCACCTGCCGAGTCCTGGGAACAGGAAGTGGGCATGGGTGGGTTAGGAGGGTGCGAAGGGGTGGGCGGGGCCGGAGGAACCCGGGGACTCAGACTGTTTCCTTGGGTCACCTTGTTCTCAGACATCTTCTATCTGCCCCCACCCCCCACACACCCACGGATTTCCCCAGAGTGTGCAAGTGCCAGCCCAGGATGACAGCGTGGAAGTTGGGGTGCAGAGCCCCGCGGTTCTAGATGAGAGAGAAAGAGAGAGAGAGAGAGAGAGACAGAGACAGAGGCTGGAGATCACGTGATTTTCTGGAACCCAGGCTCTTTCTTTTGGTTTCTCAAGTGAACTTCGTGTCTCCAAAACGAGTGGAGTGAATGGGGAAAAGGGAAACGAAGCCCTGTTCCCCGTGGAAAGGGTCTCTAGCCGTGTGCAGGAACCCACTGGGCCCTCCTCCCTCCAGTTCTCTCAAGATGGACTCTGCTTTGAAATCGAATCATTTCTTTCTCATTCTGAGAAAAGCTTTCTAGGTGCGACCTCCCTTTTGAAAGCAAGCCTTTGTGGTGGGTCTCCAGCACATCCCTTCTTAAGGGAATGTGGTCCACCGAGCCCGGCCTCCCCGGGCTGAGAGTAGTTTCCAAAGTCAGTTTCCCAAAGACACCCCCTCTTCCTAAGTCAAGTAGAGTCTTGAAGGGAACCCTCCCAGCTGCTGGAAGACGTTTCCAAAAGCAGCTTTGGTTGGGACACTCCTGCTCCCCCAAGAGACACCCTAAAACCTCTCTCTTTAACAGAAATGTTTATGTGTTTTGTTTTGTTTTCTGAGCCAAACTGATGACATAGGCTGGGAAGCAAGATCTCAAATGCTCCCCAAACTTCTCCCTTTGCCCTCCGGGGGCCTGTAAGGGGAAGGTGGGCAGAACGAAAGAGAAGCTGTAGTTTTGAGTTAATGCCACCTCCCTGGGAGGGATTGGCCTGAAGTTCGCAAGGATTCTAAAACTGATTTAGCCCTGTCTTCTAGGACTTCCAGGCAGGGACAGCTGACATCCAGGGTTGCCCATTTCCTTGGGGGCAGTTGGATGCCCCGCTCTTGGATTGTGGAGTATTTATTACCCGAATCGCAGCTGACAGCTTGCCGGACCTGCCCCACGGTGGCCAAAAACGTTGGCAACCAACCCAGCCTCCCGGTGGGCAGTGAGATGTTTGTACATGAAGTGACCTTTAATTGTGTCCCAGAAACGGCTGTCAGACCCGACATGTGGTTTCACTTTATTCAGCAGAAGCTATTCCATTTCAAGCTGTTTTGTGTTCGTTCTCAGTATTTAAATGAAGCGTTTTCTCTTTCGTATATTTGATGTGGCTCAAAGAA
Organism: Noctilio leporinus; assembly: GCA_004026585.1. NCBI lineage: Eukaryota > Metazoa > Chordata > Mammalia > Chiroptera > Noctilionidae > Noctilio > Noctilio leporinus. The sequence goes on from PVIW01000244.1 coordinate 16,119, forward strand.
GCTTTTTGCTGCTCTCTCCCTTTTTTTCCCCCCTCCTAGATATTGTTGTTTGATTAGATCTTTTTGTGCCAAGTCAGATCAAAGATGGCTTTTCTTGAGGAGAGATCTTTTCCTAAAAAAACAAAGCAACAGAACAGATCTCACAGCAAAGAGGCATTAAATGTAAAAGCCTTTGAAAAGGGAACCGATTTCAATGGGAGTGAAGAAGAGATGTTTTTGTTTTTTTGTTGATCTGCCAGAGAGCCCAATGGAAGTTAATCATTTGGAAATTCTACACTTCGGATTTTGCCGTCTGAGCTAGACAGCTATGTCACCATGGAAAACACCCACTTCACATCTTACCATCTGGGGATCTCTAGGAGTCACTAGTCCTTTCCTATGTGTCCCCACTCCCACCTGCCACCTGGAAGGTCCCTCCCTCGCTGTCTTGTTGGCCAAACCTGTCACTCTACTTCAGGAGGAAATGCGGGAGTTTCCAGAAAGCATTTGTGTTCCTGTAGCAACCTGTCATTACCTCTAGCAAGGGCCTGAAATTGTGTGTTTACTTGGTGGCTCTAGTACTCATCCTCGGGGATAGGAAATGGATCCTTCACCTTTGGCCTCCCCATGCTTGTTGGAGTTCAGCAACTCTGTCAGTGTGACCTGAGCAAAAACAGAAATGTGCTTAGTGTTTGTTTTACTATGAAAGAGATGATTAGAAGTGGCTAGTTGACTTCATTGGCAGGGGGGCGGGGGGTGAATCACCTCCAAAGTTATTTAAACGTCTAATCACTATGCTGTGCCCCTGAAACCAGTATAATATATATTTTTAAAATGTATTTTTAGGGAGAGGGGAAGGGAGGGAGAAAGAGAGAGAAACATCAATGCGTGGTTGCCTCCCATGTACCCCCAACTGCGGACCTGGCCCGAAACCCAGGCATGACCCTTTGGTTTGGAGGTTGACGCTCAATCCACGGAGCCATACCTGTCAGGGCTAAAACCAATATAATATTGAACGTGAACTGTAACTGATCAAAAAATTTTAATTTATTTTTAAAAGATTTTATTTATTTATCTTTAGAGAAAGGGGACGGGAGGGAGAGAAAAAGGAAGAGGAAATCAGTGTAAGAGAATCATGGATCGCTGACCTCTTACACATGCTGCAACCCAGGCATGGGCCTTGACTGGGGATTGAACTGGTGACCATTGCCTTTCTGGGATGACACTTAACCAACTGAGCCGCACTGCACAGGGCAAAATTAAAAAAAACAAAATTAAATTGTGATTATTAAAAAAGTGATTAGGACTTTATTGGGAGTAGTTGGCAGTTACATGGTTAATGGCACCTGTAAACATCATAGGTGGAATTTACGCTCCTATCTAGCACGTATTGTGAGCTCAGGCTATATGTATTCTTCTTATTTACTGTACTAATTAATCATCCTCTTTAGCTTAAAATGTCTATTCCATGAGGGCAGGAGTTATGACTTGTCCAGAACAACACCTGAGACATAGCTCAGAAATTACTGGTCCAACGAACAAAGCGATCTCTGCACCATCCTCCCCTCCACCCCCACCCCATCCAGTCATAATGATGGCGGGGCAGTGAGATAGTCATTCAAATCATTCAAACCCATGATGACTTTCTTTTGAGTTATGAGCATTGAAGGGACCCCTGTTATGTGGGTGGTGATGACAACTCTTCAGCTGCACTGAATGGGAGGTTTAGCTTTAGATCCAAATAGTGCATCATGTGGTTAATGGCTCTCTGATGCTCAAAACAGTATATTCTTTATTCTTTCAAATCATCTGCCAATTCCCTCGGGAGGGGGGCGGGGAATGAGGGGAATGAATTATTTGGTGTTATAAAGAACGGTCAAAACCAAGTGTTAAAATATTTCTTTTACTCTCATTTCCTCTGGCATTCTTCAAAGGGTAGGCACTTCATACAACTTTCTTGATTTGACGGTAACTGAGGAAACTGAAGAAGTTCAAGCCTTTGGGGTGCAGAATACCAGCTCCTAAAACCACGGACCAGCTAGGTTATGTTCTCTGCTGGATTCCACACTGCTTGCCATGGTTCCTGGACGTGCAGGCAGTCAAGAACTGTGTTGGGCCCTGGCTAGTGGCACAGTAAATAAGGTGCCGGCCCTCGAACCCAAAGGTCGCTGGTTCGATTCCCAGCCAGGGCAACACAACCAGGTTGCAAGCCAGGTCTCCAGCCAGGTCAGTAGTTGAAGGCAGGTGAAAGGCAACCATACATGGATTTCTCTCTCCCTCTCAGCCTCTCTCCCTTCCTCTCTCTCTGGAAATAATAAATAAAATCTTAAAAAAAAAAAAAAAAAGAACTGTGTTGGTGAATGAGTGAATGAATGAATGAATGAATACGGTCTCTCTTAGCTACTGTTGTAGAGATTAAACTTTAGGCACCATTTGAGACCATGAAAAGTTGTGGGAGACATTTCCCTTACATTAACAATGTCGTGGTTGGGTGGCTAACCATTTAATTTGAACATTTGGGTGGCCACTTGTATGCCCAATTAAAAGTTTCCAACCACAGTTTTGCCTGTGTGCATGGAGCCCCTATAATTAGCCATGTGTGTAAAATACAGTAGGCTTTTGGTAGCAGAAAAACAACAAGGGCGTATATGTATACCTGTGGAAGAGTGGTAAGCATCAATGGACTGCCAGGAGGGAAAAACAGGAGAAAAAAATTAAAGCAATTAGATAATGTTTCCTCTTTCATTTTTCTTTTTTCGCTTTTTTAAATAAGTTCTTACACTCCCCCCCTCCCCGACCCCACCCCACACACACCCACCTCTTTAGATCACAAAGCCTCCGAAAGCAGATCTAGGTCCTGGCTAAAGGGAAAAAAACAAATTAAGGCCAATGCAAGGGCAAGGCCTGGCCAGATAAATGCCTTTACTCAGTACATCAGTGAGCTTTTTCAATGTAATAAGCCACCCCAAAATGTAGCGGCTTTAAGCAAACAAACTGTTAAAAATGAATTTAAGACTATTTTTTTATAGAGCAGTTTTAGGTTCACAGCAAACCTGAGAGGAAGGTGCAGAGAATTTCCTTCCATAGCCGCCTCCCCCACAGCCATTTTTTCCCCGCGTCATCTTCTTCTAAATTAAGCCAGGTAGGCTGGTCACTGCTGGGTTTCCTCCTGCACCTGTGCTCATCAGGGTAGCTGCTGGGTGACCCAGGATGGCCTCCCTCACCTGTCTGCTGCCTGTCCAACCAGAACCAGAGTTGAGGTGTCCTAGGCTAGGAAGGCCGGGCCTGCCCCTTGTTCTGTGTGGTTCCTCATCCCCTAGGAAAGGCAGCCCAAGCCTCCTCTCCAGGTGGTCTCAAGGTGCCAAAGCGGGTAGTAAGAAGGAAATGCTTTCAGACCCGGGCTCAGGCCCTGCACTTCATCACCAGAGCTTGAGAAGAATGCTAATAACCTACTACAGTCCTGGGTTAGGCAAAATGAACTACTGTAATCAGTAAAGAACCTCAAGCTGGCCGTCCCAAACCACTAAACAAACACGAGAGAGAAAGGATATCAGTGCTAGGGCTACCAGATTTAGCAAAGCAACGTTAACGTGCCACAGTCAGATTGTATTTATACTAAAAAATCTTGCGTTGCTTATCCCAGTCAAGTTGAACTGGGTGTCCTGTATTTTTTCCTGGCAACCTTGCTGTCACCCCCCATGTTGTAAAGTCCCCACTTTTCCATCAGGCTACTTAGAATTCTCTGCATGATAAATGGTCAAATGAGCTAGAGACAGGGTGGAGCAGTCAGGGTCAGTTGTATATTAAATAGCAGTAAAGCTGAAGGTCTTTCTTGTTATTTTTATATTAGAAATAGAGGTTTAGATATTTTCCTTTGCCACCTAGTGGGTCACTCAGCGCCAGCTGGACATTGTATCTTCCGGGCTGATTATGGGTTCCTTACGACCGTGTGGCCTTGAGCAAATCCATTAAACCTTCGGTCTCTCTGTCTCCTCATCTGTGAAATGGAGCTAACAATGGTACCCACTGCATAAAGCCATGTGAGGAGCATATGTACAGTATGTGGAAAATGCTTAGCACACACACACACACACACGCACACACACATGCACAAATGCTGAGCACAGTATCAGACAGCTACTAGACTTTCATTACACGTCATCTGTTATTGTTATTATTACTACTGTTGCTCTCACTGTTACTGGCAGTTATGTGTGGAGGACCCCCGATCCACAGAGATCCCTTGGTGCCATGAATGAAATGACTTCCCAGGCAGCTTGTACAAGGAGGAGAAGGCTGGCTAGTGTCCTGGGAGAGGAAAGCCTCCAAAGCCTTCCTCCAAGGTTTTCTGTTGAGTGTGGTAAGCTTAAGGGCAGATAGCATGCATGTAAAGCTCATCAATCAATATTAAATCGTGCTGATCTCAGATACTGGTCAGGGATAACACTTGGAGAAACAGGGTAACATTTGAAGGAACACTGAGATCTCCCTCAGGGCAGGGTGTGTTGGACACAAAGACTTCAGATGGCCATAAAATAGGGAGGGTGAGTTCACTTCTGGGTTAAGGTTTAACATCTGCTGCTGGTACAATAACCCAATCAAGGGAGGTTAGAGCATAAGCCAAGCTTCAAAAGTTATGTGGAATGTTCTTACGGCCAGATTTACATCAGGGTCCCCTGGCTGGAGCACCAAGGCCTGTTTGCACCCCGCTTTCCTGGCTTTCCAGTCAGGTCTCACAGGTTTGGTCTGGCCTTCACGAGGCTCCATGCCCTGACACCTTCCCAGGGGGGACCCCAACAATTATGGTTGGTCGAATTGTACAAGAAAAACTGAAAATACAATTCATTTTTTAAAAAAGATTTTATTTATTATTTCCAGAGAGAAGGTAAGGGTGAAAGGCAGAGAGAGAGAGAGACATCAATGTATGGTTGCTTTTCACCTGCCTCCAGCCACAGACCTGGCTGGAGACCTGGCTTGCAACCTGATTATGTGCCCCAGCCGGGACTCGAACCAGCAATCTTTGGGTTCACAGGCTGGCACTGTGCTACCAGCCAGGGCACAATTCATTTTTAAGAGGAGAAATCTGTTTGTTTGTTTATTTGTTTGTTTTTTTAAATAGCTATGGGATGGCTTCTCTCCTTTATTAACAATAACAGGAAAAAGAGAAATCTTCAAATTATTTTTCCAAACTCCTTTTCTTATTTTGAAAAGACATCTAGTGCAACCAAAAGTACATAAAATTGGTATTGTCCAGACAGTAGGACTTTACTTACATTTCACGGTTAGCAATGGAGTGGAGGTCTTAAAGCATTTTCACATACATACCATCTGTACATACCTCCCACTCTTGGGAATGTGTATTAGACCCTTTAACTTTGTAAATAAGAGATCTGTCTCAGCGCACTTCAGGTATTGGGGAACTGGCATATGGTAATAATGACAATCGTTATACTGATATCTGGCTCAAGTTTATTGACTGTGTGACTTCATGGTAAATCCCTTAGCCCTCCTGAGCCTTGGCTTTTCCCACTTTACCTCCTAAGACTTAAGAGAGCTCCATAAATGTTAGATGAATAAGTACCTTATTTTAAGCTTCATGTGCTATTCACATATTAGCAATGATTACACTTATGAAGCATTTCTTTTGTGGCTGGGTAGTGTAAATCCATTTTCCAATGCACAAAGGACACATTAAAAATATTTTCAAGTTTATGGTACAAAATCAAACAAACACCTTACTTAATCTTAAATTCCAGCCTTTTAACATTCACAACGTTTTGATGATAGTTACTGAGTTTACATGAAGAGTGTGGAAGATTGTCTTGTTTTTTTTTTTCCCCAAAGATTTTATTCATTATTTTTAGAGAGGAGGGCAGGGAGGGAGGAAGAAAGGGAGAGAGACATCCATGTGTGGTTGCCTTTCACCTGCCCTCCAGCTACGGACCTGGCTGGCAAACTGGCTTGCAACCTGGTCATGTGCCCTGGCTGGGAATCAAACCAGCGACCTTGGGGTTCTCAGGCGGGAGCCAATCCACTGAGCCACCAGCCAGGTTGGAAGCTTGTCTTTGTGAACTGACCATAGCCTTCACAATGTTGGGTACAATACCTGATTTCTAAAAGGCTCCAGGAAGATAGTTGCTGATAAAGGAATAAAATGAATGAATGAGCCAACGAATGAATCCCTCTCCTTTGGGATGTCCTGAGGAAGTGGGCACACTTTATGGTGAGGAACATTCACTGTTGCAGGTGCTGCAGGTTGTTACAGACCTGTGCTCTGTTCTGAGCTGGTTCTGGAGAGCCCTGTCCTTGGGGCTGAGGTCTGATCAAGCCCAGAGCACCCCACCCTAAAAGAAAGCATTCAGTACAACTTAAGCATTATGATAGCTGCCAAGTGAGCTTTTGCTTTCTGTTTGGCCCAGGGTGATGCTCACTGACAATTTTCTGGCTAAGAGTTTGAATTCCTAGGTCAGCGGATCTTGACCCACCCTGTGACTTTGGGGTACTTTCTTAACTATTCTGAGCCTCCATTTTCTCGTCTGTAAGCTGAGTGAGCCAACAGGGCCTGTCTCACCGAGTTACTGTAATTATAAGAATAGTTATGTTGGGCCCAGCTGGTGTGGCTCAGGGGATTGAGCACCAGCCTGCAAGCCAAAGGGTTGTCTGTTCGATTCCCAGTCAGGGCACATGCCTGGGTGGCGGGCCAGGTCCCCAGTTGGGGGCATGTGAGAGGCAACCACACATGGATGTTTCTCTCCCTCTCTTTCTCCCTCCCTTCCCCTTTCTCTAAAAATAAATAAAATCGGTAAAAAAAAGAACAGTTATTTTGGGATACTGTTTATTGGCACTTGCTACATGTCAGACATTTTCTTGCTGCTCATTATCACCGGTAGAATCGACGACAGTAGGTAAATTAAGTCATAAAAATACACCCCACCCAGTGTGATAAAGCTATTTCACTTTGAATGATTTAGCAGTTTCATTTCTCTTGAATTGTCCCGTATGTAGACATCTTTGCACATCCCTAATGGAAGGGGTGGTGGGATGAAGGAATTAAAGAGCAGCTGTGAGTCCGTAAGAAGTGGTGGCAGAATATTAAAGAAAAAATAGTAAAGATTTTTTTAAAGCAAGGATGACTCACCCATTACCATCCTTTTGAAGCACTAGCTCTTTGGGGAGGACCAGCACTATGATCAATCAAATAATCTCCTCAGAAAAGTCACAGCCCATGTTGCCATTATCAAAGGCGCTCAGTTCTGTGGGACACAGAAGAGATTTTCCCTAACCCACGCTACGTGACCGCAGATGCTCGTGTCATTGTCGTTTATTCTCTCACTCATTTGAGGTGTGGAACCTCATCTGGAGACCTTAGGCACAGGCCTGAGTGGTCAGGAAAGCCAAGCACGCATGAGCGTGCGCTCCAGAAACAGACTGGAAGTTCGTGCAAGCTCCTGGTTAGCATCCAGCAGGCGAGGCAGCCGGTGACCAGTTCATTCATTTTCCAGCTGATCCTGTGGTTGTGTGCCGGTGTGGCTTCAAAGGCTGAATGTTGAACAGCAGAAGACCTGGTGGATAATAGTAGCTCGAGCTGGGAGGGGGAGGAGAAAAGGCGCTGTGACCAAAGCAGCGATGGCTTGTGGTCCTCTCAGTCATGTCCCCGTTCAGGGAACCGCTAATGCTGTGCTGTTAGCGCTCCATTTGGGGGGCAACACTCTGATTTAACGCAGAACGTTATTTATTCAGCTTCCGTAGTTATGCTTTTTTGTTGTTTTCTCATCCCCACGCTGCACCCATGTTGTTTCTCTGTTTTGCCCATTCTTAAGTCTTTGGAAAAGAGATTTTTGCTGTTTAAACCACCTGTGTTCAGTGTTACAGAAAAGCACAAAAAAAGGACAAATTATTCAGCTTTATAGAAAAAGGAACTTTAAAAAACATTAAAAGGCAATATTGGCATACAAAACATTACTTGTAGGGCAATGACATACTGATTTGACCTGTATATATCTTATGATGTCAACACCGATGGATAAGAAGGCGTAGCATGTGTGTGTGTGTGTGTGTGTGTGTGTATATATATATATGGAATACCACTAAGCAATAAAAAAAGAATTAAACCCCATCATTTGGGATGTGGATGGACCTAGAGGACATTGTACTAAGTGAAATAAGCATAATATTGCATGATTCCATGTATATATGGAATTTAAAAATCAAAATAAATGAGCAAGGAATACTCTTTAAAAATATTTTATTTATTTATTTTTAGAGAGACGGGAAGGAGGAGAAAAGAGCACTTAACATCTTGATGAACATCATTCTCGACTGCTCAGACACACAGTAATTTTACCTAAAATCTGTGTTGCGTATCATAGACCTTTTTGCAATAATAAATGTAGGTTGACATTATATTATGTGTGTGTGTGTGTGTGTCTTAATCCTCAACAGAGGATATATTTATAGATTTGAGAGAGAGAGAAACATCAATTGGTTGCCTCCCATACGCACCCCGACCTAGGATGGAACCCAAACCTAGGTATATCCCCCGACCTGGAATTGAACCCCCAACCCTTTTGGTGTATAGAACGACGATGCTCCAACCACCTGCGCCACCCCAAATTTGATCTCTATGCTCCTTAAAACACAAGCAGCACAGAGATCAAATTTGGGCTCAACACTGGACTGCAAGCACAAACAAGAAAAAGTTTCATTTTTTCCAATACTTAGGAAATCCTTAGTAAGTCTTTTTTAGGTTGATATGAATCTGTGAAACCGAAAATGTAATTACTTAAAAACACAATAAACAACCTGCTAATTTAGAAGAAAAGGGTGGCTTCCTCCATTTCTGCTTTGTGTCACTCTCTTGGAATCATTGGTTGCATGTGTCCCGATGCTGGATTTCCCTCTAGACAAGAGCCACGGAGAAAATGCCTAGCTCCTGGCACACAGTAGAAATTCAATACAAAATAGTGAAGTGGATAAATGACGTAAGGTGAAGTTAAAAAGTGCAGTGTTCATTGTTATCAGCGGGAGACTATCTGATCAGCCAAAGTTATTCAGGAACTATTATTAGGTCAGATGAGCTCAAACCTAAGTAGAGGCCCTGAGCAACCCTTTCCTGCACTTTTACGTTTGCTCTTAAGTAGAGGCAGCAAAGTGGTGGAAGGGGCTGCCTTAGCCCGCTGTCTTATTTTTGTTTTGTTTTCGTTTTGGCTCAGGGGATAAACATTTTGAAATAGTTTCCAACAAATCCAAAGTAAGCTTTTACCTAAAACTCTGGATTTCTGGCTTTTATTGACCATATCAGACCACACCAAGCTCGGGCCAACTCCCTGCCACAGATTAATCCACGGCTGGGAGTGAACCCCTCAGCCCCTCTGGGCCTGTCACAGCTCCCACGTGGCTCCTGGCTCACCTACCTACCTGCCTGTCCCCGGTAGCCATCTTGATTTTGCCTTTGCCTTTTTTTTTTTTTTCCAAGTTTGGAATGTGTGCCTTGGAGATCTTCTCAGCTTAGATTAGTACCCCCATTCAAAGAAATGTACTTGCTCTCTGTGTTTCCGATTTTTAAGACCCTTCTTGACAAGTTGCTTTTGTTCTTTCTCTTCACCAGAGGAGCAGGGACAACTCTCTGGAGAGACATCTCTCAGCCAACTCCACTGCAGGCAATCAAAGGCTTTGGGGCACTTTCTCTCATGCCTATAGGGTGGGGGTGGGGGTGGGCGACAGGGAGAGAACAGACCCAAAGATGATGGAGGAGTTATTGCTTAATTTGCCTGCTCTTGGCCAATCTCGCTGCCAAACTATCCCCAGCTAAGCGTTTACTTGAAATATGTTTTTTTTGAGGGGGGAGAGAGTATACAATCTTGATTCTACTCTGCTTTGAGGATCTAACTGTTAACTCTCTTTGTATATGTAATGAGACATCAACAACGTAGAGGGAAGCATTCTGAACATTTTGTTATCAGAAAAGCAGACATTTCCTGTTCCCCCCTCCCTCCCTGCATAACAACGTAAGAATAAATGCCAAACTTGTATGACCAATTCTTTGGTAGGCTAATCGGCTTTATTTTCCCCTCCAACAGTAGGTGTTTGGTGTCAAGGTACATTTTTTTTTTTCTGCCACAATGCTTCCCTTCCCCGAACTATTAATTTTGTTTTTATGAATAATACAGTATGTCTCGGTTATTATTGAGTTTGATTGTATGCGAGTCTCATGCTCTGCATTTTAATTTACGCGTAACTGCTCAGGAAAAAAAAAATGCAAATCTCTCCTATTCAAATTCAAACGAAAATAAATGGATTTTTTATGGCCTAAAGGATCTATTCATTACCAAATCATTTATCTTTTCAGGAAGAACAGTTTATATACCCAATATGCTCAAGTACTGTCTTTATTTTCTTTTCTTTTCTTTTTTTTTTTCCTGCCTTTGATAAATACGCTGACTCTTTTCACAGCTCCTGCGAATCTCTGCCGGTAGGGGCAGCTTGTGGCGAACTGAGCAAGACTGTAATTAATAGCACGAAACAGAAAGCAAAAAGGTCCATAGAAAACTCGAACATATCGGATGTTTAAAATATATATATATAGTAATAGGTCTAAAACTTGAGTTGCTATGTTTAAAAGAAACACACACACACACACACACACACACACACGCCCGGTCTTATGAAAACAAAATGTACGGGGCGGGGGCGGGGGTTGGGGGAGAAATTCCTGTCTTGGACCCGTTGCTTGTGACTTTAAGAGCCAATTCTGATTTTGCTTCTTACCTACTATTAGAAGTTTAGCATGTGGAGCGCCAGGCTGTCTTTTTATTGAGGCACAGGTCTGTATTTATATCTGGGAGCAAGAAACCAGTGTAGAGAGCATTGCTTCTGGGAGGGGTCGGAATTCACAAACAGCTGGGGTGCACAAAGCAATTCCTGCTAAAAACCTTCCGCAGCGGCAGCCCCGGGGCTCGTCCTGAATTAGGCGGCGCCTGGGAGAGAAGTGGGGAGAGGAGTGCGCGTTTATGGCCTTCCTCTTATTTTTCAGACGTTCGCCTTTCTTTGGCATATTGCACTTAAAAAAAAAAAAAAAACAAAAAAATCGTACGTTAAAGTTTCCAAGACGGTCGACTTTCCCGTTTCATGTTTCTGTATTAAATGGGATTGCAGGGCCAGCTGAATGGATGTCTTTGTTCTCGCGAGATTGAGTCCACGTAGATAATCTGGGTTCGTGGTGGCCGCATGGTTTAGAGGGTGCTAATTACAGTGCTTACAATACACGGCGGAGGGGGTGCTGTACTCGGTCATCTTGAAAAGGGGGGGAAAAATGATCATGGCAAGCTCCGAAGTGTTTGGTGCCTGCGGCTGGCTCCCTGACGGCCAATTTCGAGACTGGCTTGAAATTCTGAAACCCCACCCAGGCTTCCATCGCCCCCCGTGCGTGGGATCCTTCCTCTCCCGGGGGTGGATCTGGGTCGCAGACAGAGTTGGGCTGTGATTTCCCGGCGGCGGCAGCAGCGGCAGCGTGTACCCTGATGCTGTTCAGGCGCTCTTAGGAGGGGGGTGGGGCGTGGTGAGAAACCCACCCCCCCCCCCCAAAAAAAATAAATAAATAAAGAGGCTGCCTTTGAACAAGCTACCCCTGGCTGGCCAGGCCACTGCGATTCAGAGCACATCTGACCTCTAACTCCTTAAGAAACAAAAAGCTATCGGGGTTTCGGAGGTGTTTTCCTTCAATTCGGTGTGTTTCCCAAATGACGGGATTAGGATGGGAAGGGAAAATAAGGGATTTAAGCAAACTGCTTTATCAAGGTGACTTCTTTCTACATCCTTAGGAATTAACCCTTGAAGTGTGCTCCATTTCCTGATTTAGATGGGAAATGCCTGAGCTGGGAGATTATGTATGTATAGTGGTTTTGGGACCTCAACCTCGAACTAAAACAAATAATTGCGATATGTTGAGCAGATGATCATGCGGAACCCAGGAAAATAGATGAAGGATGATAAAATAGAAATGGAATCCTTCTGACTTGGAAGTGAGGAGATAGATATTGAATGCAAGGCGGAGCTGCTTTAGGAAACGTGTATGGAATTTTTCTCTGTGAATCACTGGTCAGTCTGGTGACTGAGGTGGATAGGCAAATTGCAGCAGGGACAAGACCGGAAGAGCACAATGCCAAGGGCAGCTTTCTTGTTTAATGTGGAAAAAACAGTAACACACATACGAAATTGTGCTTAGAAAATTGGGGTGCTATACAGGAGTGGAACCCTGGCTCAGAGTAAAAGAATTTTTCCTATAAAGGACATTAATTGGACAACGGGCAAGATTTGCATAAAGTTTGTGGATTAAGTATTGTATCAATGCTAGTTTCGCAATGTTGATCATTATGCTGCGATTATGAAAGAAAACATGATTTTTAAACAAAACATACACACTCACAAAAAGAGGCAAAACCATTGGGAATGTGGGAAGAAAGTGAGCTTTGTTTGTTGCAACATTTCCAAGAATTGCCCATGACCCGCCCCTCCTGTGAGCTCGTACAAGATAATACTTTTGGAAGGACGAGTGAGGAGCTCCGGTGTTGAGCTGACCTGCAGTACTATTTAAGATCCTGGACAAATCAATGACACAAATTGATGAAACCCATTTAACTTAGTTGCAAGGATGAAAGGAGATAATGTAGACAGAGCATTCAGCTAGCACCCCGCTCAAAGCAGGTAAGAGAAGTTGTTTAATATGTGGTCCCCTGTTATGCTTAATATTATTTCTATAGCTTCCATTTTGATGAGTCAGCTTTTATGTGTTTGGCAATTATTCAAAATAGAAAGGCTTGCTTGTAAATCCATGTACCTGGAAAATGTTCACATGCTTTAGAAAACAAAATGTTTAGAAGTTAGACTTCATAGTTACCAACCTGAACACCTTTATGGTCACGTGGAGTGCATGTTCTTTCCTTGGAGAAAATACTTTATGAAAGGCATAGGGCACTTGGGCCAGGAAGAACAAAGCTATACTGGCTGTTGTTTTTCCCGTGTAAGAAGAAAAGGGAAATTTGTTTAAAAATAAACACTCAGTAGCAGACATAACAGCTCACACTTGTGGGTACTGTATGGCCGGATTCCTAACCTGTTGCTTGAATGTTTCTTAAAGAGTAAGTTCTGCAAATTCTGGTGGGTTTTATAATTTCAACTCATTTTCTACAACTGCTATTTTGGGGGCATTGGGAAGGGAAAAGAGCATGATGAGATAATGAAACTATTTCAAATCTAATTCTAGTCATTACCTTTTGCTCCTTTTTTTTTTTCTTTTTTCCAATCGTGAAGGTGTTATACTTTCAGACTGGAAAACAGGGACAGTTCTATAATTGACAGCATAAAGCAGACAGCAAAGTCCTCTATTGCTCTCCACCCAGAAGTGCCAACAACGGCTGTTTGTTGTAACTGATCAGCTAACCAGTTTTCTGAGCATCTACTTATCTATTTGCATGCACAGTGTCATTTGAAGACAGAGGTGGCCCCCGGTCCCTTTTTGTTCCATGTATACACCGCTGCAACTGTACTTGAGGCAATTGGCATATCTGATGATATGAAAAGGTGCTGCTCTGTGAGGGAGAGATAAGACTTAGGTGGAGTTGTTAACAAGCATACATAGGGCTAATTTTGAACGGAGCCTTGCTGGGTCACAAGTGCCAGGAGAACTAATCAATGAGACGGTCAGCCAATGTAAACTGGTAAGAGGGTGAACTTTAGATTCGCCAGTTCTTAGGATTCCCAGCTGTCATCGTGTGCAAGCTGTGTGTCTGCGAGCAAACTAGTTCGGGTTTGGAAGCCTTAGTTTTCTAATCTGTAAAATGGAATGATAATGGCCTCTGTCTAAGAGGGGACAAAAGAGTTAATGAGATAAGTGTACAATGCCATCAAGGAAGGACCGCCATGGTGCCAGGTGGGTACTGGAAAGATCAGGAGAAACACTTCGTAAAGTAAATGATTGTCTAACCACGATACTGTACAACCCAACACGAATGCAAAAATAGCTCTGGATGTAAACTGTAATTGAAAAATAAAATGAAAAATGAAAAGAAAGGGCCCCCGCCATTACATTTTTATTACCGTGTCACAGTTTTGGAGAATGCGTTGGGTACAGCAGGGAGGGTATCAACATTCCCATCTTCGAATTTAAAGGTGCAGACTGGTGAGTCAGGAGACCGAATTGCATTTGCAGACATGTTGTGTTTGGTTCACTGAGTATTTAAACATTGTTGGAATGAGGTAGATTATTCACAGACATATTCAGATAGTCCCTAGAAAAATAGGAAAATCGGACAACTCTTGAGCCCACACTCCTGCCATAGCAACAGTAGCTAAGTAACAGCGACTTGACTTTGACTGGCATGAACTTTGCCAGGACTCCTTATCCTTCAAGATCTTCCCCAATTCTTTGGCATGTGCGTGTGAGACTCTCAGGTTTACCTCTCACTGTAAGACTTGCACTATTGGTGACTGGTGAACACAGAGGATACTAATGGCGGAGTTTCTAGCATCACTAGAGACAACTTTCGGAGTTTCTTCTTGGGTGTCTTCAGGACACAGAGCAGAAATTCTGTGCGTCAGAATCCCCAGGAGGGCTTGTTCCGGTACTGGGTGCTGGGCCCCACCCTCAGAGCGTGGGAGTCAGTAGGTCTGGGGGAGGAGGGGCTGAACATTTGCATTTTTGTCAAGTTTCCAGGTGATGCTCATGTTGCTGGTCTGGGGACTCATGCTTTGAGATCCAGGGACCTGCAGAGAAGACAAAAAAAATATATATATATGCACATACACACACACATACACACATAGACATATATATGCACACACATATATGTGTATATATATGTACAAGGTCTGTCCCAAAAGTATCGGTCGTGCAAACGGTTTTAATTATCTTGACATTGGCTCGATACTCCCGGGACAGACCTCACATATGCGTGTGTGTATATACATATGGATACATATACAGGGGTGCATATATTTGGCTTTATTTGCAAAAGTGCTATTTGCTTACCTTAAAATAAAATGCAGACGGTGCAGAAAGGTATACAGTAGAAAATGGCCATGTACAGGTTTCCTACTTGGTGATTATAGTCAACAGTTCATTTCTACCCTTTGAGAATAACTGAGGAAAAGGAAGTTAGTAAGGGAATCATCGTTGCCCTGGCTGGTGTGGCTCTGTGGGTCCCCGGGGTTGGATTCCTAGTCAGGGCACGTGCCTGGGTTGCAGGCCAGGTCCCAGGTTGGAGGTGGGCAAGAGGCAACCTATCTGTTTCTCTCCCTCCTTCTCTCTCCCGTCCCCTCTCTGTAAAACTAAATAAAATCTTTAAAAAAGAAAAAAAGGACCTCATTGTTCCTGCCTTTATAAACTGATGTGACAAAGACCAGACCCTATCGGTTAAGAGCTGGGGAGTTGTATTTATTTTTCTTCTCTAGGCTGGTTTGACATGGTCACGAACTGAGCGGGAGGGAGGCAGAAGCGCAGCGCCCAGGCGCGGAAAACCGAGCCCTAAGGCAGGCTGAGCCTCCCCGCAAGGGCTGGCTCATTCCCTCCCCAGCAGCCCAGGGTGGGAGGCACTAGTTATACGTGTCCTTTTTTCCAGGACGAAATAGCTTACCGAGGTAAATGACTCACGGGAAGTCACAGAGCTAGTGACAGCGGAGGCGGGATTGGAACGCGAGCACCTGCATGGAGGCACCCACGGTCCTTCGGTCCTTCGGAAGCAAGACACCCCGCTGAGCCCGGGAACGCAGAGATCTCAGAGATGTAAAGCCCGGCAGAGGGGCCCCAACCTCCTGGTTTTGTGGCTGTGGGTCCTCTGGCGGACTGTTTGGCCAGGGAAAGGCCCGCAAACACACTTGGGGAACAATTTCAGGGATTTCATCAACATCCCCCAGACTGACGCACGACTCCTCCCGCCTTCAAAGCGAAGGTCAGGCGTAACCCCAAATTAGATCCCCACGGGCTCATGAGCCCTGTATGAGACCCAGCCCAGGCATCCATTGTTTAGTGACTTATCATATTTGAGTGATGACCTTGGCCTTGGTCTTCTCATTTCGAACGTATAGAATCGTTAACGTAGGGCCAGCTCGCAGGTGTGCATCCTGGGTGGTCACACAGGTCCCCACACTGGGCTTTATGCTCTGCTGGCGCCATCTTGAAATTCTTAGTACTTTTTGGTCAAGAGGCCTCAAGTGTTCATTTTGCAGAGGTCCCCATAAATTTTGGAGCTGGCCTTCATTAGACATCGTGACAACCAAGAGAGACCCCCTCCCCCCGAGTACCGAACACTTGAAAATAGTAAGTATGGGGGCATTTATGAATTCATACCTCCCTGGCAATGACCTGGTGAGATTAATTCTAGGGTTTTTTGTTTGTTTGTTTGTTTTTGTTTTTAAGATTTCATTCATTATTTAGAGAGAGGAGAAGGGAGGGAGGAAGAGAGGGAGAGAAACATCAATATATGGTTGCCTTTCACCTGCCTCCAGCTGGGGACCTGGCTTGCAACCTGGTTATGTGCCCTGACTGGGAATGGAACCAGCAACCCTTGGGTTCACAGGCCAATTGCTCAATCCACTGAGCCATACCAGCCAGGGCCTGATTTTAGTTTTACCTCCCATTTTAAAGATAAGGAAGGCATTTTGTAAATGCAGTTAGTCCTTTTAGATAGCTAGTGTGTAGTTATTAATGAGTAATGAGTCTAGAATTTTGCCTATTTGTATAAATTTCCCATCTATTTTAAACACCCACAAAAGTTGAATCTCTGGGGACCTTGCCCAGCTGTGCAGATATTTTTACTCTGAAAACACTGAGTTGTTCTCTTAAATGTCCCAGTGCTAATGCAGGAGGCATTTAGATCTTGACTCATCAGCCGGTCACATCAGAATTCAGCTTCCAATGAAAGTGGATGTGATTAGAACCTCCCAATTGGAGCTGGATTGTGCGTGCAGCTAGTTCTCCGGGCTCCGAGGAGGCCCAATGTGTCCAGTAGGGTGGGGTGGAGAGGGAAGTGTGTGGGTTGCTCATTCCTCACAGCTGGGAGCAGGTGGCCTGAGAGTGAGAGGCTGTCATTTTAGCACCTCTTTTTATTCCTGATCAGTTCTGCGAGGAAGCTGCCGTTTCAGGCCAGAATTCAATAATGTGGGGTTTTCACATTTGCCAATTATTTATCCCATGTCAGTTCACTACCTGGATGCCTGTGTGTGACTCAATTGTAATTAGTTAGAAACAATGTGGATTCCTAGCTCAAAAGGGAACTGAAAGTTTTCTATTTTTGCCCTGAAAAAAGAATTGTGATATCTTTAAATGTTAAAAGAAAAACTGCAGTTCCTAATGAGTCTTCTCTAGTAAAATACTTCTTTTACAGTTCTCTGTGCCAAATGATAGGTTGGGTTCATAACTGTTTGATTAAAAAGGAAAGAAGTTTTTAAAAAAATGGTATTATTGTGCTATTAGAACTGAAATTATACCTGTCATTTTACATTGCTGCCTATGGAGCTCTTGACCTTTCTCATTATACTGATTTGTGAGATTTTAAAAAAATGTTTCTTTCTGTAGGAAAACCCTGTGTCCCTTCCTTCCTTCCCTCCTTCCTGGTTTCCTGGGTTCTTCTTTCCTTCCTTCCTTCCTTCCTTCATTCATTTCCTTCCTTCCTTCCTTCCTTTCTTCCTTCTTTCCTTCCTTTTACAACAATTAACTGGTTTCTTAATTTTGCATAATTTGTGTTGTTTACTACCTAATTTAGGTATGTGCTGGTATCCTCCCATGAGTAAGTAATTAATAATAGTAACACACTGCATTTAAAAATATGTACCTGGCCAGCCAGTGTGGCTCTATTGGTTGGGCATCAACCTGCCAACTGAAAGGTCACGGGTTCGCTTCCTGGTAAGGGCACATGTCTGGGTTGTGAGTTCAGTCCCCAGTAGGGGTGCATACAGGAGGTTACCAATTGATGCTTTTCTCTCACATTGACGTTTGTCTTTGTCCCTTCCCCTTCCTCTAAAAATAAATGAATAAAATCTTTTAAAATTATATGTCTAAATATTACAATGGTGTTTGCTTGTATTAAATATTACTTACAGCCTGGAAATTGAAATAAACTCCTAAGTGTTTTTTTTTTTTTTTTTAAGATTTTATTTACTATTTTTATAAAGAGGGGAAGAGAGAGAGGCAGAGAGGGAGGGAGACATCCATGTATGGTTGCCTCTCACCTGCCTCCAGCCACGGACCTGACTGGAGACCTGGTTTGCAACCTGGTTATGTGCCCTGGCTGGGGAATCGAACCTGCGACCTTTGGGTTTGCAGGCTGGCGCCTTATCCACTGTGCTACCAGCCAGAGCTCTAAGTATGTTTTTAAACACCCAAGTGCTAGGCTCTGTGACAGGCACTGTGAACAATGAGCTAATGAAAGCCCAGTTTGAAAATTTATTACTGGATTCTTCACATTTATGGAAATCCTGTGCTAAAAACTTGAAATGGATTGTTTCACTTAATCCTCACAGCCATCCAAGTAAATAGTAGTGTTACCTTTGTATTAGCCATATGAAAAGCCCAGAGATATTAAGTAACTTGCCCAAGGACACACAGCTATTACATGGCAGTGCTGGGTATAAAACCAGATCTACCTGACTGCAAAGCAAGGTCACTTATAAATTTCTTGCATTGCAGGAGTTCTGTTTAGGTGAGTTGAAAAGAAAAACAAAGAGGGTTACAGCATTCGCAGGGCCTTGTGTTTTAGTTGACTTATATGTCTTCTTTCCTTGCAAATAAACCTAAAGTGATGTCTTTTGATTCAATTTTGTTTCTTTTGGTCCCTATAAAAGAAGACTCACTTCTTTCTAAGCATTTGAGCTCAGGGGTTAAGCTGTCTTGTGTTTGGTTCCCACCTGACCCCTAATAAGCCATGTGGATGAGTGCAGGTCACTTTTCTGAGACTCAGTTTCCCCTGGTCCTGAAAATGGGGATAATGACAGTGACTCCCTCCATGATATTATGAGGATTAAATGAGAAGATTCATGTAAACTCAAGTAGAAACTAGTTCCTGCCTTGTTAAGTTCATGCATTCTGCTCAATAACTGAAACTCTTAAAGTTGACGAGTTTAATATTTAGAAAAATAGAGCTTACTTTTTATTCTTTTAAAAGACTTTCCTTTTTAGAGCAGTTTTGGGCTCACAGTGAAACTGAGCGAAAAGTACAGAGAGTTTCTATCTACCTCACGGTCTCCACCCACACAAGCACAGCCTCCCTGCCATCCACACCAGAGTGGGACATTTGCTACAACGGATACAGCTGCCTTATTTCTTTCACCCAACATGCATAGTGGACCTCAGGTCTCACTCTCAGAGTTGTACATTCCGCAGGGTTAGCCAAACGTAAAATGACATAGACTTACCATTATGGTATCATACGGAGTATTTTCACTGCCCTGAAAATCCTCCATGTCCACTGATTAATCTTTCTCCTTCTGTATCATATCTATTAAAAAGAATAGATATAAAGAAGTCCTAGATTTCTAAAAATCTTATATTCATTAAAACTAAAAGAAGAACTGGACTCTCAAGAAGTAACTGGAAATGAATAAGTAAGGAAGAGGTAAGTCAACATGGGAGAAAACTAGATGAGGAAAATCACAGAAATGTGAATGGGCAGATGCCTTTAGATAGTGGCAGGTAGCTTCTACAATAAAGAGGCAGTTTATAAACAGGTTACAGGGGATCTTAACAATTTACCATGATTTGGAAAGCAGGGACCTATGGAAAGTTTTTAAGTGCAGATGTGGTATGATTCAATCAGTATTAGGTAGGGAGTTACCATTACCTGTTTACATACTACTATGTGTCAGCCACATAGTGAAATAATTTGAGGAAGCAGGGATGATTCAAAGCAGACATGGTGTCTGCCGTAGGCAGCCTCTAAGATGGTGCCAACGACCTTCACCTCCTGATAGGTACACCCTGAGCTGTGAGCTGACCCCAGTGACTCACTTCTAATGGATGGAACATGACAAAAGAGAGGTGTGTCATTTCAGAGTTAAGACACACAAAGACTGTGACCTGCAGCTTGCCGGCCCCCTCTTGCTCTTTCCTCATGTGCTCACTTGCCCCAAGGAAAGCCATATGCCACACCATGGGCTGTCCCATGGAAAGGCTCACTTGGCAGGAGCACCGCAAGGCCTCCAACCACAGCTGGAGAAGAACGGTGTCTCCTCAGGCCAATAGCCCACGAGGAACTGAGTCCTGCCAAGGAGCCTGTGACTGAGCTGCAAGCGGACTGTTCCCAGCCAAGCCTTCGGATGAGGCTGCAGCGCCAGCCAACACTTTGGTGGTATCTTGCGCTAGAAGCATCCACGTAACGCTACATCCAGACCCCCGACCTGCTGCGACTCTAAGTGCCATACCTGTTTCTGGTGTCAAGCTGCTGCGTTTGGGGGTAATTTGTGACTCTGTATTGGATAACGAATACAGTCTCTGTCCTTATGGAACTGACAGCTTGGTGGGGGTGAAAGAGGTCGGTTAAATAGGATACCAATGAGTGTGCCACCTGCCACCTGCCACCAGCACAAAACTAACAGACACACCAAGGAGCAGCCCGTATCTGAGGGACCAGGTTTTCCTGGGAAATGACAGCTAAGCTGGGATTTGAGGAGTGCACTGCATTAACTCAGCCATCTGGGGTGAGAGGCGCATTTCTGGCGGCAGGAACAGCATGTGCAAATGTCTCATGAAAGGAGGAAGCGCGAGGGAGGCTGGAGCTCAGATGAGGAGGAGGCAGCGGGGGCAGATCCCAGAGGATCTTACGGGTCATATGAAGGGTTTTGGTCCTTATTTCAGCCCAGTGAGAAGAGTTCTAGCTTGGGAGGGTGGGGGGGCATGCTCAGATTTTCAGCTTTAGAAGCTTCCTCGGGCAGTGGAGTATGGGGATTGGATTGTACAAGGACAAGGACGGAAGCAGGGCCAGTCTGGGCCCTACACGTGTTCCATCTAGGAAGGCAGACGGAGTGGCTGTCGGTGGGAGGTGAGGATGTGTGGACAGTCTTTAGGGATTCCTAAGCAGCAACACTGGCGAGACTTGTTGATGGTTTTGAGGAGGAGGGTGAGGAGGAAGGAGGTATCCAGGCTGACTCATGTTTTTAACAGGGGAAGCAGGAGAGACTGGAAGAAGAGAAGCTACTCAATTATTTAGGCA
This sequence comes from Noctilio leporinus, assembly GCA_004026585.1. Taxonomy (NCBI): domain Eukaryota; kingdom Metazoa; phylum Chordata; class Mammalia; order Chiroptera; family Noctilionidae; genus Noctilio; species Noctilio leporinus. The sequence goes on from PVIW01000244.1 coordinate 37,295, forward strand.
AGAGGTCATGAAGACGCCAAGTCGATGACAGTAGGACCGGCAGAAGGATCCCCAGGGCATAGCAGGGAAAAATCAATAGGATTTAGAAGCTGATTGGTTGCATGAAGGCCTCCCAGGAAAAGGAAGACTTAAAGGGACACCAGCCCCATGTGTTTTTGCTGTCTCTGCCTGAAATATGCTGAGTGTGACTATGGGCCCGCATCACGTGAACTACGCCCCACCCCGTCCACTTATGCAGAAGTGAGCTGGTCTGTGAATGGGTGAGGTACGCAGCGTGAAAAGAGAATAATAGAGCTTTTCACTATCAACAGAGTATTATTACTGAAACCAAGGAGGGAAAAGACAGTTAATAAACCCATTAGACACACGTTGGGACTTACCGCAGCCAGGGAAACTGACGTGGACGAGGTGAAGAATGGAAAGCCATGGTCCTACATGGCTACAGGGTTGTGCTGATTCTGAAGGTAGAACTGTCAGCCCAGGTGGGTTGGAATGAAACTAAATGGTTTTCATTTGGTAGGGTCCATTTGCATCAGTGACATCGATTCCATCAAGTACCTCGCTAGAGAATAGTAGATATAAATAAATTCAGGGAGATTATACAATGTTACAAATGAATTACACTAGTTTATAAATGTATTTATTCTTTTTAATTAAAATGAAGGGATTAAAAACCCCAATTTCAATTTATACGTATATTAATGTATTTACAAATACAGGATGTTATGTATATAATTAGATATCCTCCATCAAGTTATCATCTTCAAATCTTTGCTAATCATTCAACCCCTTTGACATCTGTGAGCAGGTTAGCGACATATACTATCCTGTGGTGTCCTGTTGTGTCATGCTGTAGAACATTATAGTCTAGTGAATAATTCCACCCACCCATGGAAAGCATTTAATCTGGTCAAAATTAAGAATACAGGCATGGATGAATTTAAAGCACAGAGGTCCAAGTGCATTTCCACTCACCCCTCTCCCTTTCAATCCAAACAAATTAGGCTTGTAAGTATTGGACAATTTTCACCACCATAGAGGCCCTTCATCCTGTTTTTTTAGACGAGGACAACACACACCAAGACAGACGCCAGCCATTGGCTCCTGACTGGTCTCTCTGTTCCACTCCTGCCATCCTATGACTCATGATGGCAGACACAGAGATCTTTACAAAAGGTCAATCAGACCATGGTACTGTCTACACACCTTCTGCAGCAGCTTCCAAGCCTGACTCGAAACAAAATTGAAATGTCCTTACCCCCTCACCGCTTGATCAAACCACACCAGCTTCAGTTCTCTACCTTTCCCCTGCAAGCCTGCCCCTACCACAGGGCCTTTGCAAGTGCTGTACCCTCTGCCAGGAACATGCTTTCCCTAGAGTATCCCATGGCTGGCTTCTCCCCATGCAAGTCTGGGTTCAAATGAAATCTCATTGGAAAACCTCCCCTTGCGCCTCGGGTCCTCCCTCCCATTATACCATTTTATTACCATCGGGGCATTACTCTCATTTCCTGAAATTCTCTTATTAGCTGTATGATTTCACTGGTTTGGGGCTGTCTCTCTCACTTGGGCATCACCTCCGTGAAGGTCACGACCTGCCTCAGTCTCCTTCACTGTGTGGCACTTGGTAGGTGCTCAACGTCCTTGACTGCTGACAGCTAGTTTTGGAGCCTCACAGTGACCATTCTCCTCACAGTCTTTTAACATATTCAAGTTCATTGCTCCAGGCAGAATCCCTGCAACACAAACAGAACCGTGTGGCGATTGGTAACCCAGTTCGTGAGTCAGCAGGCCTGGCAGGACATCAACTACTGACACATTCTAGTAGACACGGTATTGGCCATCCACCTCCTCCCAAGGCATAACTAATTATTTTTAAACAGCTTTATTGAGATACGATTCACACACCACACAGCTCACTTATTTGAAGTATGCATCCAGCAGTTTTTAGTATGTCCAGAGTTGTGTAACCATTATCATCGTCCTTTTCCAGAACGTTTTCACCAACCCCTGCAAAACCCCTTACTCATTAGCCTTCATTCCCCACTTTTCCCGGCTCACCTCCCTCTAATCCTAGGAAATCACTAACCTGCTTTGTGTCCCTGTGGATCTGCCTATTCTGCGCATCTCACGGAGACGAAATGCACACTCTGTGTTCCTTTGTGACCGGTTTCTTTTGCTTAGCACAGGGCCCTCCATGTCACAGCCTGCAGCCATAGTTTTTCCCTGTTGATTGCCAAATATTCCACTTTATTTGTCCATTCACCCACTGAGGAACACTAGGGTTATTTCCATTTACTTTTTGGCTGTTACGCATATACGTATACTTTCAGTATCTTGGGTATACAGCCAGGAGTGGGACCCCCAGGTCACCTGGTAACTACTCTCCATGCGTCCTTTAGTGGAACTTCCACGGTTTGGCAGGGGAGCTACACCCTGTCACCCTGACACATTAGCTCTTGGGAGCTGGTCAGCTCCACTGGGGACACAGCACGTCCCAGAGCGAGATGCTAGGCAACTGGGGAAGACTGGCAGGGCGGGTGAAGGAATGGGGTCGTCACCAGACAAGTCTGGTTGCTGTCATGTGAAGGGACAGCTGAGGGTCTAACACGGTGTTTCCCTGTCTGTGGTCTGGGGGAGGGTTTTGGGTCTTCAGGGACAAGGCTTTCATGACCCAGAATCCCAAAGTGAGAGCACAACCCCTTCTCAGTGTGATGCTGATGTGTGTTTTAACACCCCTGGAACACTTTCAAAAAGTGGGAGGGAGGGCGAAAGGGAGAGAATGGAGAGAGAGAGAGGCCGGCAATGTTGCATGTCTAGAATTAGAATTAAGCTTTTGTTTGGGTATATTTTAAAAAACATGGTTACCTTCCATTTATGAAACATAATATCGAGTTTACGTTCATAGCCGGGATAGTTTCCTTGGGAAAAAAAAATTATTTAAAATGGAAAAAAACTATTTTAAAAATAAGCAATGGTCATAATCTTGGAGGGTCCATGGGGGAGTTTAAAAACAATAAAGGCTCTTAGCAGAATAATCGTTAAGCAGTGTTTGATCTCTTTACAACGTGACAATCACAGCTTTAAGACTTTTACACCTTCCTGCAATACTCACTATACTCATTCCACAGATGAGGGAACTGAGGCACAGAAAGGCTTAGTGACTTGCTCAGGGTCACCCAGCTAGGAAGTGGCAGAGCTGTGACATGTGTCCACGCAGTTGGCAGTCCCCCTCCTGTGGCATGTGAATGAGTGAGGTTTGGGAAGGACTTAAGAGCAAAAGCCACTCTCTGACAGTGACTTCTGAACTTCCTCCTCCTCCAACAGGCCGGTCCCCAGTCACCCCCTGGTGTGAACCAGGGACCGTGCTCTCCCAACCCGTGTTGAATGAAACAGGGGTGACACTGGACCCAGGCTGGGCAAGTCCTGAAAATGAAAAGATGGTAACAAACACTGTTCACTCAAGAAACCTGGAAAGAAATAATTTCCGAAAAATAGAAAAGGGAGGACTAAAGTCAAGCGTAAAACTGACAAAAGAGAACCCCCAAAACCAAACCCATCTTTAAAAAGGATGAAGGGATTTGACCGTGTTGTAGAGGAAGAAGCCGGAGCGGAAGGTGGTGCAATGGCTCCTCCAAGGCTGCTAATAAGGGAGCAGAGGACTGAGATGTGAACCTGCATCTCTTTCCATTCCAGGACGGGAGTTCTTAACCAAGGTGGGATTGGAGCCCCTGCTGCTGACCATTTTCCTTTGTTAGGAGCTCGCTGGAAGTGCCCTGTGGCTCTAGGTGGCCCATCAGCCGGCCCTGCAGGCAGGAAGCGAATGCTGAGGTGGGACCCCGGGGGCGGGGGTGGGGAGGCGGGGTGGGAGTGTTCACTGCTCCGCTGGCCACCTGGGGAAGAAACCCAGACTGCAGCTGGGAGGACTGGCAACAGTTCTGCACAGAAAGGAGCAATCCTGGACTGTCAGGTGCCTCCTGAACTGACAGCGTGACCGACCAGCTGGTTCCCACAGGCTGGGGACTTCCCCAGGTTTAGCCCTGACATGTGTATGTTTCAGGAAACCCCTCCATCCTGGGCGCACTGGGATGGCTGGTCACCTTAGCGGATCTCCCTCAATGTTGGAGAATTCCAGAACATTCTGGGGGTAGCACGCTTGGCCTCAAGGGCGGACTAAGAATGACTACGTTCGTGTACCCAAACCAGCCATCACAGGGATTCACCGGGACAGGGTAGGTTATTTATTGTGCACCCAAGTGTGAAGAACCAAGTGTCTCCAATTATAGAATTTTGGGCCACGACAAAGATCCTGATAACAACCCCTGTGGTCAGGGATGAGGTAGAGAGAGGGAAGTGGAGAGACACGGGCTTTGGAGTTGAGCAGGCACCTGACTTCGCCTGCATCTCTGGGCAGTGAGTGAACTCCGCCAGGCCCCGTTTTCTTCTGCATGAAATGGGGCTCATGAAAGGGGTGTAACACAGGCAACCCAGGCACTGAGTAAATGCCCAGTAACTTTTAGTTCCTCTTCCTAGATGCTGAGAACCACCGCAAGAACGGGGGTGAAAAAGCCCACATAGAAATGGCTTTGAAGAATACTTTCCCATCGGGACTCCGATTTTAGAACAAGGAACTTCAGAATTTAACCTCTGAAAAGGTAAAGTCTTTTCCCAGCCCCTTAAGAACTCACCCCGTTTCCTTCCGGATTTCTCCTCTTTATGGCTTGACGCTAGGGCAGCTCAAAGTCCAACGCTGGAAATGTAATCATTTCATTTCACTTCACTTCACTTATTTATTTATTTACATGGGGAATGTAATCTTTTTAAAAGTGACTCTTGAGTCAGTAGGTTTGCTGGCCCTCCTTTTCATGTTCTCAGTTGTTCTTCCTGCGGACCTAACACTGATCTTTTTAAACTTCTTATTTTGAAATCACGAGCGTTTCAAAGGAGGTTGCAGAGAGAGGCGAGATAGGTCATGTGTACCCTCCTGCCTCTCTCAACAGTTAGTGTCATCTTACATAACTCCAGAACACTACCGAAGCCAGACAGGTGACAGTGGTACAGTGTGTGTGTGTGTGTGTGTGTGTGTGTAGTTCTATGCCAATTTGTCACCCGTGTAACCAGCACCACAAGCAAGATACAGGACTGTCCCACAAATGCGAAGATCTCCATGGACCGACCACCCCTTGTGACCTACATCCACTCCTCTCCTCCTCCATCCTAACCCTGGCAACTGCTAACCCATTCTCCAGCTTCCAAGTTTTGTCATGTGGAGAATGTCCCATCAATGCAAACATGTAGTGCATGATCTTTGACACTTGCTTTTTTTTTTTAACTCAACATAATGTTCTTCAGATCCATCCAAGTTGTTCAGTGTAGCAACAGTTCGTTTCTTTTCATGGCTAAGTAGTGGTCCACGTTTTATTATGACATAAATGTTGGAAATATGATATTATCAGTATATTATTGAAATCATCTCCAAGTTATTCTAAGCCAAAGGTGAAATTATGAAGAGGATACGTTACTACAAAAAGGGACCCCCTGAGGGTGGGACAGGCAGTATTCCCACACTGCTCATGGGCATTAAACCAGCTCTGTGAGCTGGTGGTGATTATTTACCTCCCTTTTATAGATAAGGAGAGTGAGGCTCAGAGAGGTTAAGATACTTGTCTGAGGCCACACAGCCAGGCAGGTTCTCAGCAGGACCCCTAGCAGCTAGCTCTGCCACATACCTGCAGCTTCTTCCCCAGGTCTCCAAGGCTAACCCAGTGGCACTGGCTCTCCTGGGGGGTTGTGGGGGCCACAGCTTTCCAAGCAGGTGCCATTCAACCCCTCTGAACCCAGCGCCGGGAGTCAAATTTCTCAGAAGCTTCGTTTCTTCCCTGAAGAGCATGCCTGTGGAGAGAATGCCAGACACTCATAATCACCATGTTAGTGAAATCTGGAGAGTCACAGAACCAAAGATGAGTGGAACCAAAGATGAAATAGGTCAATCTTATGGGTACTATCTGTGTTTTCAATGTCTTAACAGTGCTTTTTGTTCGTTTGTTTTTATGGTAAAAATACAGTAACATACAATTAGCCATTTAAACCGTTTTGAAGTGTACAATTCAGTCACATTAATTAGCTACACAAGATTATGCAACCATCACTGCTATTTCCAACCTTTTTCATCACCCCAAAGAGAAACTCTGCACCTATTATGCAATGTCTCCTCATTCCCACAGCTCCTGGTAACTTCTGTTCTCTTTTCTGTTCCTGTGAATGTGATGAGTCTAGATACTTCCTCTAAGTGGACTCCTACCATATTGTTCTTTTGGGTCTGATTTCTTTCACTTACTGGAATGCTTCGGGTATCAGAACTTCATTCCTTTTTAAGGCGGAATAATATCCTATTGGCACGCAGATCACATTTTACTTATTCATTTACATGCTAATGGACAGCGGGTGGCTTTTACTCTTTTTTGGCTGTTGCGAATAATGCAGCAAAGAACACAGGTGTGCAGGTTTCTATCGGAGTTCCTATTCAAGTTCCTTTTTGGGAAGGGTGACATCCAGGAGGGGAATTGCTGTGTCATATGATGACTGTTTATTTATTTTGGGGAGGGGGAATAAGCCTCTTTCCAAAGAGGAGGAAAAGAAGTAGTCAAAGAGAAAGAAACCATATCTGAATCTTGAAGCCGGGCCCACGGTAGGTATGTAACACCAGCTACATTTCCCCCTTGAAGCATCTGTAATTCTGATGGTGAGCCCTTCAGAAAGTGAGGTCTCCTGAGGAAAATGGATTTACTAATTGTGATCGAGCCAGGAAGTTTGTGAATCACTTTATGAGTAAGGTGAGGTCCTCACTGGTGAAAATATGCAACAGTTGATTTCACCGCCTGTGTGACTTCCCTAAGATTGGACCTCAGCCAGGGAGGCGCCATCAGCTGAGGATAAAATTCTTTAAGAAGCTCAAAACATTCCAGGAATTTTAACTGTTCTATTTCCAGATAGGGTGACATGTCCTGGCCATCCGCGGAACCAGGGCACGTGGCCCCATGCAATTCCTTGAAAAAGCGGTCCATCCTGCCTTTCCACGTGTGTTCTGCTCCTGCGTGTTCTCCAATGCAAGGGTTCCCCTCTACCCGTTCTGAGAAGCAATTTCCGCTCTTCCTGCAAACCCGTCCACCCTGGTGGGACTTGCGAGCTATTGGGTCCGAGAGCCTAGAGAAGGTTTCTTGCCAGGGCTAACCATGGCCTCTTTTACAAATGTCCCCTTCGGAAGCACGCTCGCTGGGGCTAGGGACACTGTTACCTGTGTATCTTTAAAGTGGAGAAAAGGGCTCCACCTGGTATCCTAAATGATAGCAGCATCGTTCCTGATCACAGAGCGGAAACAATCGAGTCCAGGGTCTCAGGGACAGGTCAGCAGATTCTTGCTAACAGGACCACCGTTTAGCTGTCAGGCCAGGGGCACGCAGCTGGCAAGGGTGGGAATACAGCCTAGGCTGTGTCTGCTCATGCCATGGTGTCGATGCGCCCACCATGCCCAACTTTGAGACGTTACCCTCTCACATGCTCCTTTGACTCAACCCTTAAGGACCCAAATCTCTTGCATCAGCAACATCTCCCGCTTCTTTCTGGGAGGAAGTTAAAAGTGACTTTTGGCTACACCCCTTCTTTCTGTCTCCATCACAAAATCCCCGAGGCTCTGCTCATTTTTTTCCAAGTAACAGCATTTACTTAACTTGGTCCAGAGTGAATAAAGCTCAGTCCCTGCCCTGATTCAGAAGATAAGCATCCTAAGGAATCAAATATTTGTGGTATTCACCAAAAGCATCTCCTTCGTGTCTCCCAGCTGTGGAATTAATCCCACGTAGAAATAATTGTCACGGGTATTGTGCGGCTGGGCTTGGAGTTACTTTCACAAAATGTTCTTGTCATGTTGATGTCATTCCGATGACAAGTTATTGGTATTTTTGTTCTCAAAATGTGGACGTTGGCCCTGCTGGTAGCACAGTGGTTAAGGCGCCGGCCTGCGAATCCAAAGGTTGCAGGTTCGATTCCCACCCAGGGCACATGACCAGGATGCAAACCAGGTCTCCAGTCAGGTCTGTGGCTGGAGGCAGGTGAAATGCAACCATACACTGATGGTCTCTCTCCCTCTCTGCCTCTCTCCCTTTCCCTCTTTCTAAAAAATAATGAAATAAAATCTTAAAAAAAAAAAAAAAAAAAAAAGAATGGTAGTTAAAAAAAAAAAAAACCAAAAAACGTGGATGTTTCCCAGGGAACTGACCAGTGGGAAGGAAGGTGGGTGGGGAAGTGAAAACTTGTCAGAAACTGCAAGTTAAGGTCTTGTTTAGCTCTTCTAGTTTGAATTTAAGGAAGAACTTTCTGATTTTTTAGAACAAAAAAAAAAATTCCTGCTTTGGGCTGCTCTGGACTTCGGTGGCACCCTGTCTCATCTTTGCGTGCCATGCCAGTAGTGTTTTGATATTAATTGGTGCCATTAATTTCTCTCCTTATTTTACGAGATCATGTTCTCTCTTTAACGCTCTCCAGTGGCCACAAAAGCACTGGGATTTGCTTGTGGAATGAGTGACATGAATTATTTTTAAAACTAGAACGATTATCCCTGAGCTTTCAAAATTCTAATGGACTCATCTTTCTCACAGATTCACTCCACAATATTGAGTCCTCTTTAAGCCCACTAGCACTATGGATTCATTTGGCAACCAACTGTTTTACAGGTTGCGTAAGATATGGTGGTTTTTGCAAACGGCTTCAGCAAATGAGGAGGTGCTGTCCTGGGTTAATAGTGTGGGCAGAGAGGGACAGATGTGGGTTGAAACCTAGCTTGGTTACTTAGCACCGAGAAAGGTATTTAATAGTTTGGAGTGCTGTTTGTTCATCTGTACATTGGGATCGTATCTAATGTTTAAGGGTGTTGTAAAGGTTAAATTAGCCCTGGTGTGACTCAGTGGATGGAGCGCTGGCCTGCAAACCAAACGGTCACCAGTTCGATTCCCAGTCAGGGCACATGCCTGGGTTGCGGGCCAGGTCCCCAGCTGGGGGCACATGAGAGGCAACCACACACTGATACTTCTCTCCTTCTCTTTCTTCCTCCTTTCCACTCTCTAAAATAAATACATCCAATTTAAAACAACAACAACAACACCATTGAGCTGAGTAATCTATATTGAGGGCTTTACCAGGTTGGTCGTCCAGATTATACTTCACTCAATCAATGTGTTACTATCCCTGGCTTCCTTCCCTCTTCCACCTGCATTGTTTTCATCAGTTAGTTTTTAAAATTGTCACAAAATATACATAACCTAGAACTTGCCATTTTAGCCACTTGGCGGGCACAGTTCAGAATTAAGCACATTCATATAGTTGTGCGACCGTCACTATCATCTCTGCCCAGAACAGTTTCATCTTCCCAAACTGAAGCTCTGTGTCATAAAACACTAACGCCTCAGTCTCCCCTCCCCCGCCCAGCCCTGGGCAATCACCCGTCTACTGTCTGTCTCCATGAATTTGGCTATTTTAGGGACCTTATATAAATGGAAGCATACAATACTTGTCCTTTAAAAAAATCTCGTTTATTTCACTTAGCCAGTATTCAAGATTTATTTATATGGCGCGTGTCAGAACTCTCTTCCTTTTTAAGGCAGGATAATATTCCATTGTATGTATATACACATTGTGTTTCTCCACCGTCTGGTGGTGGACATCTGGGTTGTTTATCTTTCTGGCTATCGTGAATAAATGCAGCTACGAGCATGGTATTACTGGTACAACATCCATGTGCCTGATGCCCCAAATGGACACAACTAAAGTTGTTGGAGCCTGGAGTAAGGAAAAGTTTACCGATCAAACAGGAGCCAGCAGAGAAGATGGGAGAACTTGTGGTCCTCAGATCCATCTTCCAAAATGACGAAGTTCAGGCTTCTTTTATGTCAAGGGACTGGAAATCGGGAAGGGTGTGAGGTGACTGACCAGCGCAGGCATCTGGGCACCAGCAGGGGTCTGAGGAAGATCTCAAAATCACCTAAGTATCTTTGTTCCTGGTCTACTGACCAGCGATACGAGCTGATCTGAGTCTGGCTTAGACATGGCTGCACATCTGTGCTGAACGACCGTTATTTTTGCACACATTCCCCCATCTCCTTGGGAGAGGCACCTCCCGGCTAGGGGCTGATTTGTAAAAACTCCAGCTGCAGGCAGTAAGGATTAGCGTGTCTGTATACAAGGTCACAGCGGCTTGAGCAAGATGGGGGCTGAGCATTTCTTTCCAGCGTCAGTGTCTAGGCTCTATTCTCACCCAAAACATCGAGGGTATATGTCCCGGAACAACCTCAAACCTCTTTTCCCCCTGAGATCTTTCCTGTCCCCTCTATCTGGAAGAGCCCCCCTCTCTCCCTCTGCAGCCCTCCACTCTGCTTTAGTTTTCTCAGAAGAGTTAGTATCATCAGCTCATCCCTTAGTTATCAATCTGTTTATTTCCTGTCTCCAGGGATGACCCTTAAGTTCCTGGAGAGCCGGGATTGGCCTTGGCTGTATTCCACCGTTTCCAACAGTCCCTGGTGTACAGCGGGTGCTCACTAAGAACTTGAATGGTTACATGACACCTGGCTGCCTTACCTCTGTCCACCTCTCCTCTCCACCTGGACCTTAGCTGGAGGCACCAGGTGACACGTATACCAGGTGGGTAGGAAGAGCAGGTGGCACCGCCTCAGACAGCCAGGACAAAAGCCAGGATGGGCACATCTGCAGCCGGTGGCCCGAGCCAAGCGTTCAAGTCACTGAGCATCCCGGAACACCCCAGGTGGCAAGTGACTGACTCAGCCGTGCCCTTGACACGCAGCCCGGATCCCCAAGGTCCAGCCCCAGCTCTGACTCACACCTGCTAGCAAAGGTGAGTAAGGCTTGAGTGAGGACAGCGCAGGGCACGCGACAGTCTGTTTTCAAAACAAACAGACCTCATCCACCAGCTCTAGTTGCCTCGCGGAGTCCTGGCTCGACCAACTGCCTGCGTGGTTCACGTCCTTCTCTCTCTTTCTCTCTCTTTCCCGGGCCCAAGGTTCTGCAAAGATCCTGGGGGGCTTCTGTCCACACCCGCTGCAGCAGGGGAGCAGCTGGAAATGGGAAGAGGGTGACGGGGCGTGTCACTCAGCCACCCACTGTGTTTAAGGTCAAAGGGGACCATGAATGCCCCTTGCCAACTCCAGGACGTGTAATTTGGCAGCATTCCTACGAGTTAGAAACCATCCACCTGCCTGCTCCCCAGAAAGCTGTGCGAACTTGAACTAGTTCCCGACCCCTCAGGATTTACCGCAAATAAGATCATTTGTGAGTCACGCACACTAGGTAAAAAGGAGGCAAAGTGATCAGTTCGGCGTGGAGATTCTTCATGTGGGGCTCCCAGACCACTCCCCAAACGGAGGGGCAGACGTTGGTACCAACGGACTTCACACACCGGAGAAGCAACTTGAACACAATGGGGGCTGATGTTTAGCCCCCTTGCCCCTCATTCTGGCGTCCAGAGAAGGGGGCAGTGCCCTATACAATTGTATTAACTAATGTCACCCCAAGAAATTCAATAAATTCCGAACATTTCTGTTTGCCCAATGACTGGGATTGGCGTGACCATACCATTTACAGTTCATAGCTCACTCCACCTGCTCGTTCCAAAATTGTTTCTTGACCAGTTTGTGATTTGAGAGGAAATTCGCAGCCTATCAAATTTTGCCGGTTGTAATGTTTGATAAATTCCTACCACTCACATTTTCCCCGATATCGATCATGCTGGATTTAACTTAAATGTACAGATCCCAGAAAAATAGAGGATACAAATATCAGTCTGAAAGGCTTTCCGGTTCACACTCTCTGTCCACCTCTCACACGAGTTCTCAAACAGGGCACTTGGACATTTAGGGGCTGGGACAGTCTTTGCTGCAGAGGCCCTGTTGGTTGGTAGCTCACTGGAGGCCAGACGCACCCCTCACCCAGCTGTGACGATCAAAAATGCCTCCAGACACTGACTGCCAGATGTCCCCCGGGAGGGAAAATCGCTCCCCACTGGGACTCACTGCTATTGTATGTTCCCGAGCGTTTATTTTGGACATGGATCCTGGCTCTCTGCTCTTTACTAGCTGTGGGAACTCAGAGTTATTTCACCCCTGCAGACCTCAGTTTCCTTTCCCGGAACATGTGCAGAATAACAGTTTTATCTCAGAAGGCTGTTACGGAATTCAACTTGACAATACATTGAAAAACAGTGCATTCTCAAAACCTGGTAGGTGTCATACTTTTGTTATTATTACTTACTACCAACCTATCTTTGGTGACAGTACCCTCTCTGAGCGGTGTCGCACAGACTTGCAAGCAACAATAGACAGTTACCTCTTGATATGAAAGCCATTGGAGTGATGGAATAAAGTCTTTCCACACAAAGTGAAAAACTGGACCTCACAAGCCATTGAAAATATTTTTAAAAATAAGAAATAAGTGTTTATTATGGGATGTCACTGAGATTACGCGGTTGTTTTGGCCACAGGACGTAATTCACGGAACCCTTAGCCATGGAAAAGCATTTCAATAGATGTTTTCAGCTAACCTTACAATCTACTCCCCTTTATATTCTTTTTTAAATTGAATTTATTGGGGATGACATTGGTTAATAAAATTATATAGGTTTCGGATGTACAATTCTATAATACATCATCTGTACATTGTATTGTATTCACCACCCCAAGTAACAGAAATGTTTTGAATTATGAGTTATTCAGGCGCAAATCATTGGAAAGGTTACATCTGCCCTATACTGGGAACGGAAGGAAAGAAGAGCATGCAGATTTTTATGTGCTTATACGTACTAAGTAGTTTTGATTTGTCTCAAGCTATAGAGATTTGTGACCAAGTAATCCTTTCACCAATGCTCTAGACTTGTGCATAATTCTTCCCAGAAATTATTCCTCAGATAATTTGCACTTACCAGACTTGTCATTATCTTGATACGTACGAAGTTGCCTTTGAATGAGATGATTTCCACAGGGCACAAAGCTGGCTGATTTCAGACTGTGCCCGCACATGAGTGCCCTGGCGCGTCTGTGGGCATCTGAGGGCGGGAAGCATGTGTATTGTTCAGTGACTCGCATTGTCGCGGGGGTGCTGGAAGATGACACAGCGCCACTCAGACCTTGCATGGTGCCAGCGGCAGGGCCTTTTCGGTCCCAGATGTGCCTGGGGTGGACTTTGTTTACAGCAGCTCCCGTGGGAACGACACCGAAACCCCGAGATGGTGACGGGGCACTTCGCTTCAGCTCAGTGTTTCTATCTGGGCCTATCTCAGCTCAGCGCATCAGTCACAGGCAGGTACAATGTGTTTCTCCAAAGATCAACAGAGAGATTGTGCAAACAACTGACATTTTCTACAACAGGCCTGATATTAACTATTTTCGGCCTCGTGGGCCAGATGGCCTCTGAGTCGCCCTGTGGTGTGAAGGCAGCCACAGGCAACAGGCAGACAAAGCAGTGAGCATGGCTGTGTTCTGATAAAGTCTTACTTACAAGAGCTGGCAGCCGGCCTAGCTCTCAACCCCTGGAGTCAAGCGTACATATATAAAAATATAGATGTAAATAGATATAATCAGATACCCGAGGTGTGGCAGGGGATGCTAATGACCTCCTCACCAACCATACCCTCCTCTTCTTCAAGGACAGAGCCTCCAGCCTTATCCTGTGATGTAGACACCTATACTGTAGTCTCTCCTGCCAGTAGGTGTGATTCTTGAAGGGAAAGCACAGAATATAGATAAGATGCCTGGGATTGCTCTGTGAACAGGCCTTCTCTAGCTAACAGGCTTTAGTTTGCCTTCTACCCGCCCCCCACCCCTTATTTTTCTTCTGCCTGGAACATAGGGATGTTTGCTGGAGCTCAGCGGCCATTTTGTAACCAGGAGGGCAAGTCCAAGAAAGACCATGTCAGAAACATGAGCTTCCATAAGCCTGAGCCGATGGACCACAGCCACCTGTGTGGTCCTTCTTGTTCCATGGGGGGAAGAACCCTTCTATGCCTAAGTCAGGTCTCTACTTGTTATATAACCAAAATTCTGATACATGCTGATAGGGGTAACAGACGCATAGCTCAGCTTACAGATACTAGAATAACAGTAAGCAAAGGCGATGTGAACTATAAAGCAGCATGTATATGATGAAAGGCTCTGAGTCCATCAGATGTGGTGGCCAATACCAACCTTGGTAATTTCTCCCTTTGTGCCTCAGTTTCCTCCCCTGCAAAAACAGGGATAATAATATTACATGATTTAGGGTGTTGTTGAAAGACTTATCTCTGTGCATGTATACAGTGACTGGCAACATAGTACATGCTCAAAAAAAATCAGTTAATATGATTGTTACTGTTATTATGTTGTTGGCCTGGTGAATGACCATTCACTTCTTTAAAACAAGGATGTGGGTAAGAACAGCGGGTGATGACATTTCTTCGCCACCCCTCGGTTTTCAGGCCTCCACTTCATGACTAGAACAATTCAGGGAAGCCCACCCACAATCTCCGGGTTTTGAATAGTTACCATGTATCCGGCAGGGTATTAAGTTCTGGGAGTTCTAGGATGAGTGGGACAGTTCCTGTCTCCAGTGGGCAGAGGCAACCCGAGAAACTATTAAATACAAAGGAAGTGCTGGGTGGATGGTGGAACTATGAATGGGGTGTGCTGGGGAGGAACAAAGAAGGGATTTAGTTCTACATTGTTGGGTGGAAATAGTTAACAGCAGATAGAAGAACCAAGATCTAAAATATGAAAACAAAGAGTGCTTTTTAAAATTATCTGTCATTGTACCCTGGCTGGTGGCTCAGTGGATAAGGCGCCAGCCTGTGAACCCAAAGGTCTCTGGTTCGATTCCCAGCCAGGGCACATAACCAGGTTGCAAGCCAGGTCTCCAGCCAGGTCTGTAGCTGGAGGCAGGAGAAATGCAACCATACATTGATGTCTCTCTCCTTCTCTGCCTCCCTCCCTTCCCCTTTCACTAAAAATAAAAAATAAAAAAAATCTTTTAAAAAACCCTGTCATGTTCATATTAAAAAAAAAAATTATCTGTCATTAATAGCCAATCATAATGAGGAGGAAGAATTTAAAACTCAAAGGTGATATGTTAAGTATGGTTCATTTCTCCCTCCCTGTCTAGATGGTACCCTTTCTAGATGGTGTCCATAGTCTCTAGGATTTCAGGAGGAGGAAAGTGAGGTTGAGGTTTCTTTTTTTTCTTATTGGCTGGCTTTTCCCCACAACTGTCTCCAACTTCTGGCAACCACACCCTCCCTCTGTTTTCTATCCCACCTGAGGCAGCAGCCTCAGGAGATTCACCACCTCCTGTTCTCACCTCTTTGAAATCCTCCCTTTGCTCAGCTCTCATTAGATACCTACCCTGTTTCAGGAAGGTAACTGTTTTCTGCTGGGTTGCTGACTGACCAACTCAGTGGCCAGCAAGGGCAAGCAAGATGAGTGAAGTGGGCCAAGACTGAGGCAATAGGGATGGGTGGTGACTGCAGCAAACAAGAGAACACTGAGCTAGAACTACTCAACTCTTACCTACCCATGTCATTTGAAATAGGATCTAAGTGTTGCCATATCCTCCCACTGTCAGTGGAAGATGAAAACGCACATTTTAAAAGAAGGAATTTTTCCATTCATAAAACACTCTGTGGGCCAAAGGAAACATATTTGAATTTGACCAGTGGCTGCCACTGGTGTAAGGACAGTTAGCGTGATAGTCAGGGGAATGGGTGACACAATAATAACATGGAGTGGCACCTTGTACAGAGACATTATGCTTTTTTCACTTAATGCTTCCAACACTGGCGACTTCCGAGAGGTTCTTTTATCCTCCTAATATAGATGACGAAACTCATTCAAGAGTTTAAAAGAGGTTGAATATTTCAAATAATTTGGAACCAACTTAAAGGCATCAATAAGGGGTTGATTCAATAAATGAAGCTGTAGTCGTACAAACTAAAGCCAGACCTAACGAAGAACCCACAGGAAGATTCTGGAGTCCCAGTGTTCTCCCTCCATCACCTTGGCTAACCTGGTGCCCCTGAGTGAGTCATGGGGCATCAGTAACCCTCATCTCTGTACAGCTGTGTCTGAATCAGCCATTAAAAAAAAAAAACAAAAACAAGCCCTGGCTGGTGGCACAGTGGATAAGGTACTGGCCTGCAAACCCGAAGGTAGCTGGTTTGATTCCCCAGCCAGGGCACATAACCAGGTTGCAAGCCAGGTCTCCAGCCAGTTCCCCAGAGGGAGGCAGGTGAAAGGCAACTATACATTGATGTTTCTCTCTCGTTCTTCCTCCCTCCTTGCCCTTCTCTCTGAAAAATAATGAATAAAATCTTAAAAATAAAACAAAACAAAACAAACAACCCCTCTCCCCCCCATAAAACAAAATTAGGATCTGCTGATCTTAACCTGGATCCCATGGACACCCTAGATGATGTAGGAATGGTTTTTGGAGAGGCCCGTCCTGTGCCATCCTTGAAAGCAGAGAGCCATGTTCTTGTGTGATATGCACACTTAGTTCTGAGGCCCTGGACTATAGCTTTCATGAAGAACTCACACGGGAAACCACAAAAAATTAAGACTATCTTTCAAGGTGTTGGAAAGCAAATTAAAAAAAAAATTAAATCAGACCCAGTAAGACAGTTGTTAAACAAAAAACCCCAGAACCTGAAGGGAATAAGCAGTGCCAGTGAAAATGTGGGGAACCCCCCAGTGATGTCCTCCTTGTCCTGGAATCCCTCCTAAAGGACCCACCTGAACCACTTCTTGAGGAGGGGGGCCCCTCTCTCCAGAGATCGTGACCATGGTGGTCTGCTTGGTGTGGTTCTATTTTGTTCACCACAGATTTGCTGGTAAACAGATAATATACCACGAACATTCCTCTCTCTTAATGACAATCTTTCAGTGTTGGGGTCTGTGTTTTCAAACTTTTTAAGGGGCTCATTTTAGCAAAAGCTTCTGCTGAACCCTTCACTGTGAAGTTTTTCTGGGAGGCCTTTTCCCCTGGAGTTTCCTTTCCCTTGCCTCTCTCTCGTTCAGCTGTGTGTCCCTGGTCCAGTTCCAACACCTCCTCCTCAGCCAGTTCCCCAGGGCTCACCCCCGGGAGCTCCGCAGTGCCATCCTCACCCACATTCAGGTTAAAAGGGTGTGCCCTCAACCACGCCTTGCTGACTTCTGCAACCTTCGTGCTATGACATCACGAAGCTTCCTTATAATCTGTATGCAACCATCGTCCTATGTGTGGTCCGTCTTTGCCTGCCTGCTATGTGGGTCAAAACCATTTATAATAGGGCTGTAATAAATTTGCTCTGCAATGCCTTTAATTTGGACAACATACTATTCATAGTTGTCCAGGACAGATCATCACATGGAAATTGACCACTTTCTTCTTCATGACTACCTGATAAACCACTGTAGTGATTCAACTTTTTAAAAATGATTCAATGTATTGGGGTGATGTTTGACCCTCTTTACCATTTTCTATCTCCTCCTGCTCTCCTGGATACAACTTAATTTATTGAATCAACCTTCTATTGATGTATTTATGTTATTTCCAGGTTTTAAATGATTTGATTGAAGGTTTTTCACAATTTTTAAACACTTGACGCACTAAAAGAAATATGTTTTTATATTGAGATCCAGTAGGCACACATACAAACACACACACACTTAAACAGCTTTTTGCTTTATGGGTATCCTTCCTATGTGTCATGCATTCCATTCTGTTTCCTTTCATTCTATAAAAAAGTGACTGGGACACACTAATTTCTCTCACCACCTATTAGTAGGTCACAACCTGTACTTTCGAAAACAC
Organism: Noctilio leporinus; assembly: GCA_004026585.1. NCBI lineage: Eukaryota > Metazoa > Chordata > Mammalia > Chiroptera > Noctilionidae > Noctilio > Noctilio leporinus. The sequence goes on from PVIW01000244.1 coordinate 55,169, forward strand.
TTGACAGTTACAAATAAGTCACAGGGATATAAAGTGCAGTATAGGGAAACAGTCAATAATATTGTCGTAACTATGTACGGTGCCGGGTGGGGACTAGACTTATCAGGGGAATCACTCTGTAAAGGATATAAATGTCTAGGCACTATGCTGCATATCGAAAACTAATAAAATAATGTCGAATGTTAACTGTAATTGAAAAATATAAAGAAAAGCACCTTGGCCAGTGTGGCTTGATCGGTTGGACTATTGTCCCATGTACCAAAAAGTTTCAGGTTTGATTCCTGGTCAGGGTCCATACCTAGATTGCAGGTTTGATCCCAGGTGGGGGCATGCACAGGAGGTAATCAGTTGGTGTTTGTTTGTTTTCCTCTCTCCCTTCCTTGCTCTCTCTTAAAAAAAAAAATAATAAAATAAAAAGAAAAATATAAAGTAAAACAAGTTAAAAAAAACACACTTTCAGTGCCTCTTAAATAAAAAGGGGAAAAGTACTGACTTGTAATGTACTGTTCTGAACATTTTACACATACAATTTATTTAATCCTCATAAAGTCCCAACAGGATAGGACTTACTTTTCTTCCCATTTTTCAGACAGCAATACTGAGGCACAGAGAGGGCTGAACAAGTTGCCCCAGCTCACAAGCTGGTATGTGGTAGAGTCAGGCTTCCCCCCAGGCCAGTCATGTTGCAGTTTCTTTTCTTAACTCACAGCCGGCAGGACTTCCTTTTATCTTTGGAATTGATGTGAGCCTAAGTACTTAGAATTCTAAATAGCTTCACCCAGAGTTTCAATATACCTCATTCAGGGTATATTCCTTTACAAGATAGTCAGGCAGGACTTGACAAGTGCCCACTGCTATTCACATACCTGGATGAGTATGGAAGGTAAACAAAGACTTTCCAGATTTACCAGCCTCTTCCAGAAACTGGGCGTCAGCAACACACACACACACACACACACACACACACACACTCCCTTTCTCTCTTTCTCTCTCTCTCTAAACTCCAAACTTTCAACTCTCCAATGATCAACGATGACCACTCTCAGTTCTGAACTTAAAATACTATCACAGAGGCCCGTCTTCAGGGCCAGAGCTTTCTATTATGTATTGTCAACCCCCTCCCCCGCCCCGCCTCCAAGTTATAAAGTTCCAGCGCCTAACTCTTGTGTACTAGTTGGCCGGAGAACTGGAAGCGCCTTCAGCTAATGCATGGCATATGTCGGAGGGGTGCAGCTAATTCACATATCTGTCTGCACACTATTCAGAGGGAAGGTTACATGCCAATTATCCAGGCTTCAATCAGCCGGTGGGGATACAATGGAGGCAGTGTTCACACACTTGATGTGCCACATTCCAGCCCGACATCACCAGCAGCTGGTCCAGATAAAGACCCCTGGCGTTTTGATAGTTAGGGATCTCATCCACGGAAGAGCCGGGATTGAGACTCGGGTTTCTGTAACCTGGATCCCGTTCACAGGTCTTTAAAAGAGCGTTTCCTGCTCAGACTTGCTGGGTGGGTGGGTGGAGGTGCTGAGGAAGAGGAGAGAGACAAAGGCACCAGTAGCTTAAATGACAAAGGAGAGAAGAATAGCACCCGGTGAATGGCTTCCAATGAAATAAAGAACCCACCCACATTCTTGTGCCTAGTTTTAGAACTAATCAGGCTAAGACTTTTCCCCTCTAAAATTTTCAACCTTGTGAATTGGGAAAAAATGTGTATGTATATTTCACCTCCAACCTCCTCCCTCTTTATTATTTTTTTTTCTCCTCGACTTCAGAAACTGGCCTGCAAGTGTTGCAATCTCATCAGAAAGTGCAGCTTCCGGTGGTATTTTTAAACCAGGAACAGAAGCAGAAGTGTTTGGAATCACCGCGGGAAAGCCCCAACTCTCCTGAGGGCTGTTCCCGGAATTCTGCTGGCACCGGGCGCGGGGATCATTGATCAGGAAGCTAAAATGGCAGGTGTTGGGGATTTCAGCGGGGAGGGGAGGCAGATACCTGAGACTGGGCAGCCGTTTTTCTAGCTTCCCCTGTACCGCCACATCTCAGATCACTCGATGAAGACAGAGATGCTATCCATTTGCCTGAGGTCACACGGCCCAACACACAGGGCACAACTATAAACAAAGAATCCAAACAGCTAATCCCAGCCTCCCTCCCCCGCAGTACCCCAGTATTGCAGCAGACCACCATACCTTTCAAAAAATTACCAAATTACCGAGGGCTACTACAAGAGGTACCCTGTTAGCTTGTTTGTGCTTTCCCACCCTCCCAGGTGAAAATACTGTCATTAACGCCATACAGAAAGGGGAGGTGGGAGAGAGGAGACTCCTCTCTTGCCTGTCTCTCTCTCTCTCTCTTTTTTTTTTCTTCCCCTAGACTTGAAAAGGAATGCGGGCAGATAATTTGGCTGCACATGAAAAGGGAGAGGCTGCTCAGAGCCGCCCGAATAAAGTGGTAGGTTGGTGAGGTGCCGCGGGCTGAGCTGGTTCTTTCATGGCGTGCAAGGCAGACGGTTATCTGTTCCCATGGAGATGCGTTTTCTACTAGTCGATCAGGCACCGGGGAGGTCAGACAAGAGCCGCTGGGATCCTTTCCTCATCTTTAGGGCCGATCGGATCCCCTTAAAAAATAGTCCACGTGGATTCGGAGGACTCTAAACACTGCCCCAGGCAAACACCTGCAAACGTAGCCACGATCGTTTCAACAGGACAAGAAACTCCAGCCGCCTCCCCTGGGAGGATTGGGTGTGACCCACCTCCTCCCCCTTCCCAATTTCCAATCCTAGGTGGTTCCGTCCGCCCCACTCCTTATTTGCATGGATTTGCCTTTCCTTTCCAGCCCGAACCCTCTCTCCCGAATAAAGAAATGGGTAAGGTCATAAATTAAATGGGGAACGTTTCCAAACGACTGGGGTGGGAGCCAGCACGGGGCGTTTCAAAGAGAACCTCGGGGAAGCCAGGAAAAAAACCAAAAACAAAAAAGAAAGAAAGAAAGAACGAAAGAAAAGTGCTGCCCCAGAAGAGAAAGCCAGAGCTGCTGGAAGTTGGTGAGTTGTCAACTTCCTCCCGGCATTTCCTTGCCCTAAAAGGACACATGCAGACCAGAGCAGGGCGGTGCGTTGACCTTGGGTTTATCAATCCTGCTCGTCTGCAAAATCTGTCCCTTGCAGGAGGTGGGTTGCAGTGTACCCTCCTGGGAACTCAGACCCACAGAACGACTTTTATTTATTTATTTTTAAGCCTGCTGGTTCAAGTGCCTTTTCCTACATGATTTTTTTCTTTTTTGCACTTGCCTATGGCGGAAGGAAGTGCGACACGTCTTCCTAGAGCTCACTGAGCCGGGAGAGGGTATTTCCAGGGCTCGCACGGGGCGAAACGCGAGCCGGCTCACAGGATGGCGGTGGAACCGAGCCAGCAAGAGCGGGAACTGGATCCCGGAGTCACTTGGTTCCTGTCTTCAGAGTCACTCCGGCGCCACCCAACTACACCAGCAGGGGCGCAAACGCAAGTCCGCCCGCTGCTTGCAAGCCTGGCAGGCGGCTGGAGGCGGCGTTTCCCTGTCCCCGGGCAGAGGCTCCTGCGCTTCCGGCTGGAGGGCGGGAACAAAGGCACCCAGTGTACCCCTTCGGAGAGCGGGAGCTGCCGCAACCAACGGCACTTAGGGCCAGCGGAAAATCTCCGGCTACCTGGTCTTGGAGACTGGCCCACCAGGAGCAAGGAAAAGCAGAAATTCACCTGGAAGGTTCTTGGCAGTTTGAGTTCCCGGGAAAGACGTGGCCCACATTTCTCATGGATTGTGGGTCAGCATTTGACCATTTCCTTTTTTTTTTTTTTTTTTTTTTGTTTTTTGTTTTCTCACTTGAGTGTTTAAAATGAGAAGTAAAATCGGAGTAATACACCCCTGAAACTAATATAATGTTGAATGTCAGCTGTCATTGAAAAATAAAAACTAATTCAAAAAATACAGAACATCATTGAGAGACAGCAAAGAAGGCCTGGCGAAACAAAAGGAGGTAGCTATCGCGGGAAAAACAAAAATAGAAGTAATAGGCAACCTCTGAAAGATTCAAACGGTAGAAATCAAGGAAAAGTCGAAGTTCCTCATTTCCTACAGCCACTCTCACTAGCTCAAACAGTCTCATTAGAGATAGCTAATAACTGCTTTGAATAGTATGACACATATCCTTCCAGACATTTCCCATAAATATGCAAATGTATATAGATATTTATAAATATATATATATATACACACACACATACACTTTGTTTTAAATATACCACTGGAATCGTATTTATAGACATTATTACACAACTTGTGTTTTCTTTCCCACTTAAAATATCTACCATGGGCAATTTTCTATGTCTGAATGTATTTTTAAAAAATTAGCTATACGTCTTTGAGGAAAATGTAACCCACGCCCTTGCGGGGTGGAGGAAAGGCGTTCAGAGCCAAGGGATTGTGGGGAAGGGTGGGCCTCCCTCCGCCCCCCACAGGCACTACTTGTTTTTAGTGTACCATCCAGAAATTGTCTGCACATGGGATGACACATACATGTGCCTATCAAAGTTGTGCACCTTTCTTTGTCTTTACTGAGCATCTTTCATTTTGCGTTTTTCACTTCGATCTCTTGGAGAGGCGTCGCAGTAGGAAAGAAACTGGACATCTGAAATGGTGGCCTAGCGTACCTTTGAATGGTGCTTCTCCGTGTATTGGGCTTGCCCTTTCTGATGGGTGGTGGGTGCACCAAGTCTTGGCTTATACAATCGGTGAATCTAGGCCAGCACACGCCCTCTGGGTTTTTGCTCAGACACACTCACCCTTTTCTGAAAGCAGGTCTTTTACTCACATGTGCCCTCAAATGCAGAACTCTGGAGAATTATGGAATTCTCTCCCCCTCTTTTTTTGCAAGTGAGGGTTTCAACAGAGCATTATCAACCTATTAAAGATCTACTAGGAACACGTGCCCCTTCCTATGGATTTTATTTTATTTTATTTTTTCCAGCTGGAGAGAGAGGCTCCTGAAGAAGAAAACTTCACATTCTCCCCCTACTACTCCCATCCCCACCTGGGGGTCAGTCCTGCCAGGGTCCTTTCCTATAGCCCAGGCCTGCTTCCTACATTTGCATGCTTCCTGTCAGTAATTCCTTCCTGTGACCTCCTTCGCTCCAAGGAGCACAATTCATTCTTAGGACCTAGGTGCAGCCTTCCACTTTTCCTACGTGCAGGAGAGAGGCATTGGGGTTTGGAACAAGGTGTATCCTGGAATAAAGTGGCTGGGATCTGTGTGAGCAGTAGGTTGGGGGGACCCTCCCTTCTCAGAGGGAGGAGCCTCTTTGCACTCTACAGTTGGAAACCTGGTGAAACCATGTGTAGGAAGGAACCTTTCTGCTCAGCTAGGGAGGTCTTTTTGTTCCTTGTCTTGGGGCGTTCACAGCAAATTCCTGCTCTGCCTGGGGAGATGGAAAGGAGTTAGACAGGAGGGCATGCCTGGTAGCAAGCGAGCTAATTGAAACATTTAATTCAGCAAGCGATGCAATGAAGCCGAAACGAAAGAGGAACTGGGCCTGCCTATGTGCAGAGCAGAAAACCCAAGTCACCGTTCTCAAGTTAAAATTGGTGCTGGGGCGGGAGGGTGGGTGGTGAGCCCTGGAAAACATATCACCTGCTGGATTGGTCATTGAAATTCACTGTCTCGTTTATCCTGAGGCTTGGGCAGCTGTCCTGCTTGTCATTAGGAAAAAGGGAGGTCTGGGAAGAAATGTAGGAATAAGAAAAGGAGGCCTTCACTGCCCTGGAAAGAAAGAGAATAATACGTGGGCATTTGTTTGACAGTCACCACAAAGCAATGAGACAGAGCCTGCCCCAAATCCTAAACATTTAAGTGTGTGTGTGTGTGTGCAGACTCAAGGAAAATGTCCCAAAAGAAAAAGAAAACAAAATTCCAGTCCCATTTCCTCCAGGATGTTGTCTAATGGGGAGAACACAGGTTTTTCAGAGTCCGCTCATGAGCAATGCTGTGTGTATAAAACAGCAACATGCCATGCGTCTTTGGACAAGATGGGCTAACGGGGGGGCCAAAGTTTTCCTCCAAAAAGATGTTGGGATGGGGCAGAAGTCACATGAGCAGAGGCAGAATGATCCTTGTCCCCAGAGTCCCAACCTATTTGGGTCACCCCCCACCCCCATACCTCTCTGCTCTCTCTCTTTTTTTTATCCTCCCAGAACCCTATCTTGAGTGGAATTGCTCAGGAAAGAGGAGAAAGGCATTTTCGGCCAAAGGCTACAGTAGGACCAAGTCAAATTCGCTGAACGGTGGCAATCCCTTCGAGAGGCTGCCTCCTGCAGTGAAATGTGACACTTCCTCAATGTGCGACTTGGTAGACTGCTTTCTCTCGTATAAAAAGAGGCTAACATCAACAACAACAACAACAACAATAATAGGTAATACTGACAGAACCCACGCACGGAATAATTTACACACTCACGCATTTTATCCCTGGAACTGAACAAGGTAGGATAGTCATGTCCACTTTACGATGAAAGGCAACTCAGACCTCCAGCTAGAGAGTAGTAGAGACAGAATACAAAGCTATAATCAGGTGTTGGCAATGACTTCCCAGTGGCCAAATCAGGCTCAACGATGGTTGTAAGTAAACTTGACCGGAGCACAGCCCTGTCCCCTGGTTTTACACCGCGTCTGGCTACTTTTGTGCCATGGTGGCAGAGAACCTAGGGCTGCAAACCCTAAAATATGTACTCTCTATCCCTTTCCAAAGCTTGCAGAATTCTTGCTCCAGATCACCCAAGCCATGCTCTGAACCCCCTGTTTCCTTGTCCAAAAACGCCTTGTTTAAAAAAAAAAAAAAAAGCGATACTGAACAGGAAGTAGCAAATCTAAAATGTCAGACATCATCATAGTTACCAGAGCACTGAATTTGGTAGGGGCCCAAGAATAATAAAAACAAACAAGACAAACCTTTCTTCCTTTCCCTGTTTGGTTTCTGCATTTGAAAGTGCTTATAGCCTAAACTTACACAAACAAACAAAACTTCCCTTATCAGCTTATGGAAACTACATCCAAATGCTTATTTAAAACTGAACATTTCTAGGGTAATTTCCAAAACTATAAAGACACGGGATACGGTCTTCCAAGAGAGGTAGAAATTATGTTTTCCTAGATCTGATTTTCAAAACTGACAGAAGGGTAAGTTCTTAAAGGAAGAAAGCACTTGGCGTGAATGTGATGTTCACCCCATAATGGTGATACGCAGTCTCAGCATTTGGAACTTTGGTTATAGATATAAAAATTCTGTAACCAGAAGAGAATGAAAACTAGGGGCATCTGGGATATCCTATCAACAGTAATTTTTTTCTTCTTTCCTACTAATAGAAGTTGGAGACTTGGGACCTTGATCCATGTTGCCCTGTGAGCTAGCTAAGTATTTTTTTTTTTAAGATTTTTATTTATTTTTAAATAAATAAAAAGGGGAAGGGAGGGGGGAAGAGGAGAGAAACATCAGGAGGTGTGGTTGCCTCTTGTGCGCCCCCAACCAGGACCTGGCTCGCAACCCAGGCCTGTGTCTTGACTGGAAATTAAACCAGTGACTTTTTCATTTGCTCAATCCCCTGAGCCATAAACCAGGACTGAGCTAAGTTTTTTGGTGCCACACAGTGGCTTTGTTTTCCAAAGATCTCCAGGCTGGATGACCGTAGCTACATATCCAGGTTTTAATATAATCCTAGTGAACAAAATTAATAATAGGATCTTCTGAATCTCTTACATGCCAGGTGAGTCTTCCTGATAACTATGAGGAAGATGTTTATGGTTTCAGTTTCTAGCTACCACTGTGAGGTCCGCATGCAGAAGGGACCTCAGCTAAGACAGACTCAAAGACATGGCATCCTGATCCCAAACTCCATTCTCTTTCCCCTTTAAGAAGAGGTCTGTCACTCGGTGTTCATCTGTTCATTCTTCCAACTCTTAGCTACTTTGGTGTCTACCACGTGGCAGACACTGCAGTGGGTCCTGGGGATTCTACAGAGTACAAGACAGGTAACTACATGACTATGTCCATGAGCACGATATTTTGAGATGATGATGAGTGCTAGGAAGGGAAAAGCAAAGTCACATTCCCTGAGGCCGGAAAGGACATGAGGCCATTTTGAGAGAGCGCCCCTGATTCCTGAAGGTCCATGTATTTTCAGTCTCACAACGTAAGGAAACTGGAAAACAGAGAGGTTAAGTTCTCTGTCTACAGTCACACAGCTGGTAAGTTGCAAAGTGAGGGCTTGAATCTGTCTGAGACCACCTCCTGTCCTTACATGACGGTATAGAACAGGATTGGCAAACTATGGCTCATTGGCTGGTCTCCATCTACCACCTGTTTTTGTGAATAAGGTTTTGTTGGGACACAGCCAGACCCAGCCAGCTCAGGCATCCTTGGTGGCTGCTTTCACACTATGACAGCCGCTTGAATGAGTGGTGAGAGACATCACGAGGTGTGCAGAGCCCGAAGTATTTACTGTCTGGCTCTAGATGGAAAGTCTGCCGACCCCTACTGGTTTAAGCCAATCATCGTCACCCTAGCTTTCGCTATCAGTAGTTGGTTAGGGGGCACTATATGAAGCAGTTTTGGCCAGTGAGACTGAGGCAGGATTCTGCTTTGGGGAAACTCCTGAGAAGGACGTTTCCCCCATCCAAAGAGGTGTCCTTCTTCCTGCCGCTGCATCAGGACAAAAGAATGAGAGTCATAGCAGCCATCTTACAACCACAGCAGAGGCGGACCAACACATGGAAGACGGCAGGGAAGAAATGGGGAAAGAAGCTGGTAAGCCTCCTCACCATCGCTACAACTCTGCACCTGCAGGTTACCTGCCATGTTAGATAGTAAATAGTTGCCCATTACTTACAGCTGAACTTACCCTGTATGATTCAAACCCCGTGCCTGGAATGACTATTCTTATTTCACCGGTAAGAAACTCCAAGTGCAGGGAGATAGCAGGACTGGCCTGTGACCGTGTGTGTCAAACTGACTCTGTCTAGCTCTCATGACAACTCCTGTCGCATTACCCCTTAGAGTAATGCACACCCGTGGCATTTGGAACTCTGTTGATGTATGTAAAAATTTTGTACCCAAAGGAGAATGAACCCGAAGGACAATTGAGTTCACTACCCAACAGTTATTTCTTCTTCTCTATTAACAGAACCTGCATTTAGTTTGGGCAGCAATGTGCCTGTTTCCAAGAGAGGAGGATATTTGGTCTAAGAAAATCATGGAACTGCCCTTCCCTGCCCCCACACCCTGCCTTTGTGGGAAGTTTACCCCCTACGTATTCTGATTCTGGGGTGGGCCTGGGTGAGGCCTGAGAATCTACATTTCTAAGGAGCTCCCAGGTGAAATCTATGCTTCTGCTCCCTAGAATACACTTTATTATTTTACATCAGAGGGTGACAAACTTTCTCTATAAAGCACCAGATGATAAATATTTTAGGGTTTGTTTGTGGTCCATGTAGTTTCTGGCCACAACTCACCTGGGCTATTGCAGCAGTCACAGCCAGCACATAAATGAGTGGGCATGGCTGTGTTCCAATAAAACTTTATTTACAGAAGCAGGTGGTGGGCCGGAGTTTGCCTCTGGGCCATAGTTCGCTGACCTCTAGGTTGGATCACTCATGGTTCATTTCCTGGTCCTGGGTTCATTTCTGACTACACTGTTGACTGAAAGCTGAACCAGTCAGGGTTCTCCTAGGAAGGAAGCCATGGAGACCAGTTAGGCTCTTGTGACCCATGCTATTCTGGCATGGAACAATTCTTAGGCTATTTTTGGCAGAGGTGAGAGTTAGCTTTTCTCCCACAACTTAGCTACTACACAGGTTATCATAAAAATCTAGTCTCTGTCCAAATTCTGCCACTCTGATAGCAAACATTCATGAGCAAAGCAGGCACAAGACAGTTCCTGCAACCTGTTCTGGAAGCTCAGTGAGGTCCTGGCACTCCATCCATTCGGCTGCTCCGGCCCCACCCTAAACAGAAGGGAGGCTCACCCAGGCGGGTATAACCACATTCCAAAGGCGGGACTGCAGTCTGGTCAGCGGGACACCACCGGAATCTCCTCCACCCCGGAGGCTGGACACAGAATCAATTAGGGGACAGGGAGAGAGGATGTAGGTGAAGGGTAGATTGTGACACCTTATACTCCATTCTAGTCAATGTCCACACCTTGAATACCTTTCATTTCACCAGCGCGGATCCTTCCCTAATGTCATGCACATGAACAAGCCACTGATTTTCACCCGCGAAAAGCCTGCGTAGGAAGCACTTGGCGCAGTTGCTGGAGTCCTTTTTCTGCCATGGGACCTGCTGCCTTGCCCCACACCGTGCCTTCTCGATGGCTCATTAGTTGGCCCCTTCTGTGGCTGTGTTTCGGCTAACTGCCCGGCCAGTTGATCCGTTGATCAGTTTATCGGATGAAAGTATTTTAAAGCACAGCCTCTTCCTGAGAGGCAGCACTGTGTTTGCTCCGGGGCTGGCTGCGGGAACCTAGATAAGGTGTTTAAAATTCTGCCAGGGAGTGGGGTACTCAAAAAACAAAATTCAAAAAGCGTGGCGTCGCTGCTGTTTAGAGACCTCATGAGAAGTAATGGCAGGTTTCGTCTGGTGAGCTAACTCAGCCCTACAGCTCCCTGGGCCGTATGTAGATTTTCCAATTCCACCAGGTAAAGGTAGTGATAAGGAAAGGAAGCAGATCGGTCAAAACCTCTCTGTGACTCTGCTGTCACCAAAGCTGGGCTTCCATATAGTCGGTGTGCCCCCAGAAAAGTTGCTAATGCTCTTTACAGCTGTCGTGTCGATGGATTCCAGGTGTCCCCTCAGGTAAAATGTGACGGCCCCTGGAGCTGTCCGGAAGTGGCCTCGTGTGTAAAAGGGGAGTAATAATGATAGTGACTATTAAGAAAGCCATGCATGAGACAGCCTAGCACTTTCTGATATTATCTTTAGATGATTTCCAGATAAGATCCAGGCCCAGAGAGCAAAAGTTCTTTTCCTGAAGACATAGGCAGAGCCTGTGACAATGACAACCACACAACGGTGCCCCTCATACTAAAATAATACACCCCAGGTGTTGGGGTAAATCTTCCGTCTTAGGCTTTTCTGAAAATTTAAGGACGCCCATCAGAGCTTCAGGTTTTACATTCAAATGAGGAAGTTGGGAAAATATTTAAGCATGGTCTCTGGCCAGTGCAGGAGTTAGATTCACGAGCTAGTTATCAGATTCTGGCATTTAGATGTCCAGCAGAGAAAGTTCTTGTTTGTCAACTACAGTGCACGTTTACCCTTTTTTTCAGTTGCTTACCCTCTGAATCCTAAACTTGGGGAATTGGTCCTTGTGATTTTTGCTTGGAAGCAAAGCCCGTCTTCATCAGCCAAACTGAAAGTGTCTCCAATGGATTTCCAGCCTTGTTTGCAGCTAGGGTGTGGACAAGTGACCTAGGACCTGCCAATCAGAGGCAGCTGCCCTGACAGGATCTTAGCAGATGTTATCAAGTTAAGAAAGATGTGATCAGACTGGATAGGAGTGGGCCCTATTCCATGCCTGATGTCCTTTCAAGGAGAGGGAGATTTGGACACGAAGAAACGAGAGGAATATGCTGTAGGAGGATGGAGGCAGAGATTGGAGTGCTGTGGTCGCAAGCCAAGGACTGCTGGCGGCCACCAGAAGCTGGGCGAGAGTCATAGGACAGACCCACCCTCAGTACTTGCAGAAAGAGCCAACCAGGTTGGCACCTTGATTTCCTCCTTCTAGCCTCTGGAAGTACGTGAGGACACATTTCTGCTGTTTTAACAAACTCAGTTTGTGGTAATTTATGGCAGCCCTATAAACTAAGACGGTTACCAACATTTAAAAAAGTGTTTCTGATTGGAAATGCACAGACCTTTGGTTGCCCTTGGGCAATGGACTTGGGGGATTTTGATATAAAATTCCAGGCTCCCCATAGGCCTGAGAGCACAGCTACACTTCTTTTTCTGCCCCAGAATTCCTAGATGGGTTTGTTAGCCTCGACACATAGCCTATGGCAGTGGGGGTCTCTCTGGAGGGTCCCTGGATCCCTCCAACATATTCGTGATATCAAATCAGGGTCCACCTCCATCAGGGTGCAGCTCCTTGTAAAACATGATGGTCATTGTCACTCTTGGGCTTTGGGAGCTGCCAGGCTCCTGAAAAGTCAAAGCCACTGAACGTAGCTAGTGTCCTTTGTCTATTGGGGACCAGCCTAGAATGGGGCCTGGGGGACAGAAACGTTGTTTCTGGGAATGCATTCTTTTCTCCAAGCAAGAGGGGAAGTGAGCCCTTCCTTGCATGCCTGAAAGCTTTCCAGGCAAGATAGGAAGCTGCTTCTAACAATCCATGTGGTTTTAGAACATCTTCAAAAAGGCTCCAAGGACCAAGATGGGCTATGGGCTGGCCAAGGGCTGGTGGGTTGATTAAAACATAGCTGTAGATGGGTGAATACTGCATGATTTCCTCTGTGCTCGAAAAGGAGGTATGTAGCTATGCGCGTGCACGTATGTGTGAAAATACAGAAAAAGAATAACACAGGAAGTAAATGAGAAGCAGGCCGTGGCATGGGTCCCAGGAAGAGAGAAACTGAACTTCCTATTCAATCACACACACTTCAGTGTTCTTCTTTTGCTTGTGTGATCTATAAATAACTAAAACCAAAATTAACTTGTGAAAACAAGTAAATAAACAAACTACCATCCCTCTCCTCCTCCAAGGAGTCAGCTTCATAATAAACAAAAAGCCCTTTCACTTCAACGAATTGGGAGAATCCAGACCCAAAGGACTTCCTGGTTTGGGGCATTCCTAGCTAAATCTTGTTTGGACGCTGACTTAGGGTTCTCTCCTGCAGCAGGGAGGTCCATTGCTCAAGTCAGCGATGGGAACTTCCTCGCAGAACAAAAGGGAAACGTTGGATTCTCTTGTCTCTGTCTCTTCCTCTTTCTCATACTCTGTTTCGCGTTATGAACACTTCCTTTATGCTTACTGTTCTGTTTTGTTTTGTTTTTAAGAATTAGGACATTTCCAAATGACTGACTGATGGTCTTTATAACCTATCTTTTAAAAAATTATCTTTTTTTAGAAAGGTTTTATTTATTGTTTTTAGAGAGAGGGGTAGGGAGGGAGGAAGAAAGGGAGAGAAGCATCACTGTATGGTTGCCTTTCACCTGCCTCCAGCTACGGACCCAGCTGGAGACCTGGCCTGCAACCTGGTTATGTGCCCTGGCTGGGAATCGAACCAGCAACCTTTGGGTTCACAGGCCGGCTCCTTTCCACTGAGCCACCAGCCAGGGCTAAAATAATCTATCTTTTAAAAGACAAATCCTACTAGATCAAAGCACCACATCATACTTTTGAATATTTAAGAGACAAATCACAATTAAAAACCAGCCTTTCTTCAGAGACCCACAGAGGGATCCTGCTCTGGGAGACCCTTTAGATTATGTACAAAAATGCTTGGTTTATGGCTAATCTATTGTAAACCCACCAACCAGCCTTCTTACTTTCAGATGATGTTTCATCAGATTGTTGGTTTCTTTTGTTTAACTTATTCCTTACTAGGACACAGGAAGTGAAGGAGGAGTGGAGGAGGTAATGATGGGGAGACTGAGGAACAGGTTTGCATGGACCCCAGAAATTTAACACTGTGGCGGCAGTTGGCCAGCCAGGCGTTGAGAACCTCTCCTCTGAGTTATGTATGTGCCCCCGGCTTTTCTTGGGAGGACAGTCCGCTTAATTACCGGAGCTTTAGTTGCATGCATACAAAGAATAAATAAGCAGTGCCAGCAGATCTTGATTAAGGTTTGTGAAGCCGGTCAATTCTTTCCTCAAGGCTGGAGTTTTTCACTTGCCGGCGGTTGGCGCCCGTTGGCCGGTATCCCCGAGGTTTCTCAGACGTACGGAATTGTGTTAGAAAAAGTCTATTTGCTGCCACTTTTATGTGTCTCTATTAAGTAACGATCCTGCACAGAATTTCATTTTCATTGATCAGAGGGCATAAAAGAAAGGTACTTCCAAAGCTTGATCCCAGCGTTAAATTTCATTACTGTCTCTCTCAAAGCACTGTTGATCATATTATTTTCTACTTGCTCCTCCTAGCAACCCTGAGGCTGTGAGAGTAGCAGAGGAGCAAAGAAAGGTAGACGAGGTTAACTCATGCATGTAAACCATTGGCCAGATTTCAGGTAGGGTTCCGGTCTTTTTCTGCTCACCCTCATCACTGAAGGAAGGTATGGTTTCTATCAGGTTTTATTTAGCTGGAGTGGAGGCATCTTCAGGGTTCACCTTGTGCTAGAGAGTCTGGAAAACCCCCCGAGAGTACAATAAAATCTGAATAAGAGGTTTTACTTAAGGATGACTCATGCCACATACCTACCTGAGACTGGGGAAGAGACTGGTTTTACCTTTGTCATGAGGTCCGTACCAGCAGTGGCTTGCCAGTCCAGCCAGGAACCTGTCTATTTTTACTTTCTTTATGACCTAAAGTGACTGTACAGGTGTTGATCTTAGGAGACTATGCTAGATGGCCGTGAGTGGGAGGGGACGTGACTCAACAGACAGAGATAATAATCCTAGACAATAGCAGGCGCCCTTTTGCTAGAGGGGAGGGAGCCCTTGTGTATAGAAAAGAAGGCTGAGTCACGGAATGCAGAACAGCTGTGACTCAGCAAGTCTATGGGGGCCAGAAACAAAAGACTGGGATTGACTCCCATTTCCCTGATGAGCTCTTAGATGAAATTGTTTTAAGAGTAGACTTTCATTCAAAACGTGTCTGTCATGCCTTCCGGAAGGCCGTATCTAGATGTCTAAATGGATGATCTATTGCTTTGTGCTCAAGGAAAGACAAAAGTAATCTGGTGCGGTGCAAACCATGCAAATCAAGAATGCAGTGGTCATGGCGGGCCAGGAGCAGGTTTTGGGCCTGCGCAAAGTGATGTAAAAATAACCATGATAATAAAACTGCAAACAAATCCTTATAGCTCACTTACAGCTTTACATCAGACACTCTCACAGTTACTCTAAAAGTGCTAATTCATTGAACAGTCATGTCTGCCCTATAAGGTAGATGCTATTATTGTTCCCCGTTGATAGGACAGTGAGGCTAAGAAACTTGTCCAAGGCTGGTAATGAGGGAAACCCTCAACTCCCACCCCTGCTCCGGTGATGGTCATGAGCACAGGGTTAGGCTCCGATTAACTCAGCTCTTCCAGTGCTCCGCTCACACTGAACCTACTTGGAACCTGAGTGCTGATTAGAAAAAAGGCTCCCCTTTGGGGCAGAAGCTGTCTCTCTGGGTTGCCCAGAATGGCAAGTGGAGGAAGGGCTGCCTCAGTTCTCTGCCATGGGTGCCAACCATGCTGTTTTCGGGCAATGCCACACCCACTAGTCTGGAGACTTTGGGCTGCATCCTTCATGTCTTTGAGTCTCTGTTTTTTCATTAAAAAAATTAGGTTGAGGTTGCTGACCTCAGACAGAGGCAGCTAAGGAGGCGAACTCAAACGTGAGCTAGATTATGCCTCTTGCTGGATCATAAACTCCCTTGGGGACAAGGAGCAACCAGTTAGAGTCATTTTGAAATGCTGTGGATGATGTATCACAGAAAAGGCACTGGTACTTTATAAGCCAAAGATCATGTCTTCAGTTCTTATCACTACGCACTGATGTTAGTGCCTAAATAACTGCTCCACTGAAGCTATATAAACTCTCAATAAACGTGCTTGTTTGGTTTGCTGTCTTGAGAGAGAGAAAGATTGAAATAAAGAATTGATACCAGTCAATTTGGGAAATGCCTTTCACTGAGTTTGAATGGGCTCACAGATACGATGCATGATGTTACAGGTTCGTGTGGGAATCAAAGAGCCCATATGTGCATCTCGGAGCTGCCACTTCAAAGCAGTTTGACCTGGGCTATATTTTCCAGCCGGGCTCTGCCTTAGTTTTCTCATCTGTAAAATGGGGATGCTAGCAACTCCTTTCTCATAGACTTGTCAAGTGTAAATGAGAAAACTCCATATAAAATGTGTTATACATTATGTTTTTAATTTAATTTTATTGTTGTTGTATTATATCCATCCCCCCTTTTAATTCCCTCTACCCCCTTCCCCACCCACCCACCTCCCCCCAAAGTCAATCCCACTTGTTGTCCATGTCCATGGTTCTTCCATGCTAGTTCCTTGACTAAACTGCTCCCCCTCTTTGCCTCCTCCTCCCTGCGCCCCTCTTCCTACTGAAGGTCTATCCATTGTATTCATGTATCTGGTTCTGCTTTGCTTGTTTGTTTGTATTGTTCATTATTGTCCTGTAATGGGTGAGATCATATGGTATTTATCTTTCTGTTGTACCTTTCACGGCAAATAGTAAGTGCTCAAAAAGATGTTTCATGGACTAATTAATAAATGATGATTATTAAACATAATGTAGACCTAAGGGCAAAATTGGCATTTTCTGATTCTCCTAAATTCAGTAAGTTTAACCTCCTAAGAGCCTATGCTCAATAAATTCATGCTGAGTGATTGACCAGTGTTGCTTCTCCTGCTTTCCTAGGGGATGGTATTTTTTTTTTTTTTTTCTTCAACCACTAGCTGAGAGTAAAATTGAGTTCCAGACATGTGCACAGTGAGTTTCTGTCTAGGGAGACATTCAGGGTCAGAGGGTGAGTTGGCATCTTTAGCTGCTTACTTGTGAAGAGCAGGGTCCTGGGCAGCTCAAAGGCCAAGTACCATCTCTTGTTTCTCTTAGCATTTTGGCTCCGGCTTCCTTCCTCTGGATACATCCAAGGCCAAGGTCTAGTTCCGACCCGGAAGGTTGATGGAAGCTGGTGAAGAGATTTCTCTCTCCCTGTGCTTATTTGGTAAGTCAGAGGCACAAATGATGCAACTCCCCCGCATTCTTTGGTACAGTGAGCAGGAGATCGTGCTCCCAGGCCTGTTGAGCTAAGTGGATGAGGAAACATCACTTCGAGCTTTCTTCATATGAAGCATCCAGCCTCCTCTTCATAGCAGGTATCACCGGTTGCCTAACAACACGTTGCCTTGGCTACAAGTCGTGAGGCCTACCAAGGGGTGGGTTAACCAATAAGGATTGTTTTTCCTCTTCACATAACAAGAAGTCTTAGGTTCCGGGACTACTGGCGCATTCCAAGAAAGTCACTAAGGACTCCATTTCCTTTTGCCTTCCTGCCCCACCGCCCTTTGCCCGTCACCCTCCACTCAGGATTCCATGATGGCTGCTCCTTGTAAGAATGGGAACACATCCCTGTGAAAAGAGGAGAAGGTAACAGATGTGCAGGCAGCAGACCCTTTACCTTTTATTTGGCTGTTTGATGAGCAACTAGCAGTGTCTACCAAGTGCCACATGGCTCTCCCCTTTTCCCGAAGAGTTATCTGTCCTCCCTAGGCTGGTATATGCTGGTATACAAATGGAATATTTGTACCTGTCCCAGGAGGTAGGCTCTGACTAGTTTAAACTATTGAGGGTGATCCCTTTCCTCCTATTGGTGATTAACTTACACATTGAGATGAGACATGATTTTGGTCAATGAATGAGATTGTAAGAGAAACAGTGGCAAAGGGCATTAGGGCCAAGGCTCAATCTTCTTAAGGAAAGGCTCACAGAACTGAAGAGTTATTTTTCTGCTCTGGTTGTTGTTCTGTGAAGATGTGATGGCTGGAGCTATGCAGCAATGTTGGAGACATGAGGGGAGCTAGCCTGGTAGGACAAGTCTAAAATGCTGGTGTTGGCATAATGGAAAGATGAAAAAAAAAATGTTATTTAAGAGGCCACTGAGCTGCTGAATTAGTTGGAGCTACTTTTCTTTCAGACTTTTTTTTTTTTTGGTGAGATGATAACCTTCCTTACTGTTTGGCTACTTTGAGTTGGATTTCCTGCTTCTAATTGATGCCTCTGTATAATGAGACCAGTAGGATGGGTCAATTAAGAATATATATATATATATATATATATATATACTGTTTAAAAATAAATATATAGAGAAATAACTCTCTCTCGCTCTCGCTCTCACTCTCTCTTTCTCTCTCACTCTTCAACTCCTTTCACTTCCCCCTAATTTGCTACTGTTCTTTTCTAGGCCAGGGGCTCTCCTGCCTTAGGCCGTCTGTTCCCTCTGTCTGGGATGCTTCCTCCCAGATAGATATTTAGCTCCATCCATCACTTTCTTAGGTCTCTACTCAAATATCACCTTATCAGAAAGGCTTCACTGACTCTCCTGTCTGAAATACAGCTCACTCTCCCTCCCTGCCCTGCCGTCTCCTTACCCTGCTTTCTTCTTCTTCATAGAACTTCCCACCAACGTTTCTCTTTGCTTGTTGACTGTCTCCTCATTTCTCCTTCCTTCCTTCCTTCCTTCCTTCCTTCCTGTTCTTGTTGTTAACTGCTCGATCCAGCTCCTTAGGTGGTGCCTGGTGCATCGTGGGTGCTCAATATATGTCTCATGAGTAAACAAAAGAGCTTATCCAAAGGTTCCCTCCTGGAATTCCCCACGTGCGGTGATCAAGAGGGAAGGATCTGGAGTCAAACACACCTGACTTTGAACTCCGGTTCTGCTATTTACCGGCGATGTGGACCTGGTCAAGGTGCCGGGCCTCTGTTCCTTCGCTGACAACACAGTTTTGAACACAGAGCTCGTCCACTTGCGAGAGACAAGTATGAGCACAGGCGTGACCCTCTGAGGCGGTCGCACGAGGCAGATGGGAGAGGCACATAGTTGACCTGTAGCTGTGAGAGACAGCTGTCCTGGACCCAGGGAAGAGTGTCTCCCCTTTTCCATGCGAGGGCTTTCCAAGGAGACGGGAACTGTTTCACCAGGCGAAATGTGGGAAGATGGTGGGAAGAATGGAAACCTAAAGACATGTCTGGAAGCGGCTGTCTGCCCAGGTCCGTGGTAAGAACACGAACACGTTCCATATACACAGATGTTGTTAAAGATGCCGCTGGTCCGAGGGTCCGATCCTGAGCTGCCTGCCGCAGCAAACCCTCTGCCTTCCATGGGAGAAGAGCTTCCCTTCCTCCTGCTTCCCGGCTAAGGCTGGCCAGGAGAAATGCTGCTCATAGTCGTAGAGGGGAAGAGGTTTTTTAGGCAGCTTCCCACTTGTGCCTTCTAGTTCACATTTGAAGTTTGTTTGCAAAGTGCCCTTCCAACCCAAGTGAACCCAGGCGTCAGAAATGAAAGGCCTCAGGTTGTCACTTTCCAATGCTCCAGGGAGTAACAGTGAAGCCACTTCTGTGGGAGGCTGGGTCACTTGGCCACTGAGCCATCTGCTGGGCCACCCACACATGTGTGTCGCAGCCTGCTGTGTCTGACACAGCGACCTCCTCCGGATAGGCAGCCTGCTCCCCACAGAAGCACCCCACTTCCTCCTACATATCATCTTTCGGGAGGTTCTTTTCAGGTTCCCTAAAACCTTTCCGGTGGGGTTCCCCCATTCCTGTTGGGAGTATTATTACCTCACTTGATAAGAGAAAGCATGTCATTCATTCTTTCATACTTACATTGATTCATTCATTCATCTATTCATTCAACAATAGTTATTAGGTGCCTGCGGCATGACAAAGCACTAATAAATAAAAAGTTAATTAATTTATAAGTCCATACAGACTTGAACAAACCATCTGTTACATTGATCATGATTACAAATAGTAAATTAACTGAGTGTAGCCATATATGATCACCTCAATATACTAGTTGGGTATTACTTGCTGGATGGTATCCTAAGCTCTGTATAGATACATTAGATCACTTGATGCTTCCCCATTTCACAAATGAGGAAGCTAAGAAACCAAAAGGTTAAGTATCTTTTAAAAGTTCTGCCCTGGCTGGTGGCTCAGTGGATAAGCACTGGCCTGCGAACCCAGGGGTTGCTGGTTCAATTCCCAGCCAGGGCACATAACCAGGTTGCAAGCCAGGTCTCCAGCCAGGTCTCCAGCCAGGGTCCGTAGCTGGAGGCAGGTGAAAGGCAACCATACATGGATGTTGCTCTCCCTCTCTTCCTTCCTCCCTGCCCTTCTCTCTAAAAATAATAAATAAAACCTTAAAAAAAAAAATTCCACAGTGGTTCAGTGGCCAGTGGGATTTGAAGGCGGGCCCCATGGATTTTTGAGTCCATCTTGTCACCATGGGACAGTGCCCTGTGTGATTAAGACAGCCCCGTGAACAAGCGGCCCGGAGGCCAGGAGCTGACAAGGGCCCCAAAGGAGGTGAGCTGGCTGATGATGAGACTGGGACGGGTGGATCGGGGGTTGGGAGGAGGCCAGGCGGAGGCCTGAGGGAGGAGGAAAACACCCTGAAGGTGACGAGAACAGAAAGTGCAAAGGCTTGAAGCAGGAAGGAGTGTGGCATCTCTCAGCATGTGAACAGGTCAAGCTGTAGCAGGCGAGCCAAGGGTGGGTGGGAAGGTAGGCAGGGGACTGATCCTCTGGGGTTTAATTCAAATGCCATTGAGAACAGAAAATTGCTCAGTGAGTCATCCTGCTCAGGGTTCTTCTGCAGGTGCTTGTGGCCGGCACTGGTCACAGAGCTCCAGAAGGTACAGAAAACCTATTTCATAGCATTCCCTGCAGCTGACATCTTTGAAGCATTTTTGACTCTCTTTCCTTAGCAAGTCTCTGAAGATAATTGTGTGTCTGTGGGGTGCAGTGGGCAGGTGACCTGGGGTACAGTCCTGGACCCAGTGACCCATGCTGAGCTCCAGTGAACCTGGGACCATTCTAGTGGAACTGACACTAACCTCAAGACTTCCTAAAGCTGTGTTGTCTTGGTTGTAGATTAAAAATAAATTCTGAATGTGAGACTATTTTCCTATGATTGATGTGCTTTCTAAAAATGAGACACAGGAGCAAAAAATAGGGGAAAAGAAGGTGGGCTTTCTACCATCAGTTTCCAGCGAGTCCTGATTTTCCTGTCATTTGTCTACCCTCAACCACGGGGAGCTTCGTGGCCTGATGGCTTTGACAGGGAAACAGAAGACTTGGGTGAAGGGAGAATAAAGTCTGGCCCATGAGCCAATATTTGGCCGCAGAAATGTACGCGCGGGCACTGCTTGACCTTGATGTAACAGGCTGAACAATCTGAACACAACCACCAGACCATTTTGGAGCTCTTCTGGGGGAAAAACCGGGGATTTTCACAGAACATTCGTGAAGAGAAAGTTGAGAATTCACAACCTGGCTGGGGGACCCAGTTGGTTAGAGCATCGTCCTGTACCCCAAAAGGTTGTGGGTTCGATCCCTGGTCAGGGCACAGACCTGGGTGGCGGGAGGCACCTGATCAATGTTTTTCTCTCACGTTGATGTTTCCCTCTCTCTCACTTTCCCTTCCTCGCTCTAAAATCAATAAACATATTCTCAGCTGAAAATTAAAAAAAAGAAAAATCCAGGCAACCTGAAAGAGCACCCCTAAATTCCCAATTTCTTGCTATGTGACCTTGAGAACGTTCCTTCATCTCCCTAAGCCTCAGTTTCCTCATGTGCAGCATGGACATAAAAACGGCACCTATTTTGCAGGGTTGTTATGAGGGCCATTGGTAAGTCAATTTATAATTGATGACATTGATGAAGGGAGTTAGTTCAGAACCTGGTATGACTAAGGCTTCCCAAAACGTGCTCTTTGTTTCTTTTTCCATTCTAACCTCCCCAGCCTTTAGCCTGGGGCCCCAGTGCCACTGTCCCATGGCACTTCTGTCTAGGACCCCAGGAGGGGGGAGAACAGACACAGGGAGGTCCCACAGTGCAGCAGTGGAGAAGCCATTGCAGGGTGCCTGCCCCTCACGAAGGAAGCTTTGCTTTAAGGCGGCATTCTAGTGACATTCTGGGACAGACTAGCCTTTGTTGCTTTGGGACTGTAAGATATTTAAATAGCCCTGGCTGGTGGCTCAGTGGATAGGCACCGGCCTGCGAACCCAAAAGTCACTGGTTTGATTCCCAGCCAGGGCACAGAACCAGGTCTCCAGCCAGGTCTCCAGCCAGGTTCTTAGCTGGAGGCAGGGGAAAGGCAACCATACATGGATATCTCTCTCCCTCTCTGCCTCTCTCCCTACCCCTCTCCCTAAAAATAATAAATAAAATCTAAAAAAAAAAGAAGATATTTAAATATTTTTATTTATTTATTTTTAGAGACAGAGACAGGGAGGGAGAAAGAGAGGGAGAGTAACATTGATGTGAGAGAGAAACATTAATCAGTTGCCTCTCACACGCCCCCAGCTGGGGTCTGGGCTGCAACTCAGGCCTGTGCCCTGACTGGAAATCAAACCGGTGACTTTTCCCTTCGCTCAACCAACTGAGGTACACCAGTCAGGGCTGTAAGACACTTAGCAGCATCTCTGGCCTCTACAGACTAGAGGCCAGTAGCACCTCCCCCACCAACAATTATGACAACCAAAAATGTCTCCAGATATTGTCAAATATCCCCTGGGGAGAAGCCACATGGTACATTTTCAAGTTATTGTTTAAAAAACTATTAGTTAAATTATATATCCTTATTCCTGGGAAAGAGGGAGAAAGAAAAAGAGAGGCCAAGGAAAGGAGGAAAGGAAGGAAGGGAGGGGGTGAGAGAGGAAGGGGGCATAGGTACATGGATGAATAGAAAAGAATTAGAACTAATTAGAATAAAATACTCCCCTCTATCCCTACAAAGGTTTCATAAAATATCCCTGAAAACTAGTTTTGCTGTATGTGAAAAAACAAAAACAAAAACAAAAACGGGTCACTTCCATGTATTCTGTTGGTCACACAACTAATCTTGAAAGACAGGGAGGGAATTCCACAAGGACAGAAATATCAGGACATCAGTCAGGGTCCCTCTCAGAAGATGCCTACTCTGCCTACTTCACCTGCTGTGGGCCATAGAAAACTTTAAAAAGAAAAGATGAAGTAGACTTCGACTGGAAGGTCGGTTTTATGAAAGATGTCCCTGGAAAGTTTTACCAACACCTTTGGCACCGAAGAGAAGAAACATGACATGTTAGGTCAGTGTCATTTGAATTTAGATCCTAAACAAGCAGATTAGCTAGAAACCTGGGCTTTGATGAATAGTGAGGCCAATGTAGTTCTAGAATTTAATGTACATAAGAGTATAGTAAATTAGTAAGCATTAGTATGTCCTATCCTTTAAATATGTATACTTGGTCAAACTTTGAGATGTTTTTAGGTATGTACCTCTCCTGGTGGGAAAACATAATTTTTTAGTAATACAGTCCCTGCCACCAAGAGTTGTTCATGAAACTACAAGGCTCTGAATAATCTGGCACCTGCCTGGTGTTAAGACATAGTCTCATTCACCAGTCTACCTGTACTGGGCAACTTTCTCATTCTTAAACACAAGCTCTTCCTACCTCAGGACCTTTGCACTTCCTGTCCCTCTGCTTGAACTGCTAGCCATGCCGACTACCCATCAATGGCCTGGCCTCCTTGTATTTCTGTGTGTATGTGATTTCTGCAGAGAGGACTTTCTCTAACCCCCTCAGTTACTCTCGTTTTCATCAACTAGTTTGTTTTATAGCACTCCACGCAACCTGATCTATCTTTAATTTTTAAATTGTTTATTGCCCATCGGCCCCTAAGAATACCAGACATATTTGATTGCCTACCCCTTGCAAACCAGCACACTGACTTGCATACAGTAGGTGCTAAATAAATATTCCCTGAATTTGTTTTTACTCTGCCCCCACAAATAAGAGGTGGTTGCTTTCACCTCCGACTGAGGGGCAACTGAATTTTGCTGACTTCTGGTTGCCAAAGGTGGCTTTTACTAGGGGTCACCGCACCAAAAACACCTGCTGTTGTGGGCACCGTGAGGGTGACACTGAAATGTCTGGTGACACCGGAGGAAGAATCAGCCTTGACTGCTCTTTCAACAAGTGACCATATGACATGTTCAGTGCCTCCCTACCTGGCTCACAGACAACCCCATCCTTCACGCATGACAAATTGGGGTTCACAGCCCAAGGGCAGTGGGCAAATGGTTACCCTCCAACATGCTTTCCTTTTGTTTCCTGTAAGGGTGGCTTTCTGCCCTGCCATGATTGGGGGGTTACCGAAACAGGAGGAGGCTATTAACATATCAATGGAGGAATCGCCTTGGAATCTAGAACTTGGAATACTATTTGCATCTGCTCAGGCCGGCCTGCTTATTGATTGCCTTTAATTTCCCCCTAAAACAGTGTCTGCTTCTGAATAAAAGATTAATGGAGGAGGGCTAAGGTTGGCGCGTGATTTATCCTCGGAGTTCTGCCTCCACCCCATTCAGCAGACGGCACACAGCGTCCCCCGCCCCTGCGAGGCTAGAATTCGGTTCCTCTGGAAAAAGTGCTGCTGATCACCAGCGCCTGTGGCCCAATGGAATCCGTCTTTGTCCGCTGCCTCTCCCGGCTTCACCGAGTGGGGTGGGTGGTACTGACATGGAAAGAAAGTACCTGGAAAATGCAGGCAACCACTAGGAGGATGCGCTGAGGAAAGAGCCATGAAATGCACTTCAAGAAAAAAGAAAAGAAAACGGAGGATCCCATTTGGAACCCCGGAGCGGCACGTTTCTGTGCTTCTGGCTCCAACAGACACACCACTATCACCCCAGTATAAACACGATGACCTGAAAAGTAAACGGTGGCTGTCCCAGCTTGGAGCCGCGCCAGCATTATTGTCCTGGCTGCAGATGTCCATTTCCTTTTGGGGAAGAAAAAGCCAAGAGAGGAGAGTGGAGATTTCTGCTCTGTGTCAAG
Source organism: Noctilio leporinus (assembly GCA_004026585.1). Taxonomy (NCBI): domain Eukaryota; kingdom Metazoa; phylum Chordata; class Mammalia; order Chiroptera; family Noctilionidae; genus Noctilio; species Noctilio leporinus. The sequence continues at coordinate 79,960 of PVIW01000244.1, forward strand.
TCTGGAAACCTCTTTTCCATAAACGAATGGCTGTTAGTACCGATACCCTTAATAATAGTAATCATTCATTCAGCACTTGAAAAACAACAGCAGCAACAACGTGGTACTTCAAGCTTTCTACCCTCGATCTCATTTCATCTTTGCTCCAACGGGCTAAGGAGGTCCTGTCCGTGCTCCCACCCAGACATGTCAGGCTTGGAGAAGGGCAGGAAGCTGCCCAAGTCTATGAAGTTGGCAGAGCCAGATTAGATTAGAAAATCCGAGAGTGTCATCCCACCCGGAGCAGTGTGGCCATGTGGGTTGGCCTCCATCTACACTTATTTTTTTAATATGGCAGAGGGAGGAAGCGTGAGCTCTCCTACAGGGCAGACAACTAGAAGCCTTGAGCTTCCAGCCCTAGGTCTGTCCTCTGCTGCCTAGATTTAACCGGGAGGCAATGTCCTCTCCCGGGGCCAAGGGGGATTCTCAGAGACAGTGTTCTTTCAACGTGTGGACAACATTTTGGTCATTCTTTATGGTCGTTCTTAGTGTAAGTGACGCTGCAGGGATATGAGGAACAGAGACGAAGCTGGGTCAGTGAGAATCAGAATATGACAGTGACCCATGACAGAGTGCCCTTTCACCCCGGCCAATAAGAATCGCCTCCCCGGTACTGAAAAAGGGAATGACATGCCTGAGATGTCACTCACTGAAAAGTTCTCAATTTTGCTCTTGTCTAAATAGACCTAGTGATGGTCAGGATTGGGAGGTGGTCATGGGAACATTTTCTAGTTTTCCTCTCTTTTGAGGGGAGGGTCATGCAGAATAATTTTTGATCTAGTACTTACAACTGAGCCAGAATTACGCAAACTTCTGGTAGAAAGAATGAGGCCGGACTTTAGAAGCAAAACATGGGTGTGCCTGCTACCGAGTTTGGGATAATGATTCCTATTTTGTGACCGTCCACACTTCCCACTCATCTTTGCAACTTTTGCTTCATTAACTCCAAACAAGCAAAAAGCAACACAGAAGATGTTGCTGGAGCCTTGTGGGTATGCAGACTCTGTTACAGGCCCCAGGCCTAAGACAATAAGGATTGAACAAATGGTTCAATGGAGGTATGCCCCGAACAAATAATTCCACGAATAATAATTTGACTCCCACTTTGATATTTGCTTTGAAAATCAATGAGCATAGGATGCAAAGAGACTACGTTTGAACTGCAGCTAAACTTCTATCACACCCCCTTGTCTACCTATGATTCCTTTTCCATTTCCTTCACTGCAGGCTGTTGGTTAAGCCTGTGGGGCTATAGGTTTTCAAATCCTCTATTATGGCTGTGTGACCTTGGAAGTGTAACTGAACCTATCTGAGCCTTAGGTTGCTTGGTTGTAGAATGAAACTGATGGAAGTACCTATTCAATTATGTCTGGCTGTTATTATGAGTCTCTGAGAGTGATGTCTGTACACTTTCTCCTTCATGCAGGGAGGCACTGGATTGTTTACTCATGATGTGACAAAGAGCATGATTAGGAGAGTGATTTACTAAGGTCAGAAGCCTGGATAGTGCTCAATTGCTGTGTATCTTTGGGCAAGGCAGTGGCCTCTCTGAATTACATTTCCTTCATCTACAAAGGGAAGATGATAAATCCACTCAAACATTCGAGTTAATGCATGTAACCTACTTAGCTCAGTAACCAGTCGCTGCTATTATTGTTACAGTATTGTGATTTTTAGGCTCTGTACAAAACATACTCATGCCTAACTATGCTTTGAATCTCCCTGTTTTAGTGGTGGTTAAGCATCCATTTCTAAGTGGGATTCTGAAACTCTTTCTCAATAGAGCAAATTGTCTTTATCCACCAACGTTTTCCTGAAAGCTCTTAGCTGGTGAGTTCATTTACAAGGGGGGTGCAAGATAAGGGAATTTTGTCCTTAAAACACTTCTTTAATCTCTACTGTTGCCATGGAATTTGTGTCATTTTTGCTTGGATGATCAGATTACGTTTTATAAACAATATCCCCTATGTTTAAAAAATCTTCAAACAGCCACTTCTAAGTGACTTGGCATGGATTCCAGTTTGACTTGGGTCTCCCATCCTCCGTGAGGCTACAGATGGGCTGTTTACATCAGCATCAGATTCTTAAATTAGAGACACATACTATTCAGAATGTTCTTTTCTGAACGAAACAGTTCCTTAGTTTCCTGATATCCTCCTGTTGGAGACCTTCAGAACGTCCACTGTCCCTTGTAACCGTCCCCTCATTGGAATTAGTGCTGTATTTTCAGATTTCTTGCTTTCCCTGGTGTTCCTCTTCTGTTTTCTTCACCCAGAACTTTTCAAAAGCCAGAAGTGCCAGCTCGTCCTGATCTGTCACTACTTAGGGAAACTGGGGAGCACCTGACATTGTAAGGTGCATTTGTCAATTCGCTTTTCACAAAATGTTCATTTTCGAGTGGAAGCATGGACACGCCTGCTGGTTAATGATGATCCGGTTTGATGCCCTGTATGCTTGCTCATATCCCACAGCGGCTGTCTGAAGAGAGCCTTCCCAGCACCCCAGCCCCTGCCCCAGCTCCGACCGTGCGGCCAATCGCTCCGTCCCGTTCCCCTCCGCTGTACTGATTTCAGAGCACGGAGCAATGTCTCAAATGATCCTTCTTTGGTTCATTCTAACTTTGCTCTCTTTTCCTTTCAGGCGGAGGCTGTCAGCCTCAGAGCTTGACATCTGGGTGGGTCATTTTTGCTGTGAGGCTGCTGGGTGTTACATTGCAGGGCTTTTACCTGCAACCCTGGTTCTTACCTGCAGCCCACTGCATGCCCACCCCCTGAGTTGTGACACCTAAAGTGTCTCCAGACATTGCCAGGTGTCTTCTGGAGGGCAAGGTCGCTCCCTGTCGAGAAATGCTGTTCTAGAATTTAAGGCCCCATCTCAACCTGGAGCATTGTTAGTAGTTAACAGGTAACTTGTTAAAGGACTGAAGGGGTGACCCTGAGTGGCAGGCATTTCACCCCCATTACCAGAGCAGCTGCAGCTCCGGAGTTGACAGGACCTGCTCAGGGTGACACAGACAGCAGCAGTTGGAGCTGGATTCCACCCAGGTCAGCCTGAAATCCAAGTTCAATCACTTGGCCTCATATCAGCAGATAATGCTATAGTTAAAATGATTGCAGGGTGGTGGTGGTGGTGTCATTTTGTAAATTATATGAATGTCTAACCACTCATATAAAATAATATTGGATGCCAACTGTAACGGACAAATTATTAATTGAAAAAAATCAGTGATAATGCTACCCTGGTCTCTTCTTTGTTGATCACATCTGTGAGCTTCCACAAACAGTTTCATTTTACATTCTAAGCAGAAGATACTGTTCTAAGTCCAATTATTTCATCTAATTTTTACATAGAGTAGAGACGTAAAAATACTATTTTAACATCTAGTAGCAGCATCTTAGAATTGTCATTGTCCAATTATTTAGCTTATCTCACCTAATTTTTACAAAGAGTGGAGAAATGAAAATACTATTTTAACATCCTGTAGCAGCATTTTAGAGAGAATTGTCATTGTGCTAAATACCTTGATAGCAATTAAAAAAAAAAAATCAAGCTTTTGAACAGTTACTGCCTTCACACATTGAGAAGAAAACAATGTAAAAAGGAATTTTTAAGAAAATTGTAAGGAGAGACTTCTGTTTCCATCTGACCCATTTTATTTCCACAGATTTCTTTTATTCGTTTCTTGGGTGTCTTTTCAGTTTTCTTCTGTATGTGAAGCACATTTTCTTGTTCATTCTTTGACTTCCTTAAGACAAACTCTTGCATACCCTGTATTCTCTTCAGCATCTTGCTTTTTTTCATTTAACTTCTGATATTCTCCATTACAGCAAAGAGAGCGCCTGTCTTATTTTTCTTCTTATTTTAATCTTCACCCAAAGATATGTTTTCATGGATTTGAGAGAGAGAGAGAGAGAGAGAGAGAGAGAGAGAGAGAGAAACATCAAACATCTATCTATCTATGGGTAGCCTCTCACATAGCCCTGACCAGGGATGAAACCGGAAACCTAGGTATGTTCCCTAACTGGGAATCTAACCAGCAACCAAACCAGCAATCTTCTGATGTTCCAATCAGCCGAGCCACCTGGTTAGTGCATGGTTTCTTTCTTTTTCACAGCTGTAAACTCTCCTACTCTATGATCATACATGGATTTAACCAGTTCTCTGTTGCTGGATATTTGTTTTTTTTTCTTTCTTGTCTACTACAAACAGTGCTGACATGAATAGACTTGGTGTACATTATTTTGCTGAATTTATTAGAAAGAAAAAGATATCTTCCTTCACATAGAATTGCTGGGCACACACACACACAAAAGCTATTGGTAGATACTGTGATAGCTCTTTATAGTAAAAGGGTTCCGCTGCCTACGCAGAGTATCAGTGGGGTGGAGAGAGATGAAAACTCCTTCAGGCTTAGTTAGAACAACTGAATGGGAAGAAAGTAGAATTTCAAGGGGGGCAGAGTTTCACCAAACTGGGAGAGAAGAGGAAGAGAGGTCAGAGTTGGGAGGCTTCTTTGGTGAGATAAATTAACCTACCAGCCCTGGCTAGTGGCTCAGTGGATAGGTGCCGGCCTGTGAACCCAAAGGTTGCTGGTTCAATTCCCAGCCAGGGCACATAACCAGGTTGCAAGCCAGGTCTCCAGCCAGGTCTGTGGCTGAAGGCGGGTGGAGGGTAGCCATACATGGATGTTTGTTTCTCTCCCTCTCTGCCTCTCTCCCTTCCCCCCTCTCTAAAAATAATAAATAAAATCTTTTTTTAAAAAAAGGAAAAAAGGCTTTAAATATAATAAAAAATTAACCTACCAAGTCTGAAGGCATGATGATTTAGGACAGGTTAGCAAGCTACGATCCATGCAAGTTTGCATCTAGTTTTGTAACTTAAAGTTCCCATAGAGCTGTATATTTAAGTAAAAATTTGCCATGTAGGTTTGGATGGAATGGAACTCTAAAACTGAGAATGCTAGGAGCTGAGTGTTATAGTTGGCACACTGAAGCCAACTATATGTAGTTGGCCAAATGGGGCACACCACTTGTTATTGTAAATAAAGTTGTATTTGAACACAGCCACACCCATTTGCTTAGGTATTGTCTATGGTTACTTTCACTCTACAAAGGCAGAGACAGTCTAGTCTCCAAAGCCTTAAATGCTTACCTTTTTGCCTTTTACAGAAAAAAGAAAAATTGCTCACCTATGGTATTAGGATTAAGCACTTGAGGCAATGAATCAACAGCCTACCCTCAAATCTGTTCTACTACTTCCCTGTCATTTCGGTTAATAGCTACAAAATGGGAGTGAAATACCTCTGGGTTGCTGCAAAAGGTGAATTCAGTAATCCAGGTAAGTGCCGACTCAGTGATAATTACAATTCACCTAATTAAAGACTTCCAATGGTTTCCCAGGTTCTTTATGCTCTATCTTATTTTTGTACTAGTTTCACTAGTACGGTATAGTGTTGGTTTCCCCATATTCCTGAAGGCCTAGATTATAATCGTCCTGGATCTTTTTAATGAAAATTCAACATCGAAAATATTTGAGGAATGTGGGCAGCCACCCTTCCTATTCTAGGAATAAGAGCTCATTAAATACTTGCGGCATAAGTTCAGGATAGCTGATGTTGGTGACAGAGCCGTGATGTCGTTAACAGGCTGCTGTCTGTGGTCTAGTCCGGATACCGTTTTGGCTCCGGACTGAAAAGTTAAGGTATGGCAGATGAGATTTTAGGGGGCAGAGGAGGAGTACAACAGGGGACAATTCGCAGTGGTCTTTAGAACGTCAAATTGAGGATTGGAAGAAATGAGACAACAGTGTTTACCGGGGATTGATGTGGATTCTGGCATCAATTACTTAAGTCTGGGAATGGGAAGACTTGGCCAGACCGCAGTTCCCGGCGAGCAGCTCTGGGGACCCTGGCTGGCCACGGGCTCAATCTGAGCCAGATGTGCACAGCAGCCAGGGACGTGATCTGAGGCTGCATTAGCAAAGGGTACGAATACGCCTTGTGGCCCCCAGGAAGGCAAAGCAAGCAAACGGTTTAAAGAAGCTCGAAGGGAGGTTAGTGAAGGGGAAAAAATGACACATTTGAACAGGGCTGTTGCCCACGTTAGGCGGGCTGGGGGTGGGGGTCAGGCAGGTTGATGAGTCATCTGGGAACCGCCAGGATGAGGAATGACTAAGGATCTAGGGATGTTTCCCAGGCCAAGAGGTGGCCCCATGGAAAGAGAACTTTTCCAAAGCTCAGAAGTTCCTCCACGTGGAAAAAGCTGCCTCATCCTGTCTACTGGTGGGAAATAAATGTCAAGTAAGCACCTTTTGGGGCATCAGCTCAGCTTGCAATATTCCATGCACCCCAACCAAGTTCATGGGTGAGTCCCTGACAGCCACATTCATTGTTTACAACCCTGCCTTCCTGGACATGGACTTCACGAGGTAGCATTGTGTCCTTGTTATAAACCCTCTCTTTTTACTTCTGCCAGTTCTGCGGGGTACATAGGTAGGTACCCCGACCAGGATTCGGCTGGTGGCCTGTCGCTTTGTGGAATGACGCCCAACCAGTTGAGCTGCACTGCTCAGGGCATTTAATGCATATTGTCAAGTGCTTTCCTCTGTGTCCTTGCCAAGATGGGGTATTAACAGTGAAAAAGCATTCTTCTGCCAGTTTTCTAGTTAAAAGATCCTCATTGTCATATAACTTTATGATTTATGATATCCTGGCAGAAGTGAAAACACGGATCTTACCAAAGTTTGGCAAGAACATAGAAGAACCCAAACACTCAGGTCCCACTGTTTGGAGTACAACAGGGGTCAACTACTTCGGAAAATAGTTTAATGGTTGGTTTCTTCATATGTTAAACTCCCTCCTCACCCTGATTCAGTCCCTCTGCGCTGAAGTTCTTACCAAAGAAAAAAGGAAATATACATCCCTGCGAAGGCTGTGTGCAAACGATTGTGAAAACAGGCCACATGTCCTTTAGCAGGGGGACAGGTAAACAAATTCCAGTGTGTTCGCGCCATGGCATGCGACTTGGCAATAGAAAAGAATGACCTATGGATACATGCAATAATATGCGTGATGCTCAACCTCCTTCCACTGTGGGATTCCATGTAAGTCGAACTCTAGAAATGACATAAGAGATATTTAATGACGAGTGCAGGCTTGGTTGCCTGGTAATGGGGTGGGGAGAGGAACGGAAGAACCATGAAGAGACCATGAAGAAAACTTTCGGGGAATAAAGAATATGTTCTCTGCGTTGGCAAGGATGCTTTCGTATGTATATGTAGGACAGAAAATGGCAAATTGTGCCCCTTAAATATACGCTGTTTATTGCATGTCAATGACATGTCGCAGACCGGCACCTACCCACTGAGCCGCCAGCCAGGGCCTACCGTATTCTTGTTGTGACCATCGCTATATGGTTGCTGTTGCTGTTGACTAAGTTCTGGGAGCGTGGCCCAACCGCGGGGACACCAACACCAGCCCCCAAGGTGCGCAATGGATGCAGCGGCCTTCCCACTGAGATGATCATCATTGCATCCACTCACCAGTCTTTTCTATTCCTTCCTAGGGGCGGAGGGGTCGTCTCTTAAAAGCCACCTTGCAGCTCCCTTTACATAGCAAGGCTGTGAAATGGATGTCTGTCCTTCAGGTTGCGATGATGTTGTCCAGCTTTGCGTGCTGGAGCTGAGTTTTGGTGCTGAGGAACCAGCGGTGTGTGTTTCTGATCAGATGCTTTTTGGCAAAGCACTGCCCTGGGAACTCCTTTTCCGGCACCTAGGATCACTGCTCCCTGCTTGCTGTTTTACAAAACAGGTTTGTCCAGCAGCCTGTAATTTGCCTGGTGATGTGTTTGGTCAAGTCTGTTGTCTGTTCAGTTGGGGTGCTGCTGGCTTCTAGGTCCAATGCATTAGGCTTTGATGGGCATTCTCTGGTATGTCACCAACCCCCCCCCAACCCCCCAACTCAATAACATACCAATCAAGAGCGTATGCCTCCTCTGACTTTTCTTTCAACCATAGTGAACAGCAATCTTTAAAAAAAAAGTATTCATTTAATTAATTTTTGAAATGACTTTATTCATTATTTTTAGAGAGAAGGGCAGGGAGGGAGGAAGAAAGGGAGAGAGATATCCATGTATGGTTGCCTTTCACCTGCCTCCAGCTAAGGACCTGGCTGGAGATCTGGCCTGCAACCTGGTTACGTGCCCTGGCTGGGGATCAAACCAGCGACCCTTGGGTTCTCAGGCCAGCGCCTTATCCACTGTGCCACCAGCCAGAGTAGAACAGCACTCTTTGTTGAGGACTCACTATATTTCATCGCATGGTTGTCCCTGTGCTGAGGGCTTTCCAATCCTGTGATCTACGTAGCTCTAGCATCGCTTTTTCAAATAAGGAAATGAATGTTTGGGGAAGTAAAAAAATTCTCATTCAAGATGACATGGGGGAGAAGGTGAGGAAGCTGAGTCTTGAACTCATACTGATCAGATTCCAAAGCTCTGCCTCCCACTTACCACCTTAGGTTTCAATAAGTTGCTCGTGAGCTTGTCTTTCTTCTTCTCACAAGAATATGGACACTAGCCCTGGCTGGTGGCACAGTGGATAAGGTGCCGGCCTGCGAACCCAAAGGTCGCTGGTTCGATTCCCAGTCAGGGCAAAATAACCAGGCTGCAAGCCAGGTCTCCAGCCAGGTCCATAGCTGGAGGCAGGAGAAAGGCAACCATACATTGATGTTTCTCTCCCTCTCTGTTTCTCTCCCTTCCCCTCTCTCTAAAAATAATAAAACAAAAAATCTTAAAAAAAGAAAAAAGAATATGGACACCTGCGTTATCTTTTAACCCCATAACAACCCTCAGATTTTGTGCACAATAGGCCTTGAGAGCTACTGGGCTGAGCTGCATAATTGACTTTCTGTGGGGGGTGTGGGGAAGGGGCAGGCCCAGGAGGTGTTTTGAAAATGTCATCACTGCACTCCTATGAACCAAAAAATGGGTCAAAAAGTAGTAAGACAGCCCTGGCTGGTGGCACAGTGGATAGGTGCCGGCCTGTGAACCTAAAGGTTGAGGGTTCGATGCCCAGCCAGGGCACAAAACCAGGTTACAAGCCAGGTCTCCAGCCAGGTCTGTAGCTGGAGGCAGGTGAAAGGCAACCATGCATTGATGCTTCTCTCCTTCTCTCCCTTCCCCTCTCTCTAAAAATAATAATTTTTTTTTTTTTAAAGTACTAAGACAGGAGTTTCTCTGTCATACACTCCTTTAGCCATTGGATTCTTTTTTTTTTTTTTAAGATTTTTTATTTATTATTTTTAGACAGAGGGGAAGGGAGAGAGGCAGAGAGGGAGAGAGACATCAATGCATGGTTGCCTTTCACCTGCCTCCAGCCACAGACCTGGCTGGAGACCTAGCTTGCAACCTGGTTATGTGCCCTGGCTGGGAATCGAATCAGCAACCTTTGGGTTTGCAGCCCGGCGCTTTATCCACTGAGCCATCAGCCAGGGCTAGCCATTGGATTCTTCATGGTGACACTTTGAGTGGAGTTTCTCAGCTTTGGCACCAATGACATTTTGGGCAGATCATTCTCCCTGGTGGGGCCGTCCCATGCACTGGAGGGTGGTTGACAGCACCTCTGGTCTCTACCCATTAGATGCCCTGTTCGGACAACCAAGAATGTCTCCAGACAGTGGGGGTGAGGGGAGACTCGCCCCAGGTAAAGAATCACTGGTCTATGATTAATAAAGGTATAACTATGACTTTCACAGTTCTAGAGAGATAGCCCTAGATTACAGGGCTATACATAGGAACACACGGGTGTTCATTTCCCTCACGTGCTCTCTTTTTTCCCCTCTAGCAGGGCTCCTTAGTGGAATCTAAGTGCTTGATTACCACACCTAGAAGCCTGAGAAATGTTTACTGAAACGTGTAGTTGATTAGAAGAAAACATTTTTATCACCCTTTTCGTATGACAGATGAGACTTACTGAACTCATGATTTGCCAGTCTCAAAGGTATGTTCCTTAAAGGGTGTGATCTCATTTCATACTGACCAGCTTTGGAAAATAGGCATAAACATTATCCCTATTTTAGTGACGAGGAAACAGAGATTTGGAGAGATTTACTTACTCCTTCAACCTGGGCAGTTGGAATCTTTGCCCGAATTTATTTACTGTGAGGTTTGTTCACCATACTGACTTTCAGAATGAGTGTTTGTTCACAGACGGGCGGTTAAAAATCTAAAAATGAAAAGAGCAACGTAAAACTCCTGCTCACCTCACATTTAGCAATGACCAGTGTTACCGTTTGTTATGAATCCGTTTGATCATTTTCCTCTGCATTTAAAAACAGAGACTTGCCTGTCTGAGACAAACACCAGGTGATTTCACTTATATGTGGAATCTAATGAGCAAAATGAACTAACAACAGACTCATAAATACAAACAACGGACTGGCAGTTGTCAGAGAGGGTGGTGGTGAAAAAGGTGACAGGATTAAGGGCAAAAAACCGGAAACTCATGAACAAAGAAAACAGCATGGTGTTAACCAGAGAAAAGGGTGGGGTGGTGGGGTGGTTAGGTGAAGGCAGGTGAAAGGGGATCAATGGGGGATCAATGGTGATGGAAGGAGACTAGGTTTTGGATGATGGGTGATGAACAACCCAATACAACGTGCAGGTGATGTGTTGTATATAGAACTGTGCACGTGAAACCTACGTACTTTTATTGACCGATGCCATTTCAATAAATTCTATTTAAAAAGAATGATGTATATTCATTCAACAATGAGCAACATAGACTTTAGAAGAGATGGGCCAGGTTTAATATTCTACTTCTTCTTGTGCCCTTTGGGGCCACTTTTCCAGCACAGTGCAGTGTGCTGGTGTTCTTACTAGCATCACTTGAACCGGCGATCTGTACCCCAGTGGGGAACATCTGTCAGACATCTTGTTTGCTTTTGTTCCCTCTTGCCCTCCCCCCCACCCCTCCCTCCCTTCTTTCTTCGTTCCCTGTTATGCAATCAAGATCAATTCTGAGCAGTTGAATGCTGGATGAGTGGTGATCACATTTTAAGGCTCATGATTCATGCTCATGTCTAATTGGTTTTACATTTCATCTGCATTGTATGGATAGATATATGTGTTTCTTCCAAGGGCTTTTAACTTTAAACACATACGCACATGTCACAGAGGAAATCGTATCTGAGTTTTGTTTGCATTTCTTTGACTACTAGTAAGTTTGAAATTTCTTTATGAAGCATAGAGGCACTGTGTGCACATGAGAAAAAAAAATAATAATAGAGCAGTAGTGGTGAAAGCCAGAGTCTCTGAAATATATGAGGGTTATTGAGACCCATTTCAAAGAGAAAAAAAAAAAATCTTGTAGACTCAGTGTTACCATCTACAGGTTAGTGGTAGAAAAACAAGTGCAGGACAATCTAAGAGAAGGCCTGAACTCCCTACACTTCAGAGCTCTTAAAGAACCCTAAAATCAAGGCAAAGAAAACAGTGAAAACGGTTAAAACGAATCAGCAGCAAACAATTCAATACAGTGGATGAGGTAAGAGCACATTAGTGGAACCTAGAAACCTCTGAGGACCCCTTGTCACAGGCGCTTTCTGATGCTGCAGAGTTCAGCCCCGCCCCCACCCCACCCCACCCCACCCTACCCCACCCCATCCCCCCACCCACACCACCCTGGCTTTCCTCCTTGGGGAGCAGAAAGAAACAAAGCCTTCCTGTGCACAAATGCATCCTGTACCCTGTCGCCTGCCTCTTTCCTCTCAATTTACCCCACAAATGAAATAACAGCCGCACGCTCAGTTAGGATACAGAATGATTATTTTTAGATCATTTGCAAAAGGGAACCTAAAATGCCAACGATTTCCTTTAGGTTTTTTCAGCATCTATCCCTCACGTACCCTCTTCCATCTCTGCCCGCTCCCCTACCCCTAACAAACTAGTTTCTTACAGGCAACCGGGAAACCCCACTCTGCAAACATGGAAAGCGGAGAGCAGGATCACACAGGCCGAGAGCACGTCAGCGCTGTCATTTTCCCATCTGTGAAACCGTAAGGGGCGAACAATAAGTGGACTGAGGGTGAATAATGCCGGAGGCTTGAGACATTCAAATTAGTGTCAAAACACGTTTTCTGTTCCTCAATTGGCTTCCGAGGAATCTTACAGTTACTTAGGCTATGTTGTCTTTACAGAAAAAGGGTCATTGAAAGAAGAGCATCCAAGCAAGAGATCCGGGCGCCATGACCCCCCAACTTTGTCTCTTGTACCCTTGGAGCATGAGGGCCCCACACCAGAATCTGTAGCTCGTTTTCTTCTCAACGACTGGATTTGCGCGCAGAACGCCTGTTGTCTCTTTGATCACACACTCCTAGTTGCATGGATTCTGTTTTTTCCCTTAGTGAGGAGTCATTGATTGGCCTTTAAATACCAGGAGCCCTGACTCCCAACTTTCTGCATGGGGTCCGACTCCTACGGAAGGCTCCCCACGGATCTGATTCTTTTTCTAAGCCTCTGACTCCAGGAAGGCGGAGTCTGAGCCTCCTCTCACCCCAAATTCCTGGGAAAACAAAGCCGCCTCACACCCAGCCCCCCACCCCCCCCCCCAGCCATGAATGGATAGGCCAAGTGCTGCGTGTCCCACACAATGAACCATGACCCGGGAGTCATTTTCAAATGAACTCAGGACACACACACAACAGCACGAGTGAATCTCGAAACCACCACGGCAGCATTGAAAGAAGCCTGCCGCAAAGGCGTAGGTGCACGGTTAGAATGGGAAGATGATCTGCACCAGGGAACCTACTGTTTCCACCGTGTCTCCTGAACATGGAAATAACTTGTCCTCAGCCGAAGGATCAGGTGAGGACACATTTCACGCTCCCAGGTTTCCCCATGGGCCGCAGGCTCCCCGGATGCTGTGACTCACGAGGTCGCTCAGAGGGAAAAAAAGCCATGCCAGTTCCGCCAACCCACTCTGAGGGAGCCTTGGGGGGCCTAACATTATTATGAATAGGATTATTAATAATGGGTGACCCATTTGCATAAGATAAACCACAAAGGTTTTAAGGACAGCATGACAAGTTTTAACACATGGCTAGGTCCTCTGTCATCACCATCCAACTGATACAGACCCTTCCGTGGGCCATTCTACTCCCTCCTTCCTCTCCCTAGTTAATAGCTCACCGTCTGTGGTTTTGGCTTCTGTCCCTGCTGCTCAAGTTCGCCACTTCCAGAGCTTCAGACAAACGGGACCAGGCAACCAGCACACGTGGCATCTGGCTTCTTTCGACACTGCAGTGCTTCCGAGAGTCACTCGTGTTGTTGTGTGTATCTTTAGTTCATTCTTCAATGACTCCCAGGTCAGAGTTCATTGCGTGCCTACACAGCACGTTGTTGATCCATTCGTCTGTCGAGGGACATTTATTATTTCTCTCCCAATGTTTGGCTCCCATGCATAAAGCTGCAGTGGACATCCCTCACTCTTTTCGGGCACGTGTATGTTTATTTCTTTTGGAGACATACCTCGGCATGGAATTGCTGGGTCATAGGGTAGATGTGTGTTTAATGTATGCAGAAGAAACTGCTCGACTTTGCCAAAGTGGGGAACTTACTTGGTTTGGAAGCTTCTGATTAAATCGTGCGCCTCATTTCCTGCCCTTCAGTAACACAAGAGTGTGTGCTTTTCTTTGTGTGGGTAGCCTGATTGCAAGAAATGGCTGTATCTTTTTCTCTCCCCCTAAACCTGTACCCTTTGCCAGGTCATCTCTGCAACACCATCCATCAAACTTTGGAGTCTGTTTCTATGTCTTCAATATAAGTTAGATATGTGTCTTGCTGTGACCAAGAAATGCAGTGAAAATGAGCCAGCCCCCACCTACACCTCTAGAGGCCTCATCTATACCATGCATATACTTGGCATCCTGTGACACTTATACCCACAAGGCTGGCATAGCCTACTGGAGGCTGAGAGACTACATGGACCAGGGCTCAGCTCTCCCAGCTGACGCCACCACAGGCAAGTTGACAGCCAGCTGACATCCCAATATGTGCGAGAGCCCACTCTCCACTGGCAGAATCATCTGCTCAGCCCACAGCTGGCTACAGAAGCAAGAACAGGTTCAACCTGGAGTAGACAGCCACCTGGCTAAACCCCTAGACTCATCCATACAGATAAATGCCTATTGTTTTAAGTTGAGTGTTGGAGTGATATGTTACACAGCCATATCTAGCTGACACATTGCTATGAGGACCAATCTTCACCATTTTCCTCTACCATTTACTACCTGTATAAACATGGGCAATTTAGCTCCCAACCTTGAGATCCCTCGTCTGTAAGGTGGGAATTGTAATGTTTACTTTACAAAATTGCTTTGAAGATCAGATGAGCAACAGGAAATGTGAATGATTGAAACATAACAGTGCCTGGCTGATAGTGAGTCCTCAATAAACTTTTGCTATAGTAATAGCAATGATTTAAAAAGTCACCGCCTGATTTTTATTTTATTTGGTTTTTAAAAGATTTTAGTTATTATTTTTAGAGAGAAGGGCAGGAAGGGAAGAAGAAAGGGAGAGAAACATCCATGTGTGGTTGCCTTTCACCTGCCTCCAGTTACAGACCTGGCTGGAGACCTGGCTTGCAACCTGGTTATGTGCCCTGGCTGGGAATGGAACCTGTGACCTTTGGGTTCGCAGGCTGGCGACTATCCATTGAGCCACCAGCCAAGGCTTGATTTTTATTTATCTAGTTATTTTTGAGCCTTAATAAATGTTCTTGTAGGATCATTTTCTTTCCCCTGTGATTTTAGAAATGGAGGGTCTGGACTTACTCAGCATTCGTCTTAGTTTGGAATACAAGTGCATTTTTCCCCCATCAGACATTTCCTAGTCACATGATGTAGCTCAGCTATTCATTTTCATCGACTGAGAAAAACATAATGACAAATGCACAACTGTAAAGTCTCAAGTGCTTTTGCAATGGGTTTGTATTTTGGGAAATTACAACAGTGTTGGCTTGCCAATGCATTTAAAAGCTAGTGACACGAGGAAGACAAGACGTGTTTATTTAGTAGGCAGACACTACTCTGTGTGTCTACCAGATCAAGGGATCGGTAGAGTAATTTCCTGTCTTTACCAACTCATCCCCTGCCACCACCGCTGGGGACTAGGGTCCAAACCACTGATCAAGGTCAACAGTGGCGTGAGACGCAGGTATTGCTCCAGCTGACTTCAGGCTCTTCCTGTGCCTCTGGGTCCCCTACTACCATTCTCCCACTTGGCCACTGTGCTGCCTCCATGCCAGCCTTGAGCTGTTATCGTGCTGTGCGAAACGAGGTCTTTCCTCTTGCTGGTCCCTCGGCCAGGAAAGCTTGTGTCCCTTCGCATGGCCAGCTCATGCTGGCTTTCCGATGGATGCTCAGATACCACCTTGCTGGAGTGCCCTTTCCAGCCCCCCAGGTAAGGCGGCCTTCCTTCCGCCCCATTCCTCTTGATTTCGGCTGGTCCCGTTCCACCCGTGCCCTTCTCCAGGAGAACCGCCAGTGGTTTATTTCCTCACTACTTCACCCCGCTTCACTGTGAGTCCCGTAGAAAAGGCAAGTTCTGTGCCATGCCCGGCACGTCACGGGGCTTAGACATTTGATGAGTGAATCATTTTCCAGGGGGCAAGCGGGGAGCCCACACCATCTAGCTGGTTAGGGATCTAGGTTCCTAAATCTCTTGGTAATGTTCTCACACCAGGTGGGGGAAAAGATAGGTTTAAAGTTTTGAGTATGTGAAACAGGGTTTATTCTTGCATTATTATTATGGATTAACCATTGTATTATGTTCCATATGAACAACTGTAAACTTACTTTTGCCGCACCTTGTATAGGCACAATTTTGTCTGTGTGTCTTATATTGCTGTGGTAAAATATTTGTAAAAACTTGCCATTTTTAAAGTATTTAATTCGGCTGCATTGAGTACATGTCCGCTATCCCCAGAGCGTTTTCATCACCCCAGACAGAAACGATGACTTCCCGTTCCCTTCTCCCTTCCCCGAGCCCCTGGGAACCTCTGTCCTTCCTGCCTCTATGAATTCACCTATTGCAGGTACCTCATACAAGTAGAATCACACACCACTTGTCACTTTGTGCCTGGATTATTTCGCTTAGCATAGTCTTTGTATTTCACATTGCTTACATAATTGGGAGTTTGTAGGATTTTACTTTCTGAAGGCTGCGTTTAACAACCAGCTAGCGACATTCCTGGCAACATGACGATGGGCTCTCATGCATTGGTAGAGCTGGCTCCAGCCAGGGTCCCATATCTTGGAGCCAGAGTCCAGCCAGGGATCAGGGCCCACAGCCCTGCTCTTCATCACGGGCCCCGCTGGCCTTCCTGACCCCACTGGGTTCCATCATCGGCCACCTCACTGCAATCCAGGACACAGCCGAGGTGTGTTAACCCTTCACCCCCTTCAGAAATGTGGCTGATGACCACCTGGGAACACCGATGTGCTTCTGGATCAAGATCAACACATATTGACTCATTTTAGGCCAAATACATACTAAATTTGACCCTCCTCAAAGACCAAGGATAAGTTTACTGGTTTTAGGAAGTGAGAGGGAGAGAGAGGTTAATATTGATGTGAGAGAGAAACATCAATAGGTTGCCTCCCATACGCGCCCCAACTGGGAAGTGAATCTATACCCTAGGTATCTGCCCTGACCGGGGATTGAACCTGCAACATTTTGGTGTATGGGACAATGCCCCAACCCATGGAGCCACTCAGCCGGGGAGATATATGTGCATATATATATATCTGTCCAGAAAAAGTCCACATGTTGTTAATATAATGGGAATAGTTTGCCTGACATTGATGTAATCTGGCAGCCAAGGAGAGTGGACTGGAATGTGCCTGTATGAACAACGATGACTTCATTGTACTAGTCAGCAGGGGCAGTAGATGCCCTTGAGTGAGCGTGTGGGCTGTGTGGCCGTCACAATCAAAATGACTGAGTAGAGCAATGAATCTGCATCAAATTTTGCATTAAGCTTGAACATTCCCCCATGGAAACTATTCGGATGATTCAGAAGGCCGCAGCTATGGGCAACCGGTGACTGGCATCGTCATCATGACAACATGCCCACTCATGTATCACATTTCATGCAGAGCTTTTTGGTGAAACATCAAATCACCCAGGTGACTCAATCCCCTTACAGCCCAGATTTGTTACCTCTTGGCTTTTGGCTTTTCCCACAATGAAAATCATCTTTGAAAGGGAAGAGATTTCAGACCACCTATGAGATTCAGGAAAATATGATGGAGCAGCTGATGGCAATTCCAACAAAGGCATGTGCAAAGGGTTTTGAAGAGTGGAAGAGACACTGGGAGAACTGTGTGAGGTCCCAAAGTGCCTACTTGAAGGGGACTGAGGCATCATTGTCCTATGTACAATGTTTCTTGTATCTTCTTCAATAAATGCCTCTGTTTTTCATATTACATGGCTAGATATTTTCCTCTTACTTTTTACATTAAATTTGTTGGTGTAACATTGGTAAATAAAATTATATAGGTTTCAAGTGTACAATTCTACGATAGGTCATCTATTGCATTGTGTCATTAGGTATTTTTAAGGCAAGAAAATTGAGAAAATACCATGCTTTTGAAATTGTCCTGTCATGTGAATTCCCGGAAATGACAGTCTCTCCCCAGGAAATTGGATCCTCTCATCATCCATTGACCAGAACCTGCCAAGCCTGGAGCATGAGTCCTTCCATAGGCATTGCGCTGGGCACTGTGCACAAGGTACAGGGGACATGCAGTTGGTGATTCAAATCAAACACCTGCTTCAGGGAGTCTACAGACGCATGGAGAAGTCAGGCAACAAACAACTCAACATATTGATATGTAATATCATACCAGGTAGTAACAAGTACTCCTGGTAGGTGGGTGGGAGGGTACAGCACAGTGAAGAAACAGAGTGAGAAGAAGGTGAAACCATTGTAGGTGGTATGGCCAGGGAAGGCATCTCTGAGACGTCATTGTGCCGAAGCTGGTGTAATGAAGATGTCTTAGGAAGAACAACCCAGGCAGGGGGAACAGCATTCCAGGCAGAGGGAACAGCAAGTGCAAAGGCCCAGAGGAGGAACAAGGTCCGTGTGCAAGGAAGAGCGCAAAGGCCAGTGCCTGCTGCAAAGGGAGAAGGAGAGGCGGGAGATGTAGAGGGTTAGGCTGGAGGTACCCAAGACCAGATGCTGCAGGACACTATTAAGCTACCGTAAGGACTTTGGGTTTTATGTTAAGTGGATGGAAGTCATTGGAGTGGTGATTCTATAATACTTTCCTGTTAACCCTTATCATTAAATATGATCTTACTTAATCCTTATGATCATCCTATGAGGATACACGTTGTTATCCCCACAGGGCCATCAGGCAAGTGAGGCTCAGCAGGGAAAGAAAGAACTTGTCCAGGGTTCCATGATTGGTAAACATTGGAGCCAGATCTTGATTCCAGAGAGTGGGGCCAACTGCCCTGATCTTTCTGGGACGGGCTCAGCGTTAGCCCAGAAAACCCTGTATTTTGGGAAATCTCAATCCTAAGCAAAGCTGGATGGTTGGTGCCTCTAGTTCCAGGCTTTCTTTGTCTCCAGAGCCCTTTGGCAAACATGAGTCCAGAACACTGGAGGAGAAGGGCCAGGATCTCAGGAGCTCCAAGCTTCCCTTCTGAATACTGCCAGGGAGAACAAAAGGTACCCTATTAACTGCCCCCTCAACAGGATGTCATGGGGGGTTCCGCAGCTAAGAGAGAAGGTAGGTGGTCCTTGCCTGCATCGACCATCTCCTCCTATCCACACTGGAGGCTTTGATGAGTGAAGGATGCTAGTCATGGTAACAGGTGGTCTGCAAGCATTGCTCAGGGAAGTCCTGGGCAGACTGGGTTGGCAGGTCACTTGACCTGTACCAGGCTGCAAATCTGCAAGGCGGGCCACCTCAGCAGGTTTCCAGAGCCTGTGTGAGTTTCCCTGGAACCTGTGATCAAAGTGTTTTCTGACCAGAAGGTGGAAGTCCTCTTAGAGGAACCCAGCTGAGAAAAAGGACCCTCTTCTCTGTGTCCATGGTAGTTTTTAAGCTCAGTAGTCACAGGACGAGGATCTCTTCTTTCAGTCACCTATGACTCATTTCACCATTAAAAATGGTGAAGGATGCCTTGACTGGCGTGGCTTAGTGGGTTGGGTGTCATCCTGCAAAGCGAAAGGTCGCCAGTTCAATTCCTGGTCAGGGCATGCACCTGGGTTGTGGGCCAGGCCCTTGGTTGGAGGCATGCAAGAGGCAACTGATTGGTATTTTTCCCTCATATCGATGTTTCCTCCTTTCTCCTTCCCTTCTACTCTCTCTAAAAATAAATGATGGCTGGTGGCTCAGTGGATAAGGCATCAGCCTTCGAACCCAAAGGTTGCTGGTTCGATTCCCAGCCAGGGCACATAACCAGGTTGCATGCCAGGTCTCCAGCCAGATCTGTAGCTAGAGGCAGGTGAAAGGCAACCACACATGGATGTTTCTCTCCCTCTCTTCCCCCCTGCCTGCCCTTCTCTCTTTAAAATAATGAATAAAAAATCTTTAAAAACACAAAAAATAAAATAATAAAAATAAATAAATAAAAATAAAAATAAACAAATCTTTACAAAAATGTGGTGGTGGAAAGAGATATGGCTTGGGATGGTGGACACAATCCAATATACCGTACAGATGATGTATTATAGAATTGTACCCCTTAAACCTATGTAAATGTATTATCCAGTTTCATCCCAATAAATTCAATTAAAAATAAAAAGCACTGGAGCTTTCCAGGTCAAAAAGACCTGGTGTAGCCCTGGCTGGGGTGGCTCAACGGATTGAGCACTGGTCTGCTAACTGATGGGTCACTGGTTCGATTCCCAGTTGCGGCACATGCCTGGGTTGTGGGCCAGGCTCCAAGTTGGGGGCATGCAAGAGGCAACCACACACTGATGTTTCTCTCCCTTTCTTTCTCTCTCCCTTCTCTCTCTAAAAGTAAATAAGTTAATATATATATAAATATATTAAAGAACTGGCGTAAGTAGTAATACAAGAATAGTAACCACACTTTTCTGAACTGTAACCTGTCATTTAAGCAACAGGATGTTGTTTGAAGGTGGCTATGATTAGCCCCTGATAAGGACACTCAGGCTCAGAGTAGTTAAGGAACTTGTTCGGGGTCACACAGCCTATAAGAGGCAGGCATAAGCAGCTGAACCTGGGAAGTTCTGACAGCAAATCCTGACTCTTGGTCCATAATTTCTCTTTCTTGTGTGAAGGGCTATGCCTGGAATCCTCTAGCTAATTGATCTCTCCCCAGGCATCCCTCACCTGAGGACTACAGCTTCCCCCAAGAGATGCTTGGATAGAATTCAAGATAAATAGATACACATGCACACCCCTGAACTTGATCATTTTTCTCACTTTGAATGAGGCAAACCACAAGCAGTATCAGCAGTGCTGGGAGTTCTGACACCAGTGGAAACCAGATATTTTCATATCACATTTGAGTTACAGATAATTTGAAACATCATTTAGAGTCATTGTTATTTCAAAATTACAGTTGTTTTTAGACTTCCCACAGGGCTTGCTATTTACTGTCTTAATAAAAAAAGCACAGAGAGACCATTTTCCACATTTGTTTAAAATATTTTAGTTGATAACTGTATTTTAATATAATTGGGTTTCATTGAAAGCTTATTCATTTATTTTATACATTTAAAAACAATTTTGAGAAGAGCATCACAGGCTTCCTCAGACCCCCAACAGGCTCCATGACACAAAAAAGATTGAGCTCCTGCAAAGAATCGGGAAGCAGGGCATTTACTGACTAAATGATTCATTTTTTAAAATAGATTTTATTTATTTATCTTTAGAGAGAAGGGGAGGGAGTAAAGAGAGGGAGAGAAACATCATGTGGTTGCCTCTCATGCGATCCCAGCTGGGGACCTGGCCTGCAACCCAGGCCTGTGCCCTGACTGGGAATCGAACCTGTAACCCTTTGGTTCACAGGCTGGTGCTCAATCTACTGATCCACACCAGCCAGGGCTAAATGATTCATTTCTGTGGCACAAAATCTTACATAATTTCTTTACAATACCACCAAAACGTGCACATCTAAGAGGCAAGGAAAGCTTTAATGAAAAGATCTCATTTATTTCTTCATGCATTCCTTAAACAACCATTAATTGGGCACCTACTCGGTACCAGGCCCTGTGAGTGGCAAGGGGACACAGGACAGACCAGAATTTTGCTTTCACAGAGCTGATCTCATAAAGGGTCAACACAACAACAGAATAATAATTGCACGTACAATTAGCTTATGCAGGTGTGGCTGGGTCTGTGGCAGGCTACTCTGAGAAGTCCCTACCAACTTCTGCTCGGCTCAGGTGTGTTAGGGCCAACTAGACCACGAAGGGGTGTGGGTGTGAGTCGGGGTGAGCTGGAGCTGGCTTGCACAGGCTTGCAACAGCCGATGTTAACTTTTCGGGAATTCCGCGGGCCAGTTGTTAAACGCAGCCACCGTTAACAAGTAAGTTACATACACTCACACTGAACTAAATTAGCTTAAAAGCAAAGAAAACAAACACCTCTAGCGGTGCTGTAGAAGACGGAAAGGGGACCCGCTGTATTCTTAAACCGTGATGGCACTGCTGGCACAACCTAAGTTCGATGCCTTGGACACTACTCATGTCAAATGTCACCTTTCCACTGAGAGCCCTCCTGACCCCTCCCTGCCCCTCTGCTCCCCAACTCCCCCCTCCCCTTAAGCTGCAACTTCACCCCCACTTCTGCCTTCCTCTCCTGCTAGTTTTAGCTTCCTCCCTAGCTTTTATCACCTTGTAACTCACTACATAATTTGATTATTCATCTTCCATCTTTATCACGCTAAGGTTACACCCTCCTACAGTAAGGCTTCCCCACCCCCTGCCCTTCCCCACCAGGCCACTAGTTGCAAGGAAGGGTGGGCGCTGGGCCTGGCATGGAGGAGGCCAGGAAAGAGTTGTTGGATGAACGGATGCTGGGGATTGAGCATGGCTGACATGTCCACTGATGATGTAAACGTCTGTTTTCCAATATCTCACATGGGGCAGACGACGTAGGCCTTATTCATTGTTTATCTGGATTGGAAATTGATTGATTGATTGATTATTAGTTTTTCAATGCATGGTTGCCTTTCACCTGCCTCCACCCATGGACCTGGCTGGAGACCTGGCTCGCAACCTGGTTATGTGCCCTGGCGGGGGAATCCAATGGGTTTGAAATTTAATTGGAGTCCTGCATTTGATTTTCTGGCTCAGGTCATTTAAGTGGGAAGGAGAGGCTGAATGAACTACTGGAGAAAAAGCCTTCAATCAGTACTTAGGCATAGCAGGTGCCCAGTAAATTCCGTGTTGTTGTAAGACAGCTCTCAGCGTTCAACAGACTCACTCTACCAGCCTTTCCATCCCTAAGGCTTGGTGTTTCTTGTCTTGAAAGGACCCAAGAAGATTTATTCAATGACACGGATCCCATACAAAGCTCCTCTGTAAATTCAGTGACTGGAGAAACATCCCCTTTAAAGAATTTAGTCAATGGAACACCCCCACTTAGTTTTTCACCCCTTTTCTGTGTTGACTCACGCGTGGTCTTGATCCCTTGAACACAGGGGGGTGCCAGTTGGCTCCAAATCTTGTCCGAAGTCCCGGAAGAGAACACAGTTAAATGGGCCTTGGCAAGGAGCTGCCGTCCCGAGCCAGGGCCTGCGCCCCTGCAGGAGCCTTCCAGCGTCTGCCTTTGAGAGTCAGGCGTCCACTGCCCGTGACTCTCACCCAGCACGGGAACCCAGTGCTTAATTCGTTTAATTGGACTCAGCCGCATCAGGTCCCTGGGAAGGGCTATCAACCCCGGACTGTCCACGCAAGCCTGGCTCCCAGGGACCCACCGGGTCGCTTTGCCATGTTCTCCTGCCAAGGCCGGAACATACTTGTTGGGAGTTTGTTTCAAAACAACAACAACAACATCATAAATAACAATATGTACTCATGGTCAAAATTTTAAAACAAGATAGACGTATAAAGTGAGATCTAAATGTTGCCCGAACCCCAGGGGTAAAAATTGCTGCCGTGTCTAATGCGCAGAAATGCTCTGCAGGCGAACAACTGATACATAAAGAAAGTCTGTACCTGGGATGCCTGTCTGGGGTCTGTTTAAAATTTTGTTACATAGCATTGAGTTGGAAGACAGAACAGTCCACGTCCTGTTGACATTTTTAGCTTTTTTCACAACAATAAATGACATCCGTTGAATGTTATATACAGCTACCGAGTGCACTGCAAGTTTTAGTTACATTCACCCAGAAATGTCTGTCCAGTTGATTTTGTACGATTGGAGTTTTATAATGTACACACCTAAGTGACCTACCTTAGTTACTGAATGGCATGCACACCCCAACTGTCCTCTAATGTCGGTGTATTAGCACGGAATGTTACCAAATGTCCCCTGGTGGACAAAATCACCCCTATTGTAAACCATGTCCGTGGCGCGATGGTAACTTTCTATCGGAGGAAAAGCCAGGTGTTTCTGAGCACAGGAGACCCGTACCTGGGGTCATTCCCCTCCCATGAGCCACTGCGGTGGTTATGATTCAGCGCATTGCTGGAATGCTCACTAAATAATTTTGTGGGTCATAAAAATTGGGGGAAACCTGGGAAAATGTGAGATCCGTATGGACGTCATCACAGAAGCAGAAGGGAGGAAAGAAAACCTCCTGGTGTCCTGGTGAGAACTGGAAACTAAGATGGAAATACCAAGGCCCATTATGGCTCAGCCTTGTTCCAGGTGTGCCGTCTTTTCTAAACGGCTTGATCTTTTTCACCTTCCAATTCCTCCCCTATAAAAGTTGATTAATGATATCAGACAAACCAATTAATATTATATATGAAAGTCCTGAGTAAACTGAACGTCACACCAACTGGAGGTATTATTTAAATGTGCTCTTCAGCTAATTGAGTATGGAAGCTACTTGGGTGACTTCTGATTTTTCTAGAACAGTTCACCCAGATACTGTCTCTGGGTTAGTGGCTCAGTAAGTGTAGAGCATCATTATTGTTTTTCTTTTTATTTTTCTTCTTCTCTCCTTCACCTCTTCTCTCTTTCTTTTTGGTTTCCTGGTTATTATAAGCAATGCCGCTATTATAAGAAAGAGGAAAACCCTGGCTGGTGGCACAGTGGATAAGATGCCTGGCCTGCGAACCCAAAGGTCTCTGGTTCGATTCCCAGCCAGGGCATATAACCAGGTTGCAAGCCAGGTCCGTAGCTGAGGCAGCTGAAAGGCAATCATACATTGATGTTTCTCTGTTTCTCTCCCTCTCTCTCTTCCTCTCTGGAAATAATAAATAAAATCTTTAAAAAAAAAAAAAAAAAGGAAAAGAAAGAGGAGGGTTATTTTATTTTCTAGCATGTTCCAAGAGACAAAAGAATTGCTCACCTGGTTAATTACCAATCTCTTTTATTCCTGCGGGGGAGGGGGAGAGAAACTAGGAAAGGAACACATTTCCAGTTCCCTGAGCTCACTGGAGGGTGAGAGACTTAGGACCGACACCTTCTCCTTGGGAAGGCAGGCACACATTATGTCCCAACTGCGCGTGGCGTGTGTGTTCTCAGCTCTCTGGCCCTGTTCCACCCTGGTAATAACCCACCCGGTTAATTCCGTGGGATTGAAGCTTCTGTTCTTTGTCTGGACAAAGCAGAATTTGCCAGAAAACATTCAAACTGGGGAGCCTAGTCGTAGTCAAGAGGAGACTCTACCCCTGGAACAAACAAATGACCTAATCTGTGTCAGAGGCTGGGGTGAAGTGATTCATCGCTTAAAAGAGATTTATCGGTGGTGTTTACTTCCCAAGTGCGAGAGAGAAAATTTGCTTCTTGATCTAAACCAGTTGGAGGAAAATTTCAAGAGTGTCAGTGTTTGGAGCAAACATTGTTTGACTTTTGGAAGGGAGTCATGATTCATTACGCAAGACCTGCCTCGGAGTTTTCGGTTAAGAATGCTGGGCTTGTTCCTTTTTTGTTTGTAGAAACGGGCCTTTTTCCTGGGTGACATTTCTGGTGATCACTATCAGTGGGCTCGCTCTGCATATTCTGATTTCAACTCTAACAGTTGCTGGAATGAGCTCGTACATTTCCCAACGTGTCAACTTTATCTGCTGAGAGATGCTTCCAGGAAAAAAAACAAACGTCAGCATTCTGAAAGTTGGAGGTTACACTAAAATTCACCATGATTTACATGTGAATAGCAGAGACACACACACACACACACACAGACTGATTTTATTATGTGTGTGGGGAGGAGGTTCTGAATGTTTATGGTCTGAGAAGAGATACTGCTGAAGTCTTCTGTTGCTCCTTGGGAGGGCCCACATTCCCATCCCACCCCACACCCCCACCTATAACCTTGGCTTTGGAGTCAGAATAGCTCTCTTCCTACACTGGGCAAGATCAGGGAGATGGTTTCTTCCTTGGCGTATTTCTCCTGCTGGAAATGAAGACAGCAAGCAGGCTGATGCATTGCTTTCTAGCTCAGCCCATGAACTTTATCCTGTTTGCATCTTCCAACAGGTTTCTGTTTTGTTTGTCCTGAGGACCTAATTCCTTCCTAATGAGACTGTGGTATGATCTTCTTGTTTGAATATTTATTTCTGGGCCCTGTGGGGTCTCCTTTACCGTATTGTTATTTCAACTAGAGAGCTGATTCTCTTTCTGTCTGTGAGCTGCAGACACACGCTCTGTGGTGGAGAGGGGGAAGGCTTGGGAGGTGAGGTATTGTGAGTGTGGAGAGGACAGAGTCACTCTGCTTCTCTGAATATGTCCTCAGACATGCCTTGTCCCCACACAGGTTAGTCCAGTCGTTTTTAAGTTCTGATGTAGGGACAATCAGAAGGAATCAGCCAAATCCTTCTTATTCAACGATATCCAAGAATTCTGGCCACAGCCTTGAATTTTAAAAGCATACTGTAGCAGCGACTGGACCACGGTTCTTTCCCAGGGCTCCCCCAGAGAATGCCTCCCCAAATAACGTCTCATCTGTGTCTGTTTCAGGAGCTAACCAGGAAGCCACTTGGCCATGCTTCTATTTTTAAAAATCACTAGGAAGAACTGGAAATAATTTTAGAAATCAAAAAAAAAAATTACTCTCTGTCCTTTCTTCTCTTTTTGTTTTCTTTGGGAGGAGAAGACGAGACAGAGTCTTTGATTCATGTACAGCCAAGATCTAGGGATAAAACAAACACAGGAGAACTCTTGCCTGAGTGGTAGGCACAGTCCCAGTTCCCACAGTGGACGGGCCTGGCCTGCCTCACGGTTTTCGCGTGTGGGGTTTGGTGTGCACAACCCAGTGTGATCTGTGGCGTGTACCTAGGGTATACATGACTGGGAGTCATGTACAAAATCTCGTGGCTCTCCTATCAAACCAACACGTCCATTGTCAAGCGGAATTAAAATGCAGTGAACGTGGGGCAGCAGGACATGATGGAATTCATCAACTAATAAACAGCTCTTTCCGGCAGTGCGCACCTGAAGTGTTAAGGGCTTTCTGAGGAGCAAAGTTCAACCACATTTACAGTTTCGGCAGTTCCACTGCTTGGATTTCTGTTTACTTTCACTTCCCTTAGGCACAACTCCCTCATCTGGGCTCCGGTTTTTATACTGTAACTCCTGAGAGGGGCTCCAATGGCCCTATTCCAGTAGTAGCAATGCTTCTAATAGGGGAGATTTGAAAGGTGTCTTTGCCCACTTTAAATAGGATTTTCACTCGGCATTTGTTCTGTTGATACAGGAAACAATTATTTTGGGGAATGGAACTAGATCCTTGACGGATGTGGAGCTCTGGCTGTCCCTCCTGCCCCCTCCTTCACGAGACATGGGTTTTGTTTTTATCAGAATTAAATAAAGATGGATGATGTGAGTGGCAAATGGCTACAGGGAAAGGGAACTCTATTTAAAAGATCTTTATTATTTGTGCTTAGCTAGGATTGTTCCCTGGTTTTCGCTGGCTGTTTAAAAGAGAAAATCATTATTCCTGGCTTCTAAGCCTAGAAATCCATCATAGAAGAAGGCCCGCAGTAAGTCAGCTGTTTTTATTTCTCAGTTTCCCTATGCATATCCGTTCAATCCGTTGACTAATAATACAATGAAAGGACAGGCTCTAGGCAGTTTTGGGTAATTGGACATTACTTCTTGAGGAAGTTCACCCACGAGCAACTTCTTTGAAATACTGCAGAGCCTCGATCCCCTCCCTCCCTCTTCTTATTCTGATACATTTTTCTGCAAAGCATTCATCAATACAAGGTATTAATACTCATATTTATTTATTAACCTATAAACCTCTAGAACAGCACTGCCCGATAGAAATATAGTGCAATCAACAGATGAAATAAAAAATTTGCTAGGAACCACATGAAAAAGTTAAAAACAATGGGGTGGGGATTACCTGAGGGATTGGGAGTGCTGGGTGGAGGGGGGCGAAGGGGGAGAAATTGGGACAACTGTAATAGCATAACAAACAAAAGATAATAAAAAAAGAAACAGCCCTGCTGGTGGCACAGTGGATAAGGCACCGGCCTGCGAGCCTGAGGGTCGCCTGTTCGATTCCCAGCCAGGGCACATGGCTGGGTTGCAGGCTGGGTTGCAGGCTGGGTCTCCAGCCAGGTCTGTGGCTGGAGGCGGGCAGGGGGCAGCCGTGCACTGATGTCTCTCTTTCTCTCTCTGCCTCTCTCCTTTCCTCTCTCTCTGGAAATGACCAATAGAATCTTAAAAAAAAAAAAAAAAGAAAGAAAGAAAGAAAAGAAAGAAAGAAACAGGTGAAGTGAGTTATGTTTTTTTTGTTTTTTTGTTTTTAAGATTTTATTTATTATTTTTCAGATAGAGGGGCAGGGAGAGGGGCAGAGAGGGAGAGAGACATCCATGTATAGTTAGTTGCCTTTCACCTGCCTCCAGCCACGGATCTGGCTGGAGACCTGGCTTGCAACCTGGTTATGTGCCCTGGCTGGGGAATCGAACCAGCGACTTTTGGGTTCGCAGGCCAGCACCTTATCTACTGTGCCACCAGCCAGGGCTGTAACATGTTTTATTAAACTGAATATGTCCATCACATGATCAGTTCAAAAACAACTCAATATGAAATGATTGGGTTTTTTCTTTTCAGTTTTATTTAAAAACAATTTTAAAGATTTTTTATTTATTATTTTCAGAGAGAGGGGAAGGGAGAGAGGCAGAGAGGGAGAGAGACATCAGTATGTGGTTGCCTTTCACCTGCTTCCCTACGGACCTGGCTGGAGACCTGGCTTGCAACCTGGTTATGTGTCCGGGCTGGGAATTGAACCAGTGACCTTTGGGTTCACAGGCCAGCACCTTATCCACTGTGCCACCAGCTAGGGCTATTTTTTAAAAGATTGCACATCCCTTGATATTTTGGCAACAGCTCCTGACTTTCTTTTCCTTCTGTTCAGGCCAGTAAACAAAAGAAGCTTTCGGCATCTTCTTTGCACCAGATTCCATTGAAGCCAGCCCCGCAGACCACCCGGCCCTGCCTTGGAAGTGCTCTCAGTCCCCGGGGCAGAAAGGCAGGTGACAGAGAGGAAGCTGGAGTGAGCCCACGGGCTCTGGAGGAAGACAGACAGGATTCAAATCTTGGTGCTGCCACTTGCTAGCTACGTGGCGAGAGCTCGTCAGAATCATCTCTAGGCCTTAGTTTTCTCATCTGTAAAGTGGAGATTATAGCAGGCACCACGTGGTATTATTTGGAGGATTAAGTGATATATCTTAAGTGATATGTTATATCTCCATATATCTTCATTGCATCGTTACACCCATGCAAAGGAGTGGCTTGGACCCTTGCCAGTTGTGGTTAACGATGTATGTATCTCCTATGTTAGACATACTAGGGCGTTAGAACAGCATCTGGCCTTGGCCTGTAGTAAATTCTAAGCGTTGGCTATTATTCACGATAGAAGAAGGTGGGCCTTTAGGAAAATCCAGGGGACACACAGCCAGTGGGGGTCTGGGGACATTTCCTGGAGGAAGCCCCCTCACTAGTGACACCTGGCGATGAGACTGAGTTGGCCAGATGAAGAGTTTAAGGGGGTGGGGGCAGGTGCACAGCACACGGGGGCCGGAGCTGCGCTTTGAGGAACTGAAATTGGTTGGGGCTGCTTGGACCACCAGCCCCAAGGCCCCTGGGGGCTGGCAGAACAGATCAGGGGAAATCATTTGAAATTGTTGACATTTGACTATTTTCAAACCAAAGAAGACACAAAACAAAAATGGCACTTGTAACTCAGTTGATTATTATACGGTGGGTAAGAAACAAAAACATAAACCGAGCCAACAGCGAGGTCCTTGATCAATGACTTGGCATGGGAGGTGGGGTCTCCCTGGGATACCTGCTGCCCCCAGGCTGGAGGGCTTCTGGAGAAGACAACAGCTTGCGAAGGAGGCGCCCCGGTGCCTTTGAACTTCCGGAGAGAATGAACCACTCCCAACAGCTGCCTGAACCCCGATGCCTGTAGCTGTGGCCAGCAGCAAATATTCACCGAATGACTGAATAAATGACTGATGGAATGAATGAATGCTCCCCGACCCTGCTTGTCCTCAGAGTTCCCCTTCTGGGCTTTCCCCCCTGGTCTGCAGGGACAGCGTTCAGGGCCGCAGCCAACATGAATGCCCAGCTGAGAGACAGCTTTCAGGAGTGAGATCAGTTCCAAGTGATCCCATCTTTCCAAACGGAAGCGGTTCCAGTTGATTTCTTAGCAGGGTTCCAGCGCCCCCACCCCCAGCCTCCCTGCCCTCCCTAGTGCTTGGGTCCATGAAGTTGTCCTTCTTTGGCTGCTCCCCAATTCCATGGCGGGGAGTGCAGGCGGGAGAGAACATTCCAGGTGAACGGCAGCCTTGGCTTTGTTCATGGGAGACATAATCCTTCCCTTTATTTCCCAACAGAACCACAGTGAGTCAACAACTCCCCACTAGAACCCAAAGATGGGGAGTGAGGAATGCTTTTTCCTCTTTTCCTCTCTCAGGTTCACCTCACCTGTTCTCCACCCTCCTGCTTCTGCCTGACCAGATGGGGACGGTGACATCCATCGATGCTAATAGTGAAACAATAATGAGATAATAATAGTAACATTACCGTAGAGCTGATTGTGTGTGAGAGCTTTGACCCAACAGCTTTATATTTCATGTTTTCACAACACAGATGCCACCATTGCCCCCATTTTATAGACGAAGAAACCAAGGCTTACTGAAGGCATTTGCCTAGAACATAAGTGGAGTATTTGAATCGAGCTCTGTTTGACTTACGAGGCGCCACCGTTGACCCCCTGACTGGTGTGGCTCAGTTCATTGGGTTTCATCCACAAATTGAAAGGTTGCCAGTTCGATTCCCCGTTGGGGCACGTGCCTGGTTACACCCTGATCACTGTTTCTCTCTTACATTGATGTTTCTCTTTCTCTCTTTCTCCCTCTTTTCTCCTCTCCCTTAAAAGAACAACAACAACAAAACACAGCCAGGACACATAACCAGGCTGCAAGCCAGGTCTCCAGCCAGGTCTGTGGCTGGAGGCAGGTGAAAGGTAACCATACATTGATGTCTCTCTCCCTCTCTGCCTTTCTCCCTTCCCTCTCTCTAAAAGTAATAAATAAAAAAAAAATTTTTTTTAAAAAGAGGCTCCATTGTTAACTATTACACACACACACACACACACACATACAGATGCACATTTTATAAGCACCAAAGCAATAAAAAGGCAGAACTTTGATCATCCAGTTCCTGGCAAACTTTTCCAGGTAGATGCAGTGCAACTTCTAAGAAAGCCCTGCCCTTTCCCTCGTTCCCTCCTTTGCTCCTAACTTCTTTCCCTGCCCGCTCCTCCCTCCTTTCCTTCCTTCCCCCTTCTCCCCACTCTATCATGAAACTCTGAGCCAAGCTGTCACGCATGGGGAGATAGCTGTGACCAAGACAAACACCTGTGGTTTTCACCTTTAAAATCCGGCTTCAAGATGCCTGGGGCATCGAAGCCAACTGGTAAGTTAATGGCAAACCACAGTCATTTATTTGCAAAAGGTCCCAGAGCTGTGGCAGCTGCTGAGGTGAGGGCTGCTGGTGCTACCCCCCCCCCCCCCCCCCGTGCAACAGAAGGGCAGGCGGTGGGTACCAGGTGCCGCCACGGAGGAAGTAAAAATACCCGCTCAGTGTCTCATCCTCAGCAGCAAGCTTTTCTCCTAGGATGCACGGCCAGGGTGCTGCGGGCTCCTGCTGGTTTTCTCAACGGGTGTCCTGAAATTTGCAATGTGCATAGAAGTACAGACTCCTGTATCAATGTCCCTATTAATACCTTTATACCTTCACGACGCATCCAAGTCCATTTTCCAATAACACGATACCGATTCACGGGCAGTGCTTGTGCCCTACAGGAACCAAATAACCCCATTCCTCCCGCTCATCCTTTGAAGCACTACTGGCCTTGATTTTGCTTACACGCAAACATGCGTCTGTACGTAAGAATACATAATGGAATACAGTGCGGTGGTTATTACTTGGGACATGCTGCTTGTTACCTGCGAGACCAATGAAGAGTAAGGAAAACACAAATTTCTATTTTTACCTTCACTTTTTCCCGCTCCAGTGTTCTCCCTCTCTTTAGGTAGATCCAAGTCGCTGGCCTGTGTTGCTTTTCTCTTAGCTAAAGACTACCTCCCAGCCCCCAGTTTTATTGAGATATAATGGACACGCAGCTCTGTATAAGTTTACGGTTTATGGCGTCATGACTTGACTTAGATATGTTATGAAACCATTACCACCATAGTTTACTTAACACCCATCATCTCGTAGAGGTGCAAATAAATAAATAAATAAATAGATAGATAAAAGATGTTGTTTTTCCTTGTGACAAGAGCACCAGGTTTGCTCCTCAACAACTCTCAAACATGCCATGCAGCTGTGTTAACTGCGGCCATCTTGTTGTATGTGCAGCCCCCAGGATTTATTTGTCTTATACCTGGAAGTTTGTACCTTTTTACTGCCTGCATCCAAATGAAGACATTTTCTTTTCTTTCTTCTTCTTCTCTTCTTTTTCTTCTTCTTCTCTTCAGGCTGATGTACGAGCAATAAATCCTCTCAATTTTCATTGGTCTGTGAAAGTATTTCTCCTTGCCCTTTGAGGCACAATTTTGCAAGGAACAGAATTCTGGGTTGGTGGTGTTGTTTTTTCTCAACACTTGTATTATTTTACTGTACCCTCTTCTTGCTTGCATGGCAGCTGAGGGGAAGTTGAACGTCATTCTTATTTTTGCTACTCCATAGTAAGGCAATTTCCCCCCTCTGACTGCCATCAGGAAGTTCTCTTTATATTTGATTTTCCAAAATTTAAATATAATGTGCCTAGAAGTAGTTGTTTTCTTTTTAAAATTTATTTTGCATTTATCTTGTTTGATGTCTCTGAGCTTCCTGGATCTATGGTTTGGTGTCTGACATTAATCTGGGGGAAATCCTTGCTTCAAATATTCATTATTGCTTCAAATATTCCTTCCATTACTTTCTCTCTTCTTTTTCTGCTCTTCTCATTACATGTATGTTAACACCTTTTGCTGTTGGCTCACAGTCCTTGGACATTCTGTCTGTTTACTTTTTATCTTTGTTCTCTTTGCTTTTTGGTTTGTGAAGATGTTGTCGATGTGTTCACAAGCTTAGAGATTCTTTCCTCATCCATATTCAGTCTGCTAATAAGCCCATGGAAGGAATTCTTCATTTCTGTTACAACTGGTTTTCTTTTTCCATCTCTAACATTTTAAGAAAATTTCTTTCTTAGAATTGCTCACATTGCCCGTCTGCTCTTGCATGCTGTCTACTTTGTCCATTAGATCATTTAGCAAAATCATCACGGGTGTTTTGAATTCCTGGTCTAATAACTTCAGCATCCCTGCTGTATCTGAGTCTAGTTCCGGTGCTTGCTCTGCCTCTTCACATGCTGCTTTTCGCTTTTTGGGATGCCTTGTGATTTTTTTCTCATGGCCTGACATGATGTATCTGATCAAAGCAACTGTTGTAAAAAGGCCTTTAGAAAGGGGGGGGGGGGGCAGGGGAGAAGTAGTCTAGAATCTTGTGATTAGGTCCCAGTCTTTTGGTGAGGCAGTGTAATCTGAAATCTGTAATCTGTAAGATTTCTGTAATCTGAAAGTCACAGGAGTTTCTCTGTTCGCCTCCCTCACCCCTTAGGTGAGACAGCATGGTTCGCAGGGACTGAAGCTGGGTATTTCCCTTCCCCTGCTCAGTTAGGTTTTGATAAACCCAGCAGTTTGGCTCCGATGAACTAGCTTCCTGAGGGCGGAGAACCTGTTTGGAAGAAGAGTGCTCTAACTTCTTTCAGAATGGTGCCTTTCCCCAACTCCACGCCCCTGCTGGACACACAGGGGACTTCTCTCTGAAACTCACCGTGGGAACCTGGTCAGGGTGGGGCCTTCCATGCCCCGACCCTCCTGGCGTTTTTGACTCTCAGATCCGTCCACACGGAGCCGCCAGCAACTGGCTAGTTTCAGGCCAGTTTCCCCGGCCCGGCACTGGTCCCCGCAGATGCTGATGTTCCAGAAAGTTGTGATTTTTCTGCGCTCACACCTCCAGTTCTAGGGGCAGCGACTTCACGTCTCTCACAGATCTAGGACGAACTGTTTATTTTCCTAATTGGTCCAGGTGTTTCCTTGTGGCGATCACGCAGTGGTGACCACTAAGATCCTTACGGGGCTAGAAACCGGAAGTCGGCCTGCCAGTTTTAAGAACCCAAAGAATGAAGGGCATTTATTTATTTATTTATGTTTGCATCCATTTAGGTTAGAAATGGAAAGTTTAGGCTCCCGCTGTCAGTCTCAATTGAAAGGGAAAGTTTCAATTGACGTGTTGGCCACAGGTGGGAAATGGTGTCCCGGGGGGCAGCAAAAGGCCAGCTTGGATTTTGCTTCTCTCCATACCTAGTGGCATCTTTTCTCCGAGCCTCCTTTTCTTACCCAGATGCTGCCCATTGGGACATTTATTGTGCCACAACTTGTGATGGGGGTTAGAGGCAATTTGCACCAGTGCCGGGCCGAAGGGAATCCAGGTGTTTTACAGGCAATAGAAAAGAATCATTCTGGAGCATCGTGGAGGTACAGTTTTCTCCTTCCCTTAGCGATGAAAAGAAACGGAAAGAACGCTTACTTCATTTCCCAACAACACAGGAAGCTATGCAGGTTAACACGGCACAAGCTGAGCTGCAGCAGGTTACGTAGAAAGAACTCTGGGGCCACGTAGGAAACATGAATCAGTATTCAAATCTCTCCTAAGCTTCTGGGGGAAGCTGGCCAACACTAAGAGCTTTTCTCTTCGGGGCCTGGTCTTCTCTGGGACGTTTCGCCCCCGGAGGGAACCATTTTATAATGTGGTCATTGAGTAGTAAGAAACCCCTCATTCAGAGCAGTCAGGTAACTGGCCCAGCAGCAAATCCGAACTATCAGGTGCACCACTCAAAAAGGACCAAGCGCTACTCAGCACCAGGTCCACCTTTTGGGGCTGGGAGAATAAACGGGTGCGAAGTACAGAGATACCTCCCCAGCCCCTGTGGAGATTTCCCACTTCTGTTTCCTCCCCATTTAGGGGGAAGCGAGGCACTAAAATTAAGATGTGGCTTCTCACTGTGGTTAGCGGCATGGCCTTGGAACCAGCCTGTCCCGGGTTGGCAGCCTGATCTGGCTCCCCTCATCGCCGTGTGACCTGCTGTGAATTCACTGACTTCTCTGAGCCACTGTGGTCTCATCTGTGAAGTGGTGGTTGTTGCCAAAGTGAAATACGGATCGTCCTCGGAAAGAACCTCGCTGAGTGTGCGGTGAAGGTGAATTTCTAGAGAAGGGCTGCTTTAGTAATATTTTCAAAGTCTGAATGCTTCTCTGCAAACGGCAACAGAGAGGGGCTGTGGAAGTTAAAGAGACAATTCAGAACATTTAAAAAGCTGGGAATGAGGCACCTGGGAGGATGGGGTGTCATCCTGCCACCTGGCAGAGATGCCAAGGCTGTCCCGTGGAGGTAGCTGTTCCAGGACCACTTGTGTGTCTGGCTGGCAAGTGCACAAGGACTGCAGGAGATTGGGGAAGTGAGGGAAAGCCTTTCACGTGAAGAAGGAGCCCAGCTGGTGTGGCTCAGGTGGTTGGAGCGGCATCTTGTAAGCCAAAAGGTTAGGGGTTCGATTCCTGGTCAGGGCACATACTTAGGTTGTGGGTTCAATCCCCGCTTGGGATATGTATGGCTTAATGGGTGCGTGTGTGCAAATAATGATGGAAAAAATAAAAGTAAATAAAAAGAAGGGGCCAGTAGGTTTATGCAGCCCCCACTTCCGGGCAGGACGTGGGAATGAGCATGGCCCAGCAGGGTGGGAAGACTCAACGCATCTGTAGCTCTGACACCATGACCAGCACCAGCTGAGCCCTGACACCCAACCCCAAGGGACACAGGACTGTCCTTGAGGGGGAGAAACTGGTTCTCATGGGGGAAGGGCGAAACATCTTAACTCTGTTTATAGCTAAAGCACATGTGTATAACAGCACCTACCGTGACATACAGCATATCTGTGCTGTTGACATTCCTTGGGGTTGGGGGTGCAGATGAAAACATGTTGAGTAACTCTGACTAACAGTGATATAATGGGGTGTGGGAAACGTGCAAGGGGGCCAGTACCCAGCATGACTAAGATTGGCGGGACACTTGGTGAGGGTGAGTGTTGGGAGCAGGGGACTCGAATGTGAAGTAAGTGACCTTCAAGTGGGAAATTGCTCCTGAGGACCAACAGCGCCTTCTTTCTGTTTTCCTTTCCCAAGTCTGGAAGGCTGCATTTCGTAAGGAGGAAAGAACAACCATTTTGGGTATTCTGGCTCTGCTGTTCATTTGCTGTGTGGCCTTGGGCAAGTTCCTAACCTCTCTGAGCTGCATCCCTAACCCAGGGCTAGGGATGTGAGAGTGTGTGTCAAGTACTAAGGAACAGCAGGTGTTTGGTAAATGTGACATCATTTTCACACCATCCTCCTGGTCCTGGGAAAGGGCAGATGACTCAGGTATGGTCGAAGTTTTTAGGAACAGAAATCAGTTTGAGATGAACTCATATGCTGACATTTCATTCAGATTTTAGTCCCTTCTCCTTTTTATAGCCCTGTCTTCCAAGGCTCTGCTGTGTCAAAGAATTTTAAAAGCACTACGGTTCTCTTCTGTTCAGCATTATATTTCTAGCATCTGGATATACTTGGCTCATATCCTTGTTATGTGCTAAATCCAAGCTGGTTCCAGATTGGTAGGCCTTGAGGGTTTTACAATTTGGAGTCTTTCCTTAAGAAAAAACCCACAAAATTAGTTAAGAAAGTTATATTTGTTTACATTAAAAGAAGGATATACTACAAATTACAAAACTTTAAGAGATGAAAAAGTCCCTAACATCGAAAAAATCCCCCTAAAAACATCTTTTAAAAAAACTGACTACCTAACTTTTCCATAACAGTGTGAGTCAATTCCCTTATAATAAATCTCTGCTGGTACATATACAGTATATTCCATTGGTCCTATTTATTTCTGGAGAATCCTGATTCATATAGTGATTAAATAACCCAATTGCCTAGTCATTACTTTCCTTCAGAATCATCTCTCCTGTCCTGGCCAGGTGGCTCCATTGGCTGGAGCACAGTTCTATACACTGAAAGGCTATGTGCTTCATCCCTGGTCAGGGCATGTGCCTAGGCTGCAGGTTCAAATCCTGGTCAGGATTTCAATTCCTGGTGGAAGGCAAATGATGGATGTTTCTCTCTCCCATGTCCATGTTTCTCTCTGTCTCTGTCTCCCTCTCTCTCTCCCTCTCTCCTTCCCTCCATCACTCTCTCTCTAAAATCAATAAACATATCCTTGGGTGAGGATTAAAAAAAATTATCTCTTGCTCTTACTGGTATAAACTATGCTGTAATGCGACAAAGAACTCGCCAGAGTTCCAAGGCCAAGGTGCCTCTCATACATTAGGAAGTTACCTGATGTGTTGGAGACACACTGAGAATCCTGCATGTCTTCACACACATGCTTGCTGTACAGTTTGGGTGGAACACTGATGTGCCTATCCGCCTACGCATGGGGGGCTGGCTGCTTCCCCACTACAGTGTCGGACTGGAGTCATTGTGACAGAGACCACATGGCCTAAAATGTTTACTCTTTGGCAACTTTACAGAAAATCTGTTGACCAAGCCTTGTGCTACAGCAAGGAGTGAGAGACACACTCATCCTCTCAGCCTCTTTAAAGTTAGTTTCTAGTTCCTAAAACATTCTAACCTGGGGGCCACTTCCAGACCAGCGTCCCCACCTGGGGACCGCATGCAGACCAATGTCCCCGTTCTTTCTGTGCCAACCAGTCTCCTTTCTCTCTGCTGTTCTTTTGTCTGACCATATTTATCCTTGAGACAGGTTCATCTGCCTAGAGAAGCCTTCTCTGGCCCCCTGACTAAACAGTCCTCCCTACTACTCTTAACTATTGTTTCCTGCTCTTTTCAATCATGGTCCTGCCCAAGGCTTGCAACAATTGACTTCTTCTCATTTAAAAGTGCTATCCCTTTTACCCTACAAATTTGCCATCGGCAAAAATTTAGCAAGTCTATGTGTTAAGGCGACCTAGACTCAAATCCCAGCTTTTGTTCCTAACAGGCTGTGGAAGTTCAGGTAAGTCAGTCGCTTCTCTTCCTGGTTCCTCAATTTTCCCATCTGTAAAATGGGCACAAGCATAGTCCCTGGCACAGGAAGTTTTCAGGATGAAATAAGTTGCTGTAGTTAACTAAGTAATAGTGCCTGGTCTGTGGTGCACACTTGATGAGGGTGAGCTGTTAACACTTGGTACCATCTAGCTCCAAAGAGCCCATGTAATATCTCTTCGAATGAAAAAAACGTTTTTTGAATGAAGCATTTGTAGAATGAAGGCTTTATCTAGTGCTGAAAAAAATAAATGAGTGCCTCAGATCTCTCTTTTCCTTTAACCATATGCTAATTCATTTACACAATATGGACCTCAAGTTTCATTAAGTACACGAAAGGCTATAACTGACCTTGATTTATATAACAAAGTCAAATCAGTAAGGTGAGTGTCCAAGCATTTTTAAAAATTAAGTTTGCTTTTTTAATTTACCAATTCAGCATCTGTATTGGTATGTCCATGGCCAGATTAAGACCTATGGATAGGATGGGGCCTCCATCTGACAGCTCTGGCTTTAATAATGCCACATAACCCATCACCCCAAACTCAGTGGCTTCAAAGAGTAATTATTTAATCTCCGAAAAGCATCTGCAAGCTGGCAGGCCTTCAGGTGATCCAGCCTGTGCCAGGTGGGGGTTCCAGTAGAGGGCTGTACCTGGGTCTGCTCTAGGGGGTTCCTCATCTTCCTTGCAGGGGTGGAGCCACACTTTTCAGGGCAACGTCTGATGTGCAGAAGAGCAAGCAAGGCCCAGGGTGCAAACTCCTATCAAGGCCTGGCTTGGTCATGATCCTATCGGCTGACAGAATCACATAGCCAAGTCCAAGGTCAGCCAGGCAGGGAAGTATGTTCCACCCAAGGCAGGAGTGGAAGAGGAGTACCATCCCAGGACCTGTACCCAACTAAATCTTAAAATAAAAATCAAACCTAAAATGAACAGTCAAGTTACGTTTCTCAAAGAGACAAAAAACATGTGTAGGTTGAAATTCGAAAGAACTCTTCTGAATTTTCTGATGGTTTCCTTTGGCGGGTGGGAAGGAGTGTGATGGTGTCCCTGCTTCTCTGGTTCTTCCAGGGGGTGTCTAGTCTTCCTACCGGGCAAGCCAGCTCCGATGAACCCTTCTTTATGTACCAGGGCCTGGCACCGAGTATGTGTTTGATAAAGTTTGTTGAAGGTGATTGTTGAAGTTTACAAATGGACGGCAGTTGCATCCATGAGCGCTCTATTCGCTTTACGGAAAGTCAGGGGAAAATCAGAGAGATTGCGTGTTTCTACAAGAAACCTTCAAAAATAGTTCGGGGTTTGGAGGTGGAGGTGGGGCACACAACCTCCAACACTGACCTGCACCCCTTGGAGGCCTTCAAGAGAGTCATGGCCTCGGAGTTTTCTGTCTGTCTCTCTGTCTCCCCTGCGATGAAAATGAAATCATTTTCCCCTGAGATGTTGTTCAAGGGAAATGCATGCCTGGAAAGGAATCAACCGCGAGGAGAAGGTAGACAAATAAATAAACAGTGTCATGCATTTAAGATAAAACAGGAGTTTAAGCCAGCTTTCAGATCCTCACCGTCTCCTTTCTCCCACTGTTTATTCAGTAATTGCACAGTCAATTACCATTTGCCTCAATGATCTTATAAGCCTGTTAGCCCATAAGTGCTGGAGGTACACAGGTATTTATAGATGAAAGGGGAGGAGCTGATGTGAGCAAACATGTTCTGACATAGTCGCTGCAAATCCTACCAAGTTCAACTTCTGCCAATGCTGGTTGTATCTGACCCAGAAGAAGTCACATAATGTTCTAACTTTTACTAATCAAAAGCTGCCTTTAATTGAGACCCTAACATATGTTGCACATCGGGTTAAGTGAGGCATGAGTCCCTCTAGCTCTGTCTCTCCATATGTATTGTTTCTAACCCCTAGGTACTGTTGGAGCCTGTGTTTGAACTCTAGTAAGCTTCATGGAGGACAAGGACTACTTCTCTGTGTACTGAGTGTCAATGGAGGACAAGTGAGGGAGGCCGCCAGATATCCGGGTGGCTGTCCCATCTTCTGCACTTCTCACACCAGGATGAACCTCACAGAACATCTAACCTGGGAAGCCATCTGGGGGCCACCCTGCAAATATTTGTGATGCATGTCTGTTCCTTCCATTTTCCTTTAGTTACTCCATGCAGAGCATCTTTTGTTCGATGACTGAAAGAATGGCAGCGGGCATGTCACCTAGTCACCAGGTGCCTCTGATTTGAAAATGCTCGCTGTCCGAGTCATCCAGGATACCCAGAGATGGCTGCTTACAAGCTGGTGATAAAGCTGTAGATAGTGAAGATAAACTATCCTCTTCTTGTTACCAGCACCTTGATTCCAACACCACTGCTAGCTCTCCTAGGTGGTGGCCGAGGGTACCCTTAGCTCATTCTCGCTTCGCCATTGTCCACACAAAGCTCCTTTTTGCTCTCTGGGTTGAAATTCAAAGGAAAGAGCAACAATTAGGTAACTGTGCCCTGTCCAGGGAGCAATTTAGTTTGAAAAGTCTAAAAAAAAAAAAAAAAATAGCCTTAAAAAACAAAACACAAACCACAACTTCCAGGGCCTTTCTGTTTTTTTGGAAAACAAAATCAGTTTGGGACTCTTTTATTTTGTTCGGGAGGAGGTTTTCTGCCTTTCCAGTTAAGAGCAAGCTTTGAAAGGCATCCAAAAAAAAAAAAAAAAAAAAAAAGTTGGCTCTGCTTTCTGAATTGCTCGCTGGGAGAACAAAAGAAGCAAGGGAAAGTTTGACTTGACTTCCTCTGCAATTTGTTTATATCATCGGAGCATAAAGAATCTCAGAGCTTGGCCGGCCACTTCCTGAATGCGGCGCGGGAGAGAAAAATGCCCATGTGTCGAATTCACGGAGACGGGCCAAGCGATCGGTAGCCATCACGACCCGCTGGAGGGGTGGGGGGACACGTCTCCCGTTCGCCCACAGTCCGGGGAGGTAGCTGCCCAGTGGCAGTGGTGAGAGTCCCCAGATACCCCCCGCCCCTCCCAGCGGCCACAGAAAGGACAGCTCCGTGCAAGTCCACCCTCTCCACGCTTGTTGCTATGGCGTTGGCTCTGTCCCGGACAAGGTGTCAATCAAACCCCTGCAAAGACGGCAATGGGATAGCACTGAAATGATAAATATTTACTTGAAAATAATGTCCAAGTTACAAGGTGACTGGCATGATAAGGGTCGGTTGACTTCTCTTGCTAGCAGCCGGCTGCAACTGCTAAACCAGTTGGGTGACTTTTTTTCTTCTTCTTCTTTTGGTTAGATACTACTGAATTCCCTGGCAACAAACTTCAGGGATTTTAAGAGGTTTTTTTTTCCCCCCTCTCTCTAGGTTCCCCTGGGCAGAACGCCTGTATTCCCAGCCTCCCATCCCCCCATTTCCCCCCAACCCCTTGTAAAACCAGCTCCAGGCGGGCTGAGCTCATTCGATTATCACTGGTAGTTTCCTGCCTCTTGTCTTTGAAGGCTGGAGCCAGGCCTGAGGATTTAGATGAAAACCGCCAGACTACGCTGTCCTCTTCATGAAATCTGCCCTGTGCCGGTTTCCATCTTTATGGAAATCCCTTTATTGGGTTGAAGCCTGTCCTATCTGGCCTGTGAAAGAGAAATTTCACATCCTTGGGTCAAAGCGCTTAGAAAGGGAACAATACAGCTGCCCAGTGACGATCTGGCCAGGTACCCTCACTGGGGACGGTGGTGCCACCAGCCTTTGGGACTCCAAAGCGGGGCTACAGAACCTGCGGGGCCCAAGACAGGGCAGGGAGGTGGGCAGGCAGGAGCTAGAGGGGTCCCTTCCTCCTCCGGAGCACTTGGTAAATGCGTTGCCCTGCCTGAGGCTGGAGGCCATTTGAATGATGAATATGCAACACAGTGATTTCAAACCTCACACTTTCTGGTCGGAAGTTTGCCTTCCACTTGGGAGCGCAGGTTTCAATCACGCCTGGAGCCCAATTCCTGCTGCCTGCCAAGCCGCCTTGTTGTTTTTGAGAAGAAACAAAATGAAACGAAACAATACCCCCAAACCTGGGTCATCCTTTGAAAGCATTAAAAACTCATGGGTTCAAAGTGCTTTTTTGTAGGTCCAGCTGATCTCAGTGAGAGAAACGTTCATTTTCTTGAGTGTTAAGAAACCGAGAAGCCATGTTTTAACCACACTACTCCTAGAAGACTTGGAAATTGCACTCGTCTAGGCTGTTCTCTTCAATTTTGCTTTATAGACATACGAACATTTCAAAGTACAATGGGCTATTATTTAAACAGGACACTTGGATGTTCTTCAGAAAGGCTCCCTTGCGCTTTTATAGCATGTTTACAAGGTTAATAGGTATGCTTTTCCATCACTGTGTATTTTAAATAGCTCATGAAGGCTCCCACGTTTATTGGAGAAACATCGACACTGCTGAATGGAGCTGGATATCCTTTGTTTCCCATCGATTTGGGAGCAAAAGACTCGGAAAAACAAGTTTACTTTGCTGCTGAATGGCACAGGCAGATGCATGTATTGTTGGTTGAACGAAGCCAGGGATCTGAAGACTTTCTCAAGTCCTGTAACTGAACTTACGGTTATGGCATAAGAGTGAATCTGCCCTTTACCTCACTGTGCTTGGGTCTACCATGGGTTAAGCTTCCCCCATCCCCCACAATCTTCAGGAATAATAAGGAGACACCAAAGGAAGAGAACCAGCATGAACAAAAGACCAAAGTGGCTGTGTTGTTTCTTAGGTGGCAAATACCAGGTGGGCATCAGCAGTAAATAACGCGTACCCCTCCTCTTCTTCCTCCTCTGCTCCCTGCTAAACTTTACCGGTTTCTAGTTCTCCCGCTCATTCCGGACCGTTGCTGGTCCTGGTGGAAGAGAGCATCCTTCCTCCATTTACCGTCATAGCTCATCCCATCCTTCCTTTCATCCAGGTCGCTGCTGAAATGGCACCTCCTCGGGCAGGCCTCCTGATGGCCATCTCTAGTGGATGCGACTATCAAATGTATTCTACACAATAAAGACAAAGCGCCACCCACTTCCCCTACCCACTCCACATTTCAGCTCTGTGTTCATTGTTCTTTGTAGCACTTACGTTACTAGACATCTATGTAGAATGTGTATTACGTATTACTTGTTCACTGTGTTTCTTCTAACTTGAATCTAGGCTGTGACTCCCCCAAGGGTGTTGTTTTATCTCTGGGAGCCTAGAACAATGCCTTGGTACACAGTAGGTGCTCAATAAATATCTGTTGAATGAAAGTGTTACTGTCTGGGCAAACTTGGTATCACCAGGCTGGGAACGATGAATTCTTGCACCTGTGTGAATGGCCTTTGTCCTCATAAGTGTAATAATATTACATTTATTATTTAAAAGGTTTAGCATGACCCGTTAAATATTTGAAGCAGTTAATTACTTATTCATTTTAAATAATAGGGTTTCTTTTTTGTCCTGGTTGGTGGCACAGTGGATAAGGTGCCTGTGAACCCAAAAGTCGCTGGTTTGATTCCCAATTAGGGCACATAATCAGGTTGCAAGCCAGGTCTCCAGCCAGATCTGTAGCTGGAGGCAGGTGAAAGGCAACCATACATTGATGTCTCTCTCCCCTCTCCCTTTCTGCCTCTCTCCCTACCCCTCTCTCTAAAAATAATAATTTTTAAAATCTTAAATAATTAATAGGTTGTT
Organism: Noctilio leporinus; assembly: GCA_004026585.1. Classification (NCBI taxonomy): domain Eukaryota; kingdom Metazoa; phylum Chordata; class Mammalia; order Chiroptera; family Noctilionidae; genus Noctilio; species Noctilio leporinus. Next base: position 123,486 of record PVIW01000244.1, read on the forward strand.
TTTTTTTTTTTTTTAAATAGAGGAAAGTCTAGTGAAGAAAATACAAATGGATCCCTGGCTGGTGGCACAGTGGATAAGGTGCCAACCTGCGAACCCAAAGGTCTCTGGTTCAATTCCCAGCTAGGGCACATAACCAGGGTGCAAGCCAGGTCTCCAGCAAACTCTGTAGCTGGAGGCAGGTGAAAGGCAACCATACATTGACATCTCTGTCCCTCTCTGCCTCTTTCCCTTCCCCTTTCTCTAAAAATAACAAATAAAATATTTAAAAAAAAAGAAAATACAGGTGGGACTCTCAGAGAAGCCCTTCTGACATGTTAAACAAACAAATAAATCATAAAAATATACATTTGAAGCTTCAAATGTTATAGAAAACTATAGAATGAAAAGTAGAAGACATTCACCTACCTTCTTTTCTACTTCCCATCACAAAAAGAAACCCCTGTAACTAATTTCTTGTGGATTATTCCATAAGATTTTTTCTACTCCTGTAGGCATAAATTTACTAGCAAAACATATACTCTTTTCAATTGCTTTAAACACACCTACACATGCACACACATGAGGCAGAAGAATTTCTGCCACAACCCTTGTACTTAGATATTTATTTGCTCAGCTATATGTTGACCATGTGTCTTGCGTCCTCCTGACTGTATCTGTTTAGCCACTCTTCCGCTCCCTGGGCCTAGCACATAGCATCCTCCTTACCGATTGTTGAGTGGGCGGGTGAAACAGCACCTGCTTCTCTCACAGCAGGCCCTCTGCTTTATGCTTTAACTAATGCACCTTGACACAAATAGAATCCTTATATCATTAGTGAATTTCTTTCAGATGCATCTTAAATGAACACTGGTAGTTTTTTTTTTTTAAATTGATTGCATTCTCAGTGTCTTCACCTGAATTATCTCCTGTGCTCTTCACCCAGATCTCCTGAAATGGTTATTTTAATTCCCGCTCTTCAAATGAGGAAACGAGACTCAGAGACATCAAAGGCAAACTGTAGCGTCAGATTTTAGTAGCAGGCAAACGTCCCAGACATCTGTGCGCCCTGTTGATATTTCTAAATATCTTCCTGTTGACCACTCTCAGAAGTTAGCGTGCTATGAAGGGTTAAGCCCAGCTCCAAATACCAAAGATTTCTGTCCCTGCTGTCACAGCCCAAAGATACCCTGCCAGTCTCCCTAATTAGCCCAGCAGAGAGAGAGCAAAGCACCAAGGCTCCAAACACTAACAAAAACAAACAAACAGAAAACCCCTGCAACACAGAAGGAACTTTTTCCACAGTGTAAAAACTAATCAACAGCGCTCTTAGAGGCAGGCCTGAGCAGCTGGGAATCCAAACACAGGAAGTAGGTTGTAAATGGCGAAGTCAATGAAAGGACTGTGGTGGGGGGCGAAGCAGGGTCTGCTCTCTGCCAGGTAGTCCTCTGCTTTCCAAGGGGCAGTGGGGGCTGCGGGTCAGCGAGGTCATCCGGGGCTCTGTTTCCACAGGGGAGCAGCCAATACACCCCTTGGTAAATCAATGGGAAACCACTGAATTACACACTTAAAATGGGTGAGTTTTGTGGCGTGCACATTGTATCTCAGTTAAGCTGTTTGAAAAAGAATGGGCCTTTGTTTTTGTTTTTGTCTTTTTTTGCCAGGAGTCGGCCAGGACAGTTTGGGGTGCATGTGTGAGCGTGTGGGCATGTGTGTGTGTGCACACACATGTGTTTGGAAATGTGATCTGTGAGTCTGGAGCATACCAGGGTGTGAGAGCCAACTAGGGCTATACCTATATATTTTCAATGCCAATACACATCTCCTTTTTCTTACTTCCTCATTAATTTCGATCTTAATGTGACCCAAGAACATGTGGCTTCTTCTCTTGCAGTCTTGCCTCTTCTTAGCTCCTGGGAGCCTTCAACCAGCAGCCTGGATTCTTCTTCCCATAATCCCCTCAGCCGGGCGGCACATCTTGCTGTCTGTCCCTCCAATCCAGGTCCCACATCTCTCAGATTTATTCCGTCTCCTTGACCTTCCAAGTCAATGTCATATTTTGACTGGACAGCCGTAATAGACCCCCAGTCCATTTTCTTGAGTCTCCAGTTGTCTCCCTCTCAGGCTCATCTGTTTTAAAAGTTATCTTTTTAAAAAATGGAGATAGGAGGACAGCATTCCCCCTCCTTAACGCCTCCTGGTGGCTTCCCATCGTTTCAGTAAAACCCAAGCTGTCAGGAAGCCATTGGGGTCCAACAAGGAAAGTTCCTACCGCTGTCCCTCTTGTGTTCCAGTCATGGTGGCCTTTCTGTTTCTCAAACTTGCTAAGCTCATTCTGTCCTCAAGGACCTGTCTTTGCTGTTCCTGCCCTAGGTCTCAGCTTTCTTGTCACCGTCTCACAAAGGCCACCCCCAATCACCTACAACACAGTTGCCCCTCACCATCACCTTACCTTCATAGCACCTGTGACTAGGGGACACATTATGCTGTCGTTAGAACAGGAGCCCAGAGGGCAGAGACTGTGTCTGTCTGTCAATATCTCCACTTGGGTGTATAAAAATAGCTTCAACTGTCACATGTCCAAACCCAATTCCTGACCTTCCCAGTCCCCACCACCGCCACCTCCCGCCAACCCGCTGGTCTCCTAGGCCTCTGGTCTCTGCTGATGGCCTCCATCCAATTAGGAGCTCAGGTCAAACACACTGGACTCAACCCTGACGCTAGTTTCCGTTACGTTTCACGCTCAGTCCAGCAGCATTTTCTGTGTTACTGGCAAGGAGCCTTGACATGTGCTCCTGTCCTGGTCCAGCCAACACAGGGGTCGCTTGGAGCTTCTCTACTGTCCCCACAGCCCCTGGGGCTCCTGCCATCTGGTCTCCAGAGTCGGACTATTCGAAAACAGACGCCCTCTGTGATTCCCCATCTCCGAGCAAAGTCTGACGTCTGTCAGTGACCCGCACTCACTCCCTTCCCCTGTGATTACCCAGCCCTTCCTTGCTTACTCCACTCTGGCCATACTAGCCAAGCACATGACCCTCTGCACCTTTGTACCTGCTGCTCTTTTCGGGAAGGATCCCGCCGATGTCCCATGCTGTGTTCCCTCACGTGTTGAGGTCCCTGTAAAACTGTTCCCGGAACCACCCACCCCTACTGATTTTTCTTCAAAGCAATTACAACTCCCTGGACGTAGGTCATATTTATGTATTTGCTGATGACTCTTCCTGTTCCCAGTTCCTTCAGGGTGGCGATTTTGGTCTCTCTTTTGTATCCTCATTGCTTATGCCAGAGCCTGGCAGATAGCAAGTACTCGTAGATTATTGATTAATTAATAATAATTAATTGAATGAACTAATGATGGTGTTCATCACTAAACAATGCATGCAAAAGATTTAACTCGTTGTCAAGTGAGTGAATGAATAACTAAAAGAAACTTGTCCAAGGCAGTAGGCCAAAAAACAATCACAGAAATGTCTCATTACAAACTTGGTATCCCTGGGAGGGAAATGTAGGCAACTCTCTGAGAGCACTGCTCCATTAGAGAGACCTGGGAAGGCTTCTTGGAAGAGGTGGCATTTGAGCTGAGGTGAGAAGGTTGAGCTGTACAGGGATGGAGTTCGGGGAGCACATTTCCAGCAGCAGAAATTTCCAATGCAAAGGCCCCGAGTCCCTGTGAATTTGTCCTTTACTTCCTACTGTTCCCAAGGTCCAAGTGAGCCTTGTTATTTGCTGTCTGAGATGGACCATTAGTTTCACTTTGTCGTTGCTGCCAGGGGGATGAATATTGATGACGTGTGTGACATATTCCCCCATGACCATGGGAACTGCCACCAAACTCAGGATTCTGCTGACAACTTAGAGACCCCGAGTGTAGGCCCGGTGGATGGAGTTTTACAGCCTTGTTTGTTTTCTTCTCTCACCAGCCCTCTGACACGGCCTAATCATTCAAATTTAGAGCTCACCCTGGGTTAAGTGGACAATTTCCTGGAAAACAGCTGGGCGAGCTTCCCCCTCTGCGCCTCTGAAAGCAACATCCTTCGGAGAAAGGGCTTCGTGAGCGCCTTCCTGCTCCGTCTGTTTGGCAACTTATATTGCTGTTTTGCGTGACTTCTCAGAAGACATCTTAGAAGAATAACTTCAATCACAGCCAAGGGTTATTATGCCCTTCAGCGCAGGACCAGCCCCGGGCGCCAGGCACTGTTCTCACTCTGCAGTCACGGAGGGTGACCCGCAGCCTGGAGAGTTAAGTAATGTGGCCACCGTTAATTCATCCCCAGCCGTGGCAGGCGAGGGTTTTACATCCAGGACCGTCTGATTCAAGAGCCGTTCTGAGTCTTATTCATCGAGGCAGGAGATCTCTGTGACCCGAGTTAAACGGCTTCTCTTCAGTGTTCCTGACGGTTCAACGAAGGCATTGACTCCAAAGTCCTCATTCTCCCCTCTGCGGGTGGACAGTCGTGCGGGTATTTTTCCTGTGCAGAAGTAACCATCGCTGGCTAACTTGTGATGAAGAGCGTTCAGTGGGCTGACTTCAAGGAACACACTGCGAAGGAAAAAAAGAAAGAGAAAAATAGGGAGGGAGGCAGGAAAAGGGATGGGTGCTTTCCAACGTGGACCTCAGAATTAAATGGTTCCTCTCATTCCAACACAGGAGCAGGAGACTTGAGTGTCAAAGGCTACTCCCCTCCTGCACAAGATCGCTAGCTTGCTTCTTCCCAATTTACCTACCAGATTGACCAAGCACTCCTCCTGTCCGGGAGCAGGGTGCCAGGAATTGTAGAAGCCTGGCTCTCTCCACGTGGAAAGATGCACCAGGGTGGGGCCCTCTGAGACTCCCAGCTTCCTGAGGAGGTGCCATGGGGTCTGGGGCCGGTGCAAAGAGGTATTGACCCTGAGCTGACGGCAATCAACTCTGCAGGTCTGTTTATATTCTTTGCGGCCAGCTACGGACTATGTTTTCATAGCTTGTGACTAGAAACATTTCCATCCCCAGAGACAGGATATCAAACCACCTGGTTTGATAGGGTTTTTTTCTTTGAAAGGTCTATTGAGGTAGTGCATTTCAAATATACAGACCAGTGTCTGGCACATAGAAACCTCTTAATAAATATTAGTTAATGCTGTTACCATTTTCATCATTGGCCGCGAGGGTTATGGTCCTCGTGTTGCCACACCATATAATCGATTGGTTTGCATTCTCCTCTGATTGTCTGTTTACCGATGTTCAGTAAAAAGAACGCTGGAGGGGAAGTCTGGGAATCCCAGTTCAAATGCAGGTTCTGGTATTTTTTTAGGTGCACATGTTTGACAAGATCCCTAAACCTCTTTGAGCTTCAGTTTTCTCATCAGTTATGGGTATCCAGGCATAATAGAAAAGCTGGAGCTGGACTTGGAAGGTGGATTTTTCTTTGCCTGGGATGTTCTTCATTCTTTCCGTCTATTAATGGGTTCTGCTAAGGGTCTCACTTGGTTCAAGGGCCTCTTCTGTAGCGGCTCTCCCCCACCCTCATTGAACATATCCATTTGCGCCGCACATTTTGATGAGCAACTATACTGCCTGCCAGGCAGCATCCTAGAATCAGAGTTACAAATAAGCAAAACATGGTCTTGGGCTTTCAAAAGTGGGACGAAAAGTCAAGAGGCTTTCCTGTCCTATTGTGTCCCCTGGGGTGACCGTGAATCCCCAGACAGGCCTTCTCCAGGTTGTGGACACGATCCAGACCTAGACACACACCACATACACACAAACACCCACACACCCCTTCTCTCTGGGTTAGAGGCCTTGTCAATCAACTTGGCTGGGTAATTAATTAAATGTACCCAGCCAAGTTCTCCCTGCCTCTTTTTCACCCCAGTGTGAGGTTATTCAGAAGCATTAATAAGCCCCATCCATGGAGCTCCTACCAAAGTACTGACTCAATCTACCAAGGGGTGAGATGATGAGGGACCCCTCCACAGGTGGACATATGCAGAGAACAGAATGAAACCAGCCAGTGGCGGGCATGTGGTACCCCTTTCTGGCTCTTCCCTTGAGGAGCTTCCCTGGGAAGGAGGCTGGAGAGCTGAACTTGGGCGGCATGGGCGGCTGGGGTTGGAACCCTGGTTTTGGTGACTCATCAGCTGTGTGACTTTGCAAGTTATCGAAATTCTTAGTGCCTCACTTTCCTCATCTGTAAAATGGGTATAATGGCAATCACAGAACCTACCTCATCGTGTTGTAAAGAGTAAAGGAATTCATCTGCAATACTATGATTTTCTCAGGCTCTGTACTAAGTATAACACTTTGTTTTAATTCCTTTTTAATTTTTTTTATTGTGATAAAATATACACAAAATGGACCTTTTTTTTTTTTTTTTTTTGGTGCCGAAACCCGGGATCGAAACAAAATGGACCTTTTTAACCACTATTTGTGGTTACTGGGGCATTCAGTGTATTTCCTATGTTATACAACCACTGCCTCTATTAATTCCCAAAACTTTTTATTATTCCAAACAAAAAACCTGTACCCATTAGTAACTTTCCATTCCTCCCTTTTCCCAGTCTCCTTTATGCTCTTTATTTTCCCAGATTTGCCTGTTCTATGTACTTCATTACGTGGAATCATACACTGTTTATCCTTTAGTGTCCAGCTTATTTCACTTGGTGTAACGTTTTCAAGTTTCACCCATGTTGTAGCATGTGTCAGAATTTCATTCTTCCTGGCTGCATTGTATCCCATGTATACGTACACATCTGTTCATTCATCTGTTAATGGACATCCGGGTTGTTTCCACTTTTTGGCTGGTTTGAACAGTGCTGCCATGCACATTGGTGCAGACACATCAGCGTCCCTGCTTTCATTCCTTGAGTACGAGGTCTGTCCCAAAAGTATCAGCGACACAAACTGTTAATTAGCTGGACACTGGCTGGATAGTTTCGGGACAGGCCTCGTAGGTACCTTGAAGTAGCCTTGCTCAATCACATGGTGGTTCCGTGTTTAGCTTTTTACTGTTTCCCACAGTGGCTGCCCCATTTTCCATCCCCGCCACCAACGCACAGACTTTCCAGTTTCTCCACATCTTCACCAACACTGGTTCTTTCCTTTCATGGAAATGACAGCCGTCCTCCTAAGTCCAAGCAGCGGTATCTCATCGTGGTTTAGCTGTAATTCCTTTAGATCTCACCTAAAGTAGATTATCCACCGCCTGTTATTCTTTGAGCCACAGGACACAGCCCTGGACCGTCCTGCTGCTCTCCCAGCATGCCCGCCTGTTTGTTGAATGTTTGCCTGGTGGAGTGGTCCAGCATTTGGTGACCTCTGGCCAGAGGCTACAGGGCAGACCTGGACACTGTTTGTTTCCATACAGCCCACGAGCTAAAAATGATTTTCACGTTTTTAACTGGCAAAAAGACAGAACAAAAGAAGAATAATATTTTGTGAAGTGAAAAATTCTATGAAACTCAAATGTCATTGTCCCTAAATAGTTTTGTTGGCACACAGCCACACCCTGGTGTTTTCAGATTATCCATGGTTGCTTTCACATTACAAAGGTGAAGTTGTGGAGACTCTCTGGCCTAGAAAACCAAAAATATTCACTAGTTGGCCCTTTCTGTTTATCTGTGAAGGAAAGACTTGCTGGATCCTGCACTAGGCCCTGACCTTAGGAACAATCACCCTCATCTCTCCCAAGCATTACTGGTCATGGAATTTGTTGGTTCATTTCCCCTTGATAAGTCCAGACACAAAAAATAGATTGACAGCTGGTGGCTCAGTGGATAAGGCGCCGGCCTGCAAACGCAAAGGTTGCAGGTTCAATTCCCCAGCCAGGGCACATAACCAGGTTGCAAACCAGGTCTCCAGTCAGGTCTGTGGCTGGAGACAGTTGAAAAGCAACCATACATTGATGTCTCTCTCCCCCTCTGCCTCTCTCTCTTCCCCTCTTTCTAAAAATAATAAATACAAATCTTAAAAAAAAAAAATAGATTGGCAATGGATCAAAGAACTAAATATAACAGAACAAGGCACCTTCTAGAAGAAAATAATGAAGAATATCTTTGTAAACTTGGGCTATGCAAAGATTTCTTAGGGCACAAAAGCACTATCCATAAAATAAATAAGTTGAACAACATAAAAAATGTAAACTTCTGCTCAGCCAAAGCTCTGATTAAGAAATAGACAAGCCTCAGATTGGAAGAAAATTTTTGCTATACACATATGCAATGAAGAACTTTATATATTTGTATCCCAAATATAGAAAGACATCCTATAAATAATTATAGAAAGATAGAAGCAGGTGAAAGGCAGCCATATACTGATGTCTCTCCTTCTCTCCCTCCCTCCCTTCCCCTCTCTCTAAAAATAATAAATAAAAATATCAAAATTGGTGCAATTTTGTGCAACCATTTCAATATTAAAGATGGAATCCCCACCAACAAAAAAAGAAAAGAAAGATAAATATAAAATATACACATTTGAAAAATTGCAAAGGAGTCAGACACTTCATAAAACAAAACGCCAAAATGGACAACAAGCCCATGAAAAGGTGTTTAACATCTTTAGTCATCAGGGAAATACAATTTAAAAACACAACGAGCCCTGGCTGGTGTGGCTCAGTGGATTGAGTGCTGGCCTGCCAACCCAAAGGTTGCTGGTTTGGTCCTCAGTCAGGGCACATGCCTGGGTTGTAGGCAAGGTCCCTGGTTGGGGGCAAACCAATCAATGTATCTCTCCCACATCCGTGTCTCTCTCCCTCTCTTTCTCTCTAAAAATAAATACATAAAATATTTGGAAAACTAGAAGCACAATGAGATCTAGATTCATAGAATTGCCAAATGAACAAAACCCAAAACACACAGTAAGTAGTAAGTGTGGATGAAGGCAGTGCGGGGAGCAGCCCGGTCATTAACTACGGCACGATTGTTCTGCAGAACACTTCAGCTGTTTCTTAGAACCCAAGAGAATGAAAGCCAGTATCTGCACGATGACTTGTACTGGAATGTTTACCGCAGTTTTATTCATAACAGCCACAAACTGGAAACAACCGAACCACAAAACAGACTTCTTTGTCGTTGCACTGTGAGTTTGGACTGGTGCACAGCATGGTGGTCAGACAGCCGTATACTGTACAAAGCGTCCCCTCCAAGGTTTCCAGGGCCCACCTGGCGCCCTACATAGTTATGACAATATTACTAACTGTACTTGACATCCCCACGACTGTTCTGCAACTACCATTCTGTGATTAATCCCTTCTCCTTTCCCACCCAGCACCTCCCAACCTTCAATCTGTTCTCTGTATCTGAGTCTGACAAAAAACAAGGTACATCCACACGATAAGACTGCTCAGTAATAAAATGGAATGAATGGGTGGTACATGCACCAGTATGGATAAATCTGAAAATTATGCCAAGGAAAAGAAATGGACACAATGGAGCACATTCTATGTCCCTTCTGTGAGATTCTAGGAAAGACTAACCTCATCTGTTATGACAAAGCAGACCGATACTGCCTCTGGTGGGAAGGGGGTGTGGGTGTTATCTACCAAAAGGCATGGTCGGGGGAGGGGAGCTTTCTGGGGGTAATGAACATATGCCATAATTTTTTTTTTTGGGGGGGGGGGCATTGTCAAAACTGAGAGTGTAACACTGAAGACCTGAGCGTTGTACTGTATACAAGTCAAACTGCCGTTTCAATCGTGGGGGTGGGACCGCTGACCTTCAAAGGTGAGGAAATGCCCCTTTGGGGAGGGGACCCCACTGGAAGACTGAGCCCAGCCGGAGTTGCAGAGCAAGAGGACGAACCACGCGTCCTGATGTCTGTCAGCTGCAAATGGCCCCACAACTGGTTTCCTGTTTTAACCAGAGCTCTTCTCTGAAGGAAATAACAGCAATCACTCCTCCGAGCCCTGGAAGGTGGAAACTAGAAAGCCACTTCCTGGCTTCTGGGACGGCTTCCACCTGCTCCCTCCAGGAACCCACCGGTGGCTGGGGCCCTGTGACAGCCACCACTGATCGGAGGGCCGCAGAGACCCCCTGAATGAGCACATGGTTCTGACACGCAGGGGACGGGAAGCACAGGGTCCCTAGCTTTATTTTCAGAGGGCGACTGCAACAAAGCTGCCTCCGTGAGGCAAGTTGTCAAGACCCGTGACTTCCTTACCCAGCTGAGGCCAGTGTCCCAACGTCACTGGCGGTGAGAGAGTGGCTTCCAACAGTACAAGCTCATGAACAGGTCTGGCGGTCAGGTGTCCAACACAGGCCTCTCTGGGCTGAAAGCAAGGTGTCAGCAGGTCTCTGGAGCTTCTGGGCCTCCTGGCCTCCTCCGGCTTCGGAGGCCCTTCCTTCCAGCTTCCAAGCCAGCAAGGGTCGATCTCTGTGCCTTTCTTCCAACGTCACAACACCCCTGACTCCTCTCTTCCAATTCAAAGCACCCTTGTGATTACACAGGGCTCACCTGGGTAATCCAGGGCTGTCTCCCGATGTGGCATCGGCCGATTCTACCTGCAGCCGTCATGGTCCCCTGCCATTCAAGGCTCTGGAGATGAGGATCCAGACCTTTTTGGGGAGCTGTTACCCTGCTGGCTAGACCCCCTGATGTTCAAGTTCGACTTCCACTAGCAACCCCCTCACTCTCTTAAAAAGTACCTGAATCCACAGTGTGGTTCTGAGATTTACAAGTTGTACAGAGGATGATGCATGAAGAACATGACATAAAGCAGGCACAGGGGACATGTGGTCTCAGCTGATCCTTCTAGGATCCTTACGGAGTAGATAGCATCATCTCCATGGCAGATGGGGAAACTGAGGCCCAGGCAGCATAAGTACCCAGCTCAAGTCTACTGGGCTCTTACATGGCAGATCCAAAGGTGTCGGACTTGAGAGTCTTTTCTCTTAACAGCAAATGTCTTATTAATAAACCTGTACTAGATTGGCAGTCACCTTTCCTCTGAGCATGAAGATGAAAGGTAAGGTGTGTCCAATGTTTAGCACATAAATGAACCCAAGAGATGGAAATTTTTTTTTTTTTTTTAAGATTTTATCTATTATTTCCAGAGAGAGGAGAAGGGGAGGAGGCAGAGAGGGAGAGAAACATCAATGTATGGTTGCCTTTCACCTGCCTCCAGCCTTGGACCTGGCTGGAGACCTGGCTTGCAACCTGGTTATGTGCCCTGGCTGGGAATTGAACCAGCAACCTTTGGGTTTGCAGGCCGGTGCCTTATCCACTGAGCCACCAGCCAGGGCCGAGGTGGAACTTTTATAGGTGGCTGAAAAATAGTCTTGTTGCCTCATTATGCCTGTCCTGTTCCTTCCTTCCTTCCTTCCTTCCTTCTACCATCCATCCATCCAAGACATTTTTAAAAACTGGATGCTATGTGGTATAATAGTTAAGACCTAGGCTTCTAATTCAAGCTACCTGGGTTCAACTTCCACTTGGGCTAAATCATGCCTGAAAGCCTCAATTCTCCCCCATTTGTGAGAATTGGCCTGGCGTCTACCTCACCAAGCTGTTGGGAAGATTAGAAGCAATCAGGCATGACGCAGCACATGGTAAACAGCCATGATTAATTCCCTTGTGTGTGCCCGTTACTGAGGCAGGAGTGTGAACAAGGAAAGAGAGTAGAACTTTTGTTCACAAGACTCTTCCTCTTACACACACACACACACGGACGCCCACACACCCCAGTTAATGACATAAAGTGGGAAAGTAGGAAGGGCTGAAAACTGGAGACCAAGACCCCTGATAACACAGTTCTCATGTGTGGTTAGGAAATACATGAAGGCCGAGGTCACCGTGTTCTCAGAGAAAGCAAGGATTCATTAATAAGGAACGTAGGGTGAGTCATCCTTGTCTGCAGCCTTGAGGGGCCGCCTGACCCCTGTGTGGGGCTATCTTAAGCACCAGATGTGGCCGGCCACAGCACTTCTCACACACGGTCCTTCACAAACGAACTTCATGACTTTGCTGTGTCTGTCACTGAATCTTTTTCTTTCAATCAACCCACTACGTACACTTAACTGCATTTCTATAAAGGGGAAACTTTGCATCACTCCAGTGACTGATTTGCTTGTCACGGGTAGAAGTGGAAGTACATACATGACTATTAAAACTAATAATAGTTTTATTAGTTTTATCCCTGCACTGGCTAACGGCATTCTGGATCTCCCCAGTGGGCAGCGTAACACATGCAGCGGGGACCATTCTTGTGGAAAGCACTGAGGGGTCTGCCCTGGATAGCTGACCTTGCTGCTTCTGTGTCCTCTCATTGAAGATGTTCCACTGAACTAGTCACTATCATTGAGAAATGGCTGAACTGAGTAATTTATACCCAGCAGCTCATTCAGTTTGAACAAAGGTTCCAGAATGATGGATACTTATTGAGGTGGTATTTGTGAGGAAACTGAGGCGCAGAGGAGCGTGGATTTGCCCTGCCGCATGGCTCACGGCTGGAAGCGATGGAGGGGGAGCCCCAAAGCCTTGACCATCGGGCAAGATGCCTGCGTGTGCTGGCCACGTTATGGAGGCTGAGAACAACCAAACGAGCTGATGCTTAAGAGGATATCTTGGGGAACATGAGGGGAGGTTATGTAATGGGCCCTTAGTGTGGGCCAAATGCTCTTTAAGCACTTATTTTTGTATAAACTCATCTCGCCTTTATACCAGCCTATGATGGAGGTCTGAACATGATTCCTGTCTTACAAACGAGAGGTTTGAGATGCAGAACCTTTAGGTAACTGGCACCTAAGAAATGATGAACCTGGACTGGGCCTGAGAGACACCCCCGGCACCAGCATCGCCGGCTGTGCGACTTTGGGTTTGCTCAACTGTAGAGGTGGATGACTTCGACAGTCCATCAGCTTTTCACAATTTTCTTTTTCTTCCATCCTCACGTGAGGACATTTTTCCATTGCTTTTTGAGAGAGAGGGTAAGTAGGGGAGAGAGAGAGAGAGGGGGGGGGAGGGACATCAATGTGAGAGAGAAACACTGATCAGCTGCCTTCTCGTATGTACCCCACCTGGGGATCCAACACTCCGACCAACTGAGCCACATTGGCCAGAGCTATAGGTTAGTTTTTGGAGAGAATTTTTGGGTGAGTGTTTACTTACTAATACCTCCTTAATTCAGTTTATTCTGTTGAGGAGACTCTCATCATGCTTGTCATATGTTTTTGTTTGTTTTGCTGAGTGTAACGGTAACACATGTTCACAGTCCTTTGTCCCCAAACCTAGGGGCCAGACACATCTGTAGGCGACAATTTTTTCAGATTTTTAAGATGCATTTTGTTTCCAGTCTATATGAAATAACGCGTTAATATTTCTTCAAAGCAACGTGTAAATATCCACACCCCCTGAGATCAATCATTAAAGCCTTGGCTGGAACTTGGAGGAGTCAGATTTGCCGTCAGATGAGGTTGGTGGATTTTGGAATTGTGGGCGAAGGATTACGAATGGGGTCTGCGCATGGTTATAGCGGAAAACAACAACAACACAGTGATGTATTGAAAAGAAAACAATCATATCAACAAGGGATAACTACTGAAATTCCCATGTATCTCTCCTAATTCATTAACTTATTCAACAACATTATCCAACACCTCCGAATGTTCTAGGTCAGTGGTGCTAAACTAGGAGTCATTTGGTCACCCAAGAGACATTTGGTAACATCTGGAGACATTTTGGTGGTTACAACTGGGTGGGGAGGGATGGGTACCATTGACATCTACTGGGCAGAGGGCAGGGATGCTGCTAAACATTCTATAGTGCACAGGACAGCCCCACAACAAAAAAATTATCCAGTCCTAAATGCTAATTGTGTTATGATTGAGAACCGCCAGCGCTAGGTTCCGGGCACGCAGCAATGAACAAAATAAAAAACTTAATCCACCTAGTATGCACTTATAAAATATATGTAATGTATACCCACAAATGTACATGTTTTACAGATTTGGTATTACCTGTATACAGTCTTCTACTTAACATTGCTTCGTGAACATTTTATGACATTATCAAAATTCTTCAAAAACATGCTCTTTGTGCCTCTAAAATATTCCTTCAGAAAGATGTGACGTTATTTTTTAGCGGTCGTTATAATGGACTTATAATAACTTATAATAATGGACTTCATTACATGTCCCCTATTATTTAAAATAATGCTGCGAGGACCATCCTTACATCCGTGTCATTGGTGGCATCTCTGATTGTTTCATTAGATTCTAAATCTTGGAGTTCATCCTAGACATGGGTGTTTGAGTCAAAGGGCATAAGCTTAAAAACAAATCTTTGATGGATATGACGAAATTGCTCTGCAAAAAGGTTGTTCCAAGTTTCACTTCGTGCAGTTTTCACTGAAAAGTCAGGGCTGTTATGGTATTAAATAACCAATATAGGTAGGTTAAACTACCAGTGACACATCTAGAAAATTCTGGTAACTGGAAGAGGTCTTCAGAAGGAGAGGAGGAACATGCTGGGTTCAAGTTCAACTTGCCATCTGAACCTGAATGGATTGGGTCTATTTCTTCTCAGTCAGTCCCTTGGTGGTCATTGTATTTTAATCATCCCACAATGCAAACAGATTGAACACAGTTCAAAGACTGGGCAACAAAACATAATTAAGGAGCGACTGACTTATGGGAACAGATGAAAAGAGATCAAAGTCCGAAAGCTGTGCGGCAGAAACCCCTGGAAGGAGGCGATCACCGTTTCCAAGCACTAAAATCCAGTAAATAAAAGGCTCCTAAGAGGAGCCTCTTGTAGGGAGGGGAATGGTTCAGAAGGTCAGCTTCAACCCTGGGAATTCCAGAGGGAAATGTGGAGAGGAAACTTCTGTGTGGTTCCCTGTGAGAACAACCCGTTAAAGAAATGCTCGAGTTCCTCTGAAAGTTAGCAGGTGAAAGAGCAAGGGAAACACGGGCCAATCAGATAATGTGATTTTGTTCTCCTGTAAGAGTTGCGGGAGAAAGTCATTCAACAGGAGGAAGGTGGGCTTCTCCTTCCTCCAGGTGGGCAGGTGTGCGCAGTCTCTGCTATAAACCGTGTTGACTGACGAACCTTGAATTGAAGGAAAAGAGATTGTACGTTTTCTGTCTTTTTTTTTCTTAATTAAATTTTTTTCAATTACAGTTGGCATACAATGTTGTATTAGTTTCAGGTGCATAACACAATAACTCAATGTTTATGTACCTTAAGACTGGTCACCCCAATGACTCTGGTTCCACCCATTGGACACCATCATAATGACTATGCTCACCGTGTTGTACTTTACATCCTGTAACTGTTTTTGTCTAATTGGCAATTTGTACATCTGCATCTCCTCCCCTCACATTTTCTCATTTAAGAGTAGAGGCTGGGCCCTGGCTGGTGGCACAGTGGATAAGGCACTGGCCTATGAACCCAAAGGTCACTGGTTCAATACCCAGCCGGGGCACAGAACCAGGTTGCAAGCCAGGTCTCCAGCCAGGTCTGTAACTGGAGGCAGGAGAAAGGCAACCATACACTGATGTCTCTCTCCCTCTCTGCCTCTCTCCCTTCCCCTCTCTCTGAAAATGATACATAAAATCTTAAAAAAAAAAAAATGAGTAGAGATTGGTGTACTTTTTCTATAAAGAGGTGGATCACAGATATTTTGGGCTGTGCAGACCTCCAAGCTCCACCTCAGCTGCTCCCCTCAGCCTTTGTGGGCTGAAAGCAGTCAGGCCATATGCGAATAATGCACAGGGCTGTGTTTCAATAAAACTTTATTTACAAAAACAGACAGCGCCGCGGGAGTGGGCTTCGCTGACCCTTGACCTAGAGACGTAGGAAAGAGCCAGGGTAAGAGTGAGGAGGTTCTAAGAGACCCTGGTTCAAATCCCATCTTTACCACTGACTGGCAGCATCGCCCCAAGCGAGTTCATTGCCCTTTTGGGGCGTTACTTTTCTTGGGTTAATCGAAGAATGGATCTTATGAGTTTGTTCTCAGAATCAAACCGAACAACGCCTAACTGATGTTTAGCATAGGCCTGGGCACGTAAACAACTGTAATAAAGGAGGGGTAAAACCAAAAAAGATGGTGGTTTGATTTGTCTCTTATCCTTTGCATGCAAGTTGGGAAAGCCTCTTTCTCCACTCGCACAAAGTCCTGAAGTTCAAGGACCACATCCTTGTTAACATGTGTCCCCGGGTCTGTGCCCTGGCACACAGGAGGGGTCTCTAAGAGCAGAGGGGGTGAAGGTTTGGGTCATCCCGCAAGGCAGCCAGGCAGAGGGCAGGAGAAGGAGCTAAAGTGACTTTTCTCCTCCGGAGCCCAGCTTCAGCCGGTTCCGTGGGACATCTGCGGCTTCAGCTGGCCTCGCACACCCTGTGTCCCCAGGAGGGGTGAAGGACAACCGTGCTGAGCGGAGGGCAAGGCTGAGCGTTGACAGCTGGGCGTCAGGATCCGCCACACGGCAGCCTGGACGGGTGCCCTGCCGTAAGGGTGACCTGGGGCGACACGGGCAGCCTTCCGTACCGCGCCTGACTGTGTGCCCAGTCTACACTCGCCCCCACCCGTGCCACACAGCTGGCCTAGAGCAAAAGGGCAGCGCCAGAGCGGCTAAGTCATCACTTGTCCCTTGGACGGTAAATTGTTCAGCTTCCAGGCTGAAGGCAGGGGTGGTGGGGATGTTGGTGGTGATGCTCTCATTCTGCAGGGACAGGGAGTGACTACTTTCCCAGTGGCCTGTGACATTTTCTTTGCCTGGAGGTGAGAGGGGCATCATCCATGTCACTCTCTTGGCACAGTGGCCATGGGGTCACTGTCCCTCCTGCCTGGAGTTCTGCCATCTAATGGAGCTGGAGTCAGATCCTGGCTCTGTCTCTTTAGCTTGTGACCCTGAGCTAATTACTTAGCATTTCTACGCCTTAGTTTCCTCATCTGTAAAATGGGAGCAACAATAGTTCCTAATTACCAAGTCTTTCTTCTTTGAATGAATTAGAATTAATGCTTATAAAGTACTTAGTACAGTGTTGGCACCTAATTAAGGTTTAATACAGGGTCTTTATTTTTTTTTTTAAGATTTTATTTATTATTTTTAGAGAGAGGGGAAGGGGAGAAGCAGAGAGGGAGAGAGACATCAGTGTATGGTTGCCTTTCACCTGCCTCCAGCCACAGACCTGGCTGGAGACCTGGCTTACAACCTGGTTCTATGCCCTGGCTGGGGATTGAACCAGTGACCTTTGTGTTCGCAGGCTTGCACCTTATCCACTGTGCCACCAGCCAGGGCTCAATACATGGTCTTTTTTTGTTGTTGTTTGTTTTTACTTCCTTTGTGATGGTGTTTTTGTTTGTTTTTGTATTTTGAGAAGTGGCATTGTTTAGCACACTGTTTATCAGTTATCATTTGCATATTGCTTTTGGATGTTTGCCATATCTATTACCACACATGCTAATATTTACTTAATCTACATTAATTGACTCTAAAAACAACCTCAAACCCTATAAACTTGCAAACGGGACCAGTGCGGGTGAGTTAGTGCCTGGCACACGGCTGCGGTTACCGGCGGCACTGATCCTGAGTGACGTCAGTCTTGCATGCTAGCCGAGGGCTTGTTGTGTGGTCCGTTTCATTCCTTCCTTTTCGGGTCAAGTGTCTTGCATCCCCTCGGCGGAATGAGGTCACCTGCTTGCTCTTGCCTGTGCTCCCTGCGATCTTCTTGCTTGGCTAGGACTTTGATGAATAATATCAAGGGATTTTTTCCCCCCTCTCTCTCCAGCAAAGCACTTGGGCTCTGACAGATTACGCAGAAGTGGTGACTCAGAGGCCAGCGCACACGACCAGGGACAGGGAGTCGTGGAAATGCCCCTTCCTTGCCTAAAATAGCTGGAACACAACAATATGAGCTTTGTCCCGGCTTGAAACAATATCCCTTCCAAGTGAATTTTACATGGAAATCCCTGCCAGCATGGGTGGTTAGTCCTCACTGACAGGCTAGAAAAAGGTCATCATTTTGAGCTCCACCGCTAAAGAATCATTGTTAGTAACATGAGCCCCAGAGGAGTGACACTTAGTACGTGGGAATATAGGAGTCACCTGACTCTCCCTGCCCCTTATCCCATTTGATCTGTTTATGGCCACAAAAGTCTAATTCCGGGAGTAGACCTGCTTCGTGACAATCTTCCCTCAGACACTCCCCAGAAGTTTCTGAGGAAATAAGAGAAGGAAATGCCCGTATCCTGATGGTGGAGCAAAGTTCAGAGGGGCTGTGTCAGGGCAAAAGTCCGCAAATTCAGATTCAATGGCATTTTTCACTCCGGTGCTTTGAGCTGGGCCAGCAGGTCCAAAATGAGAAGAAGGGCTGAGGTCCAGCCTGCGTGTGACTCCGGGTGAAAGGGGCAGGTTTGCTTTGGATGACTATCCTCACACCGAAGTGTCATTCTGACTACTGTGACTTGAAAAAAACAAAAAGGGGGTGGGGGGCAGGACCTCAAAGAAATGCTTCACTGTTTAATTAAATTGGGTAGTTATCATTTACAGAAGTGTTCAAGGGTAAGAGGAAACAAGGGGCAGGCATAAACGCGGGAAGCCATAAACAAACGTGTTTTTAGGCTCCAAGAAATGTTGGGATCGCGGGTCATGTTAGCCGGCATTAGCTATAGATGATATCTAATGCGCGTGATTTTATGAAGATGAAGAACCCATGTCAGGGAGACCCTCCTTGACTCACTCTTCCTCACAAAGGTCTCGCCACCTGTTGGCTCTCTCCACACGGCACCACCTGGGGACGGTCCCTCCACCATCTCACACAGACGCAGGAGGGAAATAGCGCAGGGCAGGCCTTTGTCCATCCTCCAGAGGAGGCCCGAAGATTCTGGCGCTGAGCAAAGGGGCAGGTGTGGCTGCAGAGATCACCTGAGGCTTCTCCGTTTGTTCTGTCCTCTCACACCCTTCTCGCTCACCAACACAGGGGGGTTGGATCATTTCGTCCATCGAGTGAGCTTGGCCAGGGGTAGGAAGAGGAGAGAGAAGAAAATAAGGACATTCATGGTGCCTGCCCGTTCTCGTGGGGGACGGAGTGAGCGGGAGAGTCCGGTTCATCCCGTAGGGAGGGAGAGACCTCGTGCTCCTTAGTGTGTAATCGTGGTTTATAGATTCATATACTACATATTTTTTTCTTAGACTATGGTTCCTAAGCATTAGCCGACTATTGAACCTGGTAATTCAAGAACTGGTCTCATCTCTGTACTCCAGGGTAACCTGATGTGAGTTCCCTACAGAAGAAGCACCGTGCTGGCTGGTGCAGGGTGGACATGTGACCCACAAGGAGAGAATGCATCCTGCCCTGGGTAGATGCCCCAGGTATAGTCAGTGAGGTCCTTCCCTGCGACCTTCAGTAGAGCTGCCCTGGGGAAAACATGAGTGTGTGTGTATGTGTTTCCTCGGGACACACCATCCATGAAGATCACTAGGCGAGAAGCTCTAGCTGATCGCTTTGTGGTCACATAGAGAGAGTCTCCTTGAGCATAATGCCAACCTCGAGGAAAGAGAGCCAAGATGTGGAACGTGACACGTCCTTGCTAATTGTTTCGGACAGCTGGATCCAGCTATGCCCAGGGCGGCAGAAATTCGGGTGCAAGATGGTAAGTTCCTTTCTATTTCTAAACCAGATGGAGTGATGTTGCTGTCCCTTGCATCTAAAGTCGTCTTGGCTATTGCGTCCCTCTGAACTCTCAATAGATAGGTAAATCATGATTTTGGCTGATGACTGAACTTTGCAGGGCAGAAAATCCACCAAACCAGGAATCGAGTGCTTAGGCCCATCGGTGTTTAAGGTTGGGTGCTGATTGTAAGGATACGGCCTGTTTCCCTTGAGGGCAGTTTGGCAGAGGGGAAGTGAACAGGTGCTCTAGCTGCTATGGGATAGTCATCTAGGCATAACTTGGGGTCACTCAACACTATCAAATGCTGATGCCTGTGAGAATCCAAAGGTGCCTTTAGCCATCAGTTTCCATCTTCGCAGTGTAAACTCACCCCCGAGTCACCAGTTGGTAATAGTTCTTTCCTGCCTCTTGCCATGGCAAGTCACACACATTCTGAGTTATAACCAACACTCCCAAATGTCTGTTCTCTTTTTTTAAGATTTTATTTATTATTTTTAGAGGGAGGCAGAGAGGGAGAGAAGCATCCATGTATAGTTGCCTTTCACCTGCCTCCAGCTAAGGACCTGCATGGAGACTTGGCTTGCAACCTGGTTATGTGCCCTGACTGGGAATCGAACCAGTAACCATTGGGTTTTCAGGTGGGTGCTCAATCCACTGAGCCACACCAGCCAGGGCCCAATATCTGTTCTTAATGAGTCTCTACGAAACACTCCGGCACGTGGGCTGTTGCCCCATAATCCCGTGGCTTGGGTAAAGCCAGGTACCATTTTCCGCTGCTGCCCACTGAGTGATTTCAACATCAGAGGCATAAGCCGTGGACTTGTTTTTCTTGCCTAGATAATGCTTAATGCTAAATGATCCACTGGGCAGCATGCAGCCAGGAACAGCGCTGAGCTGTCCAGAGACGCAGAAGGTAAGCCAGTTGCGTCAGCTCCAGCTCCTGTCAGAGCTTGTGTCTGAGGAGACTGTCTTCCTTGCTCACCCTGCCCAGGAGCGGCTGTGCCCCCGGGGAGCGAGCCTGGTGGGGAGCTACCCTGAAGAATGCAGACGGGTCCCCAGCCCAGGACCACACAGAGGCTGGGAGAGGCCCGGCCCTGCCCTCTCAACAAGGCATCTGCAATCTCAAGAACTAAAAATGAGGACTTGTCAAAGCCAGAGTTACCAAAAATGATGGAATACTTTCAGTGTTTACATTACACAGAATAAAAGCTTGAACACACACAAACCACTGTTGACTAATGACATTGCGCTGTACACAGGATTAGAGGATTTGTAAGATGTACGATCTTCAAATGGACTGCAAATAGGGCGCAGGTTTAAAGCTGTCTTGTTTCTGCTCCTCCTGAAGGACTGCGTTCTTTTTGAAGGCAACCTTGAAAGTCCAGTAAGAGGCCTAGGATTTCTTAGATCCCTCACCGCTGGCCCTACTGCATCATGTTAAAATTAATGAAAAAAATTGAAGATAGGAAAATGATTGAGTTGCATCTTGTGCCTCCTGCCTTCTTAGACCTGGGCGTAAGGGGCAACGTGAAATAGCAGAGCCATTACTGGACAGGGACCCAAAGGAATTCAAAGTTTGCTCTGTGGCTTTGCCCCAGCCTGCTGTGTGACCTTGGGGAAGTTACTTAACCTCTCTGGTTTCCCTGTCTGTAAAAATGTGTAAGTGTGGGATGATGGGCTTGTAAGTTGCTTCTAAAAAGTTTATATTCTACCAGTGTCATGTGACTGGTCTAGGTATGAGGGATACAGGGGTGGGGAAAAACAAGGCCCAACACTCCACACTGACCCAGTCCCTGCCTAGAGGGAGTGTACTTCAATTCTGTGTGGGGGTGGTGGGGGATAGGAGCAGAAAGGAGGGGGTCTGTGGGCGCCCACACTCCGCAGAAATGACAACTGTGCCAAGTCAGAGAGGGTGAATGCCACGCAGAACAGCAGAGCTAGAGAGTGGCCAGGAAAGGGCTTCTGGAGAGATGGCCATTAATGCTTCCCAACTGCTGTGACACCGCCTCAGCTGTTTCAGCCAGGATGTGCCACCGAGGTGGGCGGAGGGCTCAGTGGGCAGAAGGGCCATTGAAAGATCCCATGGATACAGGAAATGACTCCCGGGTGACTCAAGAACTAGGAGAGGAGGAAGAAAAGAAAGGAGAGAGCAGTGTCGACCTGAAGGGCATTTCTGTAACCCTTCTGTGTGTAGGCTGGTCTGGGTGGAATTCAGATTCTGCCTACTTACCAGCTGGGGTCCGTGCCTCCCCCACCAGCCTGATCCTCAGCCTCTTCCCGGCCCCCCCACCCCCCGCCCCCACAAAAGGGAATTAAGAAGCCCAGCCCCATCTTGTGCGGGTGAAATGCAAGAATATCTCCAAAGACAAAGCACGGGGCTGACTCATTAATAAACGCCCAAACTGTAATTAGTATAGTGCTTGCTAATATTTATTGAGCATCAGCCAAATTGTTCTTAATCTGTTTTTCTCCCTTGCCTTGTCCCAAACAGGTCTGGGAGGCAGGCCCTGCTATGATCCCATTTCACAGAGGAGGGTGACTGGGTCAAAGCAGGGTGGTTAGTCCTCATTATTTGTCCTGGAGGCGGGGATGGGGACCTGGCATCTGACCAAGAATGTCAACATAGACAGGCTGGCGCTTCTTCTGGAGAAAGAAAGTGAGGAAGTAGCAACTGTGACAGAAATGCATTTTTTTCCCCATCCAATATGCACATCTTTTATGGCGGTGTAATTTCCACGTGACACAATTCACCAGTGTTAAGTCTTGTGGCGAATCCTGACGGACACGTACACGTGCTGGTTATGTAACCATTGCTCTCACCGAGGCCATCACTGATTTGCTTTCTGTCTCCATGGTTTTGCCTTCTCCAGAATTTCATTTGTCTGAGGTTGTGGGCTTCTTGCACCGCACACGTGTTTGAGATTCACCCATGTTCTTGAGCAGATTAGTCATTCCTCGCCTCGAATTGCTGAATCGTATTCCATCACCGGGATGGGCCACAATTTGTGAAAATACCCCAGTGGATGGGTATTTCAGTTATTTCTAGTGCTGGGCTGTTAGGGACAGGGCAGCCATGATGGGTTGAGCACATTTTTTTCTGCAGACATATGCTTTTCTTTCCCCTGGACACCGCCTTGTAGTGGGAGTGCTGGGTTGTATGTTAAGTATAGGTTTGACTTTATAAGGGACACCAAACTCTTTGACACTGTGGCTGCCCATTTTGTGTTCCCACCAGCAATGTATGAAGTTGCAACTGTTCTGCATCCTTGCCAGCAGTTGGCTTATCAATCTATTAAGTTTTAGCCATTTTAGTGCAGCGATAGCTCATTGTGTTGCATGGCATTTCCCTAATGACTGATGATATTGAACACCTGTACATGTGTTTATTTGGTATTCTTGTATTTTTTTTCTTGAAGTTACCTGTTTAAATATTTTACCCATGACAAATTTGTCTTCTTACCATTGACTTTTAAAGACTTCTTTCTATTCAGGACTTTCATCTGATACACACATGCTTTGTAAATAGTTTCCCCATTTGTGACTGCTTTAAAAAAATTAATTAGTGTTTTTTAATTTAAAGATCATAAGTTTTTCATTTTTATGAAGACTAATATATTCATTTTTTTAAAAGGTGGATGATCTTGTAGCTTAAGACACCCTAACCTAGCCCAAGGTCACAAAGATTTTTTCTCCTATGTTCTGGGAAATTTGTAAATTTCCAGGAGGAGATACGAGTAGTTATGGGAAGCACTAGACAAGAGCTTTCCAGGAAGGGAACAGCAGGTGCAAAGGCCCGGAGGTAAGAAAAGACTTGTCATGTTTAAGAACCACTTGCAGGCTAATATGGGAGAGTCTTTGAGGTGAAGTCCGACAGATAAGCAGAGACCTACTACTGCCCACTGGGTTTTGTGAGCCCAGGTAAAAGTTTGGATTTTATTCTACGGGACAATGGACACCACTGAGAAGCTTTGAGGAGGAGGGGTGACAAGATTGATTTCTGTTTTTAAAAGACTGTGTGTCCTTCCTTGTACGGACTATATTTAAGAAACCTCTAGCTCTGGCCAGGTGGTTCAGCTGGTTGGAGTGTCATCTGGTACATCAAAAGGTTGCAGGTTTGATCCCTGGTTAGGGCATGGAAAGGAGGCAACTGATCAATGTTCCTCTCTCACATGGATGTTTTTCTGTCTCTCCCTCCCTTCCTTTCTCTCTAAAATCAATTAATATAACCTCGGGTGAGGATAAGAAAAAAATATTTAAAAGAAATTTCTAGAAACCGTTGGTGTGTGATGGTACCACCTGGCAGCTTCCTGCAAACCCCTTCATTTGGGAGAATTTATGAAAATGGGCAGAGATCGATATCCCTCACATTGTGACTGTTGAATTATCTTCGCTGCAAAGAGGAACCTTGTTTTATTGGGGTGAAGAATGAGTATTCATGCACAGGGTGTGTGCGCATGTGTGCTTGATATCCTGAATCTTGATGAGTCATGAGGTGTATTTCCCTATTTCCACTAAATGCACATTGTTTATTGTTTATGATCTTTCTCTGCCCCAGCCTTTAAAAACACTTCTTCTATGTGAAAAATAATTTCAAATTGACCAGAAGTTGCAAATATGGGAATCATGTAAAGAATTATCTATATACTCTTTATGAGTCAATTACCTATTAGTAACTGACTTCATTTGTTTGATGGTTTGGGTTCTCTCTCTCTACACACACACACACACACTTACTTTTCCTCCTAAACTATGTGTGGCTGTTCTGTCCATCATGACCCTTTACTCCTAAATTCTCCCACTGTGGGTTTGCTAAACATAGGTTTAGTCTCTTACATAGCAGAGTCAACAACGTCAGCCATTTTTACTGATGCCAACCTTTGATCTCATCTACCATTCCCGCTGCCATTTCATCAGTTAACCTTACACTGTTCTTCAGGCCATTCCTTCCTCCAGTGCTGGCCCCGGCCAAGGGGCAGACTTGGCCGTTCATTTTTGTTTCTTTTTGGTCTCCTTTAGCCTGGAACATTTCCACAGCCTTTTTGGAGACCGCCCTCCCTCCCCTGCCCCCTGTCCCACATAACAGAGTGTTTCTCCTTTTGTCTTTGTCTGATGTTTCCCTGTGATTAGACATAGGTTGTGTATGCTGGCCTGCAAGGTGGGGTTCAGGGGATGTTGGACTCTTCTCAGGTTATCACCCCTGAAGGCACGTGATGTCCACCTGTCTGTCATTAGGGATGGGGAATGCCCACGGCATTTTATCCACTGTTGGTGGGCGACTTGAGGTGTGAGAGGGAGGAAGAGAGCGGAAAAACACTGAGTGGCATATGACTCAGCATTAGTTAAGTTCCTGAGTCATCAGTGCTGCTGATTGAGCCGCCCAGAGCCACGTTCTGTGCAATCACAGGGGTGAGTGAACTGCACACGCATGCCCACACACGTGTCCTGACACGGCGCAGCGCTACGTTGCCAGTTGTAAAGCTACCCCCGAAGTCCTGTGTTGGCAGATGGGCCGTTAGGAGAAATAATTTGGAGAGATTTTCAAATTCTGCCTTAAGGCTTCACCTCGAACCATTACTTCCTAATAATTCCCTGTGTCTTAAAGGATTTGGTACTCTGGTTAGGAGGTTTGTGGGCCCGGGCCAAATGGATGCACCGGCTTAAATCAGTGGTTTCCAGCACTGGCAGCGCATTGGATTCTGGGTGCATTTCAAAGGTGCTACGCAGACCCCACCCCAGTGCAGCTGGAGCAGGACCCCCGAGGGTGGGGCTGGGGGATGGGAGAGGCTTAAACTACCAGCTTTAAGATATGATGGCAAAACTCCAGTGAACCCCACATGGTCCGTAACTTTTGGTCAAGTGGGTCCCTTTAATAGCTGATGTATATTGAGCACCTACTGTGTGCCATAGACATCATAGATTTTTGCCTTCTCAGTGTCCACTTTCTCTTCTCTGGGTTAAAAAAACAAATAAACAAACAGCAACACCTCTCTGGTGTTCCTTCGGTTAATTACCTCCCCACCCCCAAATCACAGCTCATGGGATTTTGGGGGGCTGCCCCTGACTTCCGACTTCAGGGATGGGCATCGATTCCTAGGCGTGGCAAACTGGTCCGTTCATGAATGGGCTCGGTTGTTCAGATGAAACTTGAGCCAAGACTTTTGCTGGAATTATTGGCAAAGAGGTGTTTCATTTCTGCTGGGGCTGAAAATGGAGAAAGTGAACGGGAAGTCACCAGGGGCTGCTACAGGAAGGGAAACCAGCCGAGAGTGAAGTCCACACAGAAGGAAGCAGAAAGGGAGGCAGGCTGGGAAGCTGTGGTTTGAGCTGTCCTGGATGCAGCCATGCCTGAAGCTGTCAGTGCCTAGATCTTTCAGTGATGGGAGCCACTACATTTCTATTTTGCTGGAGTCCCGTTTGAGTTGAGGTTTAAGAGGCAGGTGAGAGAAATCTTATCAAAAGGCCTGATACCTTGACCTAAGGCAGGAAGTTATCAGAGGCAGGAACGCCTTCCAGAAGGAAGAGAATCCTAACGCTGGTTCTCTGCTGGCGGTTGCGGGGCTCTGTCTTCCTGGGCCCCAGGCTGCTCTTTGGTGGGGGCAGGGAGTGGGATAATGGGACTGGCCCCGCAGTGTCGCCTTGGGATTCAGTGACACAGCCTGGTATGGCCCTTCAGCCCTAGTGGGGGAACAGGACATATGGGTGTTTCTAAAACAAAAACTGTGCCTCCCTCGGCCATGGCTGCATTCATGGCCGCCAGCAGAACACGGCTGGAGGTCTGGGGTCTTGTTCCCAAGGTTCTTTTCTGTGCTCTCTGCCCACCCCACCCCTTCCTTGTCCCCCAACTTCAGCCACCACTCCATCACTCTTGCCTGCCCAGCCTCCACCCTCCTGGCCTGCTGGGCAGCTGTCCCTTTAGGTGCCGCATTACCTAACAGTGGAAGGTGGGCTGAACCTAATAACCTGCAAGGTCACCTGGGTGGCCTTCATGTGGGTCCCCTCCCAAGCCCCCGATGAGGTTCAAAAGCAAAAAGTATGAAAGCCTAAAATAGAATGGCTTTTAAAAAAATAACACATGGCATCATCTGGTACAGCTAAGTTATTTTCTTTGGGGATGGCCTCTTCCTTCCTTGGGGAGGGAGCCCTTCCTTTGCTCGGGCCTCACCATGCCGCGGGGCAGGGGCAGGGCCCTCGGAGAAACCCCTGGAGGCCGGTGCCCACCTCTGCCCTTAGTCCAACAGCCCCGTAGGGGCAGACAGCTCAGCAATCCCTGTTCCCGATGCAGTGGGGGCCTAGCAGGGAGACGATCTGTCCCCGTGGCTGCTCCGCTCTGGGGGAGGATCTGATGACCGGACTTAATCTCTCTCCCCCTCCTTACATCTGTCGGTCATCTATCTATCTAACTCTATCATCTCCCTATCAATGATCTATCATCTATCCACCCATCTATCTATTATATCTGTCCAGTTAGCATCATTCTACATAGCTGTGTCTCTGATCCCGGACTTTGAACCCCGGTCTGGCCGTTCTGTTTTCCGTAGTGTGACCTTGTTTATCACCCAATCTAGGGCACTTTGGGGAGTGAGAGGCAGCCCTGTTAGAACCTAGGGGCACACTGGTGCGGCCCCCAGCACCACGGGATGCGGGGTGGCCGGGTATATCTCTCCGCAGACCGTAGGTCATCACAAGGGCTCCCCAAAGTTGCGTTGAGTGTGTTTTAGCCACAGTCCGCCAAGAGGTGGGCAGTCCGCACAGCTCACTTTATTCTGAGAGAAACTGGATCGCAGAGCCATGGCTTACAGAATCCCGGAGAGGACGTCTCAGGTGAGGTGGGGCCGGGACGGACCTCAGCAGGTTCTGCCTCCATCACGCATGTATGCGCAGAAGCTAAGCCCCCTCCAGACCTACTGGAGGGGCAGTGGCAAAGAAATAATACAATCGTAATACCTGGTGTTCGCTGCACCCGTACCCTGTGCCTTCACTAGGCCCTCCATGGGCATTGTCTTCACTATTCCTTAAGGATGCTGCCACTACGACAGAGAAAAAGGAATGAGGGTTCAGTAAATCTCCGACCGCGGCACAGCTGCTGGAGCCAGGGGACCCGCTGCAGGGCCTCCCTGTCTGGAGCTGCAGGGGAGCGATGCGGGGTGCTTGCCATTGAGAAGCCCCTTCCCGTGTTTCCTGGGAGGCTCCGACACCGCAGTGAACGCCCCTCGCCTCCTGAGTGGGCTCCATGCGCTGGAGCGGGCCAGCCAAGTGACCCCAACCACAGCGCGCCACCCCTCAGTTCATAAACGCAAATCACAGACTGTGCCCAGTAGTGAGTTAGCCACACCGAGGAGCGGGGAGCAGGAGTCAAGGCAGCTGGGACTTGAGCCCCTTCTGTGTGTGTGTGTAGGGGGGGGGACTCCAGCAGAGGATGCGACATGGAGAATGGATGGGGGGGAGAAAAAGAAGGAAGTGAAGAGAGAGAATGCAACAGAGACAGAGCGAGGCGGGGGCGGCAGGCGGGCGGGCGGGGTGGAGGAGAAGGGAGCAAAGAGAAACGGACACAGAGAGAAAAAGAGGAAGAGGGAGAGGAGAGAGCATACAATAGAGATGGAGAAGTAGGGAGGGGTAAGAGAGAGAAGCCAAGGAGAAATGGAGCGGGGGAGGAGGGAGAGATTGAGAGATCGAGAAAGACTGAGAGCGGGGGAGGGAGAGAAACAGGAACAGAGGTTGAGGGAAAAGGGAGAAAGGCAGGGTGACATAGATGGATAGACACAGATAGACAAATAGGCAGGGAATGTTGACTGACAGTGTAGAGCAAGGCAGCTAGGCAGTTTGAACAAAAAGTCCCCCTTGGTTCCCTGCAGACACCCCTGTTTGGCCACCACCATTTTGTTGCCTGGCCCCGGGGTGTGAGATCCTGGGCTGTTCCTCAGACCCACAAAGAACTGTGCCAGCCCCGGGGATTGCAGTTGGGGACAGCCCCTAGCACCCCAGGCTTGACTCTCTGGGCAGCAGGGACTGCATCTCACATAGGTTAGACCTCATGTCTTAAGAGTTCTGCAAAATGGCGTCTGCCCATGTTTATACCCTGCAGGCTGTGGGTTCATCCCTGAGTCAGTGTGTGGCTGGTTCCCCAACCAGCTGGCTGCGGTCTGGCCGGCTCACACCTCCAAGTTCTGGTGGCACCTCCTTCAGGTGACCATGTTGTCTGGTATGTCAGATTGCAGGGCGCACACACACACACACACGTGTAAAAGTATAACTGGAAGAAAAAAATTCCCTGATTGTTGTGTGGATATTCTTTACCTAGAATATTAAACTCAGATGCCCTCTGCTGGGCAAGACAGGTAGGGGCGAAGGACAGTGAAGGACGGTGCTGGGGCTGGTGGCAGGTGGCCATGAGCTAAGGCCTGGAATCCGCAGTGCCTGGGAGCTCAGAGGAAAGGCCACAGGGGGGTTGTCTCCTTCTTCCGTTAGCCATGGCCACCTTTCAGGGCAAAAGGGCCAACCTGTGATCTTTGAGGCAAGGGGACAGAGAAAACAAAACTGCAACAGCTGACAAGTAAATCATACATTTTGGGAGAACCAATTCCTTCACCTGCATTTTTTCCCCTTTCTATGACTAATACTGTTAGATTTAACAGGCAGAGGAGAATTGGGGTGCAGGGGGGTGGGCGGATGCCAGGGGCTTTGCTAACACCGCTAACTTTAAAAAAAAGGACTTTAATTCAAAAAGTTTTTAAGAGAGGGGTGAAGAGAGGGAGAAAGAGAAGGAGAGAAAAATCCATGTCTCCTGGATGCCCCCAGCTGGGGACCTGGCCTGCAACCCAGGCACGTGCCCTGACTGGGAATTGAACCAGCGACCGTTCAGTTCTCAGGCCAGCACTCATTCTACTGAGCCACGCCAGCCAGGGCCCACTGACATCTTCATCAGGATAAAAGGTTTTGGGTCTCAGGGATGTCCTGGCAAAGGCTGGTGGCTCAGGGGACTGTGTAGAGACAGTGGCAAAGTTCATTTTCGTTACTAAGTTATATTCCCTAGCTAGGACATGATAAGAGGGTGCTATTAATGATTATACCAGATCACTAGGTATAATTCAGGGATGTCTCAGGTGAACCGGACAGTTTAGTCCAATTGTTCCAAAAGAACTTCTCACAAGGATAAAGATATTCTAGATCTGTGCCGTCCGACATGGCCACTGCTAGCCACATGTGGCTACTGAGCATTTGAGATGTGGCTAACAAAACTGGGACGAATTTGTAGCTTCCTTTCATTTCTGCTCATCCAAATTCAAGTTGCATGTGCCTAGTGGCCAGTATGTTAGAAGGTAGAGCTGTTCAGTCCTATTATTCCTGTGAAAAGACCAGAACCCAGGATGACAGCAGTGAAGGCACCAGACACAGGACTTGCTGGGGGAGACCTCAGTCAGAATCTGCTGAACCAAAAACTAAGTTGTCAGAAGTCACTGTGAGCTGTCTCCCAAGTGGCAGGAATTCAGCCTGCTTTTCAGAGACTTCCAGGAACTTCGAGAAACACAGTTTTGCCTGTGGAGAGCCAAGAGCCGAGTGACCTTTCCTATCAAATAGCTGAGCCTAACCCCAGTCCTCAGTGTTATGACATGTGCCGGGTACCAGCAGTTGTCAAGATTCTTTGCCACCCATTCCCGGGACTTTCCCAGTAAAGGTCCTGAAGGGCAGCAGCAGAGTTTCTGTCCCAGCAGAAGACCTGACTCATTGAAAAATGTCTCCAAATTTCTTCTGGCATCACCGACTGGGAAAGAGGCCTTTTTGTTTCTAATTCTACATTCCTAGGTGAAGTCACTCAGCCCTCAAACACCCAGTGGGGCTATATGGAATAGGGAAGAGACACTCGCTAACAAGTTATCTCGAGGTATCAGAAAGAAATGATGAAAAACAGGCCAGTTTGGGGAAATGTTTTCCAGCCTGCTTTCTGGTTTCCGCAACTGCGCTGGAAGGAGATAAGATCCACATGGTTCTGAGTGAGGAGGCGGGATGTCCAGGGAACATGAGACAGGAGAAGAGAATCAGGCTGAAAACATCCAACCATTACACATTCCCTGCGAAACAGATTTCGATACAGCAAAGGAAGCTCTTTAAGGAAGGGCTCCTCCAGGGGCTGCTGGACAACTTGACTTCAACTCAATGGTATTTGAATAATCTGCCCGAGGGAAACCAGATATAGCGCCCGCTGTCACATTTAGCGCCGAAACTCTCGGTCTGATTATGAGTAATGCTCCGTCACGCTCAGAGGTCAGGCCTCCACGCACCCAGAAACAAGAGGGGAATTGAAGCAATTATTCAGATAAGATCCACAGACACAGCTACCGGCCAGGGTTGTATCCCAAGTTAAGCCTGTTGCGATTTGGGGAGCTATCTTGAATTTACAAGGAGGGGAGATTACAGGAAAATCCAGCGTGTCACTGGGAGTGCGTCTGGGCGAAGTGAGACGTGGAGCGCCTTTCCCCATCGTGCTTGCAGCCAGGATGGAAATAAAGAGCTGGGTTTC
Organism: Noctilio leporinus; assembly: GCA_004026585.1. Taxonomy (NCBI): domain Eukaryota; kingdom Metazoa; phylum Chordata; class Mammalia; order Chiroptera; family Noctilionidae; genus Noctilio; species Noctilio leporinus. The sequence goes on from PVIW01000244.1 coordinate 154,563, forward strand.
AACTTTTCACGTGGGTTGGGCCCCCACCTTGCTGTTTATTCCGTGCACAGACAATAAATTTCCTCTTGGATTGCAGGCGGGCGAAAAGGCAGAAAATGGTAAGACAGCCCACTGAGAATGCTGAGATACTGTGCGTAGCGTAGTATTTACAGCTGTCAGTCTCTCGGGGGTTTTTGGGGGGTTATCCAATGGGGTGCCTGTACCCCCTAACCCTACTGTTTAAAGGCGCTCACAACAGAGTGCGGTTCACCTGCCTGGAAGAGAGAACCCCCAAACCAGCAGCTTAAATCAGTTATTGTTCCCCATTCAATCAGAATCCAGGTGGGTGGTCACAGGTGCTGGTGTGGAATAGACGTTAAGGCCAGATTTTTGGGGCCCTTTTCTCATAGTCAAGTAACCGTCAGACAGCAGGAAAGGCGGGAAAAAGAGATCACCTAAGTAGTTCACCTACCCCGTCCCCCCCCCTCCAATGAGCTTTTCGGGAAGGTCACCCAAAGATTCCTGACAGCTCATTGGCCAGAACTGTGGTAAAGAGCCACGGCCCGTTGCAAAGGGTTATGGGCAATGTAGTTTTCAAAGCTGATCGTCTTAAAGCGACAGCCTACCCTCGTTTTAGTTAAACATCCGGTAGACGTGACCACTTGCAAGGATCTTACAACAAAATGGTGAAAAGAAAATGTAAACCTAGCTTTGCAAAAAATGACCCTAGCTCAATGGTCTTTATGAACAGCTTCTGTTTATAACGAATTACCGCCCAATAAAACGATGATCATACTCATTTTCAAACATGTGAAGGAAGAAAACCAGTTAGTGGGGGCGCGTGCCCACGTGTGTTCTCCACGAAGGCGAACGGCGTTCTTCCCGGAGGATCTCCAGTATACATATTTCTCCAGGGGGTTGACACGAGTTAGGGGTGACGCTGTCAGCGGGCAGCGCATCTCCCTGTCAGAATCCGAGCTGAGCAGGGAACCAAACAAAGAGCGTCAGTAGGAGCTTCTTCAGCCTGAAACGCCCTGTTCAACTTCATTAGTGAGTTGAAGGGAGATTTATTGAGCCAAAGGGGCGACCTCTGTGCACGGAGTGTGTCTACCTTAATTTGAGGAACTCGGACAGTCCTGGCATTTGAGTCTGAAACATTTCTTTGTGGGTCAGCCATTGTTAGGGGTGGAGAAAGGGAAAGGGGTGGGGGGAAGCGGGGGGAGTTAGGTCTGGGGGTGGGCGTGTTGGGGAGGTTGCACGCCCCTCCAGGACACAGGGAAGAGGGCCAAGTGCCTGGCTCCCCAACCACGGTCACCCCTGGGCTCTGGCCAATTGATTCCATGCAACTGCTGTTTAGGACTCATCACCACCTAATTAAACAATGATCATGCGAATTATTAAGTATGCAGACCCAGGGCTGCCTGTCAGCTAGGCAGATCTTTGAGGAAATATCTGAATCCAATATCTGAATGTGTATATGAAATCTGATTGCTTTGGGTCACATAGTGCTGCTCAAATGTGGTCGCCATTGGCCACTTTGCTTGGTGGGTAATACCGCGCCTTGAGGCTGTCTGAGTGGGGGAGGGACCTGGATACTTGTCCCTGTGCTCCCCCCACCCCCCCATCAGCTATGGTGAGTATGTTTTAGAATAGAGAGAAGGGTGGTAAATAGAGGGGTGGGGGGCAGGACAGTATCCACTGATGGCGGAGAGCCAGTTGGGATGTTTTAGTCACAGTGGGAATGAGACTTGGGGACAGTTGCGATGAAAGCCATAGCAGTGAGGACGGAAGAGCCGGGCTAAGTTCTGCAACGAGTTCTGAGGTGGGATCAGAGGGCTCGGGACCGATTGGATAAGGGACAGGGTCAGTTTAGGAAAAGGGAATTTGAAGAAAGACGTTCCCCTCTGCCACCATGGCGGCTGAATTGGCCTCATAGGCATGTTTCATCAACCACATGGGATTAATATTCCTTTTACATTTATTCTCAACTCTTAAAAACTGTGCACCTTTATATAACAAAGCCAGACTTCTAGCTCCTTTTTGTGAAATAAATTGAGAGTATTAGGCACAGATCCCAAACAAGCAACATCTGGATGTGGGGCTGGGTTGGGCTTGGGGGAGAGAGCGGTGCACAGACTTGCAGGATTTAAAACATTTTATCCACTGGGCTCCTGTAAGTATCTGAGTCTGTGACCCCCGAGGGGGCTGTTGGACCCACCACCGGAGTATGAGAGATCACCCACCTGGAATCCCAGGCACCACCTCATTTCAGGACAGGGTCTGGGAACATTGCAAAGAGGCTTCAGAAAAGCTGGGCTGGGAGGATGATAAACAACTGGAAGACGTGGAGTAAGAAGTAGGAGCAGCCACCACTGGGGAGCTCAGTGGTGGCAGGACTGAAATAGTCTGCTCATGCGGGTTTGTGCAGCTGTCTTGGAGGGGGCGATGCACCCGTGTCATTTACGATACAAGGAAAAAAAGTGCACCCTCATTAGCCTGGAGGTCCAGTGCCCTGTAGCCACCCTGGGGCAGCAAACTTCCCACAGACTTGCCCGGAGAGACAGGTGGAATGCCCTTTGTCTGTTGTAGTGACGAGTTAGGAACACCCTAAATGTCCATCAGTAGGGTTCCAGGTAAATAAACCATGGTCCACGGTATATCGGTGCTGTGGTTAGTCACAGAGATTAGATACATTGAAAAACTTCCAAATAAAACAAACATGACATAGCAGTATTCTCCCTCTCTCTCTCTCTCTCTCTCTCTCTCTCTCTCTCTCTCTCTCGGTCCTTTTAACTGTATGGAAGCCTGACATTTGACATTTGGGTAAGAGGCAAAAAAAAAAAAGTCTCCAAAAGGCAGTGTGGGGCCTGAGGATCGCCCCCATCCGCCTACCACCACCACCACCACTCTTACTGCATTAGATATCCTTGTTAAAGGAGAAAGTTCCAAAAATCAGGAAAAAGCCGTTAAAGGGAACAAACGCCTTTTCTCTTCACGTTGTTAATTATTTTAACCGGGAAAATGCATTTCTGTAGATCCTGCGTCGTTACAAGTGAATGGAAAGCATCAAAGACTGCACTTGCGGTTTACAAGGCCTACCTCAGCCGAGCAGAGGGAGGGTAGGTGTATTGTTGCAACATCCAATAAAGGGAGGGGACATGTGGGAAATCCAGCCCAAGGAAAAGGGGAACACAGGCTGGGCAGCCCGTGGGGTGGCGGGCCGAGGGTCTGGGGGACCCAAAACTCAATGGCATTTTGGCTTCTCCTATAGGCTGTGGCTTTTGCAGTAGAGAATAAATGGCATTTACTTTGGAGCTGAGATCACACCTATAATTTGCACCTTGGCTCTTCTGATGTAGAAAATTCTAGAAGGATTTATTGTTGTTTATATTTTTCCTAGAAGGATTTTGGAAATTATAAGGGTTTGATTGGTGAGCTAGGACCCCAATACTTGTGTAAAGTTGAAATGGTCATATGTGAAAAATGATGCTTCAAATAGGGTACAAAGGACTGTCCACCAAAGGAAAAATGTTTAAATATGTTTTAATGACCACTGGGGCAGCCTATTAGATAGTTATCAAGAAAATATCATGTTTTCCAAGTTTTAAAGTTTAAAATGCAGGGAAATACGGGTCCTGGCCAAGTAGCTCAGCTGGTTTGAGCATTGTTCTGGTAAGCCAAGGTTGTGAGTTCAATCCCTAGTCAGGGCACATACAGTAATCCACCAATAAATGCATAAGTAAGAGGAATAAGCAATGATGCTTCTCTTTTCTCTCTCTCAAATCAATAAATAAAAATTTAAAAAAAACATAGGCAAATTCTGATAATACAAAGTTTGATTTAAAAATTACATACGCTAGGACTTTGTCTATGCAGTTGAGCCCAACTGCACTTACAAAAAGAAGTATCTATGCATAAGGAAAAAAGAAGGGAAGGCATTCTATTATTGACAGTGCCTCTCTCTGGGTGATGGGGAAATTGGTGATTTTATTTGTCATGCATTTCTGTTGACACAACACTTTTCTACTAAAAACCCTTATTGTTTTTTATAATTCTCTGAAGGAACTGTTTTTAAAACTGTAGTTTCAAGTAAGGAAAGACAGCCAAGGAAGAGGTCCTATTTGGCAGGAAATTGGGCACTCAGGCCTCACGCTGCCTTTTGGAGACTTTTTTTGCCTTTTACCCAAATGTCAAATGTTAGGCTTCCGTGCAGTTAGAAGGACTTAGAACTATAATCAACTTCCCAAAAGCTGGGTGACAAATGTTAACTCCTCCCCATGCCCCAGCTCTAGGGCTGGTGTGTGTTCTTAAATTTATTCCAGGCAAGAGAAAACACAGAACTCAAGTGGACTGGAGCCACCAACTGGCAAGAGAGGTGTGGCCTCCTGTCTCCTAGGCTGACCCCAAAGTGTTCTGTGACCTACAGAGAAAAGATAACAGCTCCTCTTTCTCACCCTGATACCTTCACCCCACCTCCCACCTTCCTGCCAATGTGGCAGGAAGCTACGCACCCCACGATTCTGCCTAAAAACTTCAGAATGGTCCAAACCTGATGGGATCTTTACCCTTTTACTTTCCAGTTCTGTGGCTTCCAGCAAGTTCTGCGACTTCTTTGTACTTGAGTTTTCTCATATGTAAAAATAGAATGACAATCCTCATCTGGTTGGGTCCCTTTAAAGATGAAAAGAAACAAAATAAAAGACCTCAAGTGGACGGGGAGCAGTCCTTGAATCAGTGGTCTTGCTCTCAGTTTACCTCATTGTATTTTCTTTTTTCTTCTCATCCCAGCTTATGGCCATCATTCACAGGATGGAATAAGAAAGGACAGTTTTGGGGAGAAAGATACTCTTGTTAATGGGCAGACTTTCCCATGAGAAGCAAAGCCGCCCATGTTGGTACCACTGGGAGTGAATGGCCCAGTTAGCAGAGCACTGTGACCTTCCAGGCAGTGTGCTTGGGCTGCCTTCAGGTGCACACACGAGTTTCATATAGGTCACATTATGCTGTCATGTCTTACGCAAATCTATCCTGAAAACAGGCACTTCCCGCCACCTCTTAAGCATCCACACTAATCTAAGCTGCCATTTTCTCTTAAGAATCGACAGGGGTAGCTTCCTTCTCGGCTATTCTTCCTAGCGAACTTTGGAATCAACCAAAATAAGGGAAGAACCTACTTGGGAAGAGAAGCGTTATGTGTGGGAACCCTGGGGGGTTTGCAGGCAGGGAGACTTAGGACGGAACTCGGTCTTGGTCAGTTGCAAATTTACCTGCAGTCACAGGGTAGGAAGTGGCAAAGCTGCCTTTCACGCCCTGGCTGGTGACTCCAGAGATGACCTTCCACCCCTGCCCCTGCCCTGAATCACAGGGCTTGCGGTCCCCCATGATGACCACGAAAAGTGAGCATCCACGAGCAGCTGTCTCACGCATGTTCATGGCTGCGACTCAATGTCCTCTCTGCTTTCCCAGCACCGTGAAGGGGAATCCACCTGCCCAACACATCCTAAGATTTTGGGGGTGCTGCTTCAGGAAGCAGAGTGAGAAGCTGAAAGCCTTTCTCTGCAGCCCTATAAAGCCAACCTTTGAATTCACCCGAGGGTTGCTGAGATCTTGTCTTCTGCGTATCTCCTTGGTGTGAACATGTTCCTTTGGTTCCTGAATATATCGAAATACTACTATTTGTCATTGATCTGTGTTGGAGGGTTTGTGAGTTTTAATACATTTTCTTTTGAAAGAGTGAAAAGCAAATCTTCAAATGAAAATAGAATCATCCTATAATCTCACCCCCCTGCGGAGTTCATTTTATGACAACTCAGTCTTATGCCAGCAACTCCATTTTGATTTAATCTTTTTGGACTCCCTTCCAACCAACGTAAGGGGGAAAGAGTAGTGGCTGAGCCAAGGTTTCCACATTGACACGAGATATCCTGGAGCCGCAAAACTTATAATTATGCATCTTATAAAAAAGTAAAGGCAATGTACAGTATACAATTATATTGTAATGTAGCATTATATCATATACAATAATACAATTATAACTAAAGTACACAAAACATAAAGCAAAATAGCCTGCGTTGAATTGGATAGTCAGGCAGACCGTGTGGACTTCATTGAGCACCTGCTTTCCTAACTATGGAATGATCCACATATAATATATTTGAAGAAGCTATTTAAAAAATCAGATTGAGGCTGGTGGCACAGTGGATGGGGCGCCGGACCTGCGAACCCAAAGGTTGCTGGTTCGATTCCCAGCCAGGGCACATCACCAGGTTTCAAGCCAGGTCTCCAGCCAGGTCTATAGCTGGAGGCAGGTGAAAGGCAACCACACATGGATGTCTCTTTCCCTCTCTGCCTCTCTTTCTTCCCCTCTCTCTAAAAATAATACATAAAATCTTAAAGAAGCAAAACAGTAATATATTTTAAAGAATCAGATTGAATTGAGGAGATGGGATTATGAGAGACTTTTTACCTTCACTGTCTCCTAAGCTTAGAAAATATCATGGTTTCACAATAAAAAAGGAGAGATATATTTGAAACAGTGCAATAATAAATAAAAGTTGCAGATGCTAATTTTGTGCCAACTTCATCCCAGGCACTCCTCTGAGCAGTCTGTGTATATTATCTGATTTGCTTCTATAACAATGATAGTATCAAAAACATCAGTCACATTTTACAGTGAAGAAACGGAGACATGGTATTTCTTATGAAGCCCGATGTCTTAGAGCTAGTTCATAGAATGGAGTTCCAGAATGTTCTTAATCACTTCTCCAAGCGTATCACGCAAGGGCATGTGACCCAGTAAAGGATGTGGGACTTCCTACAGTATTTCCTTGATATTTGGCTGTGTCCTCCCTTTTCCTGTTCACACTCGGCCAGACCCAGGGTCAGAGCTGACAGATAGACTCAGTCAGTGAATAAACCAAAGCCACTCCATCCAAGAGGCCTGGCACTTGGTTTTTTCAGAAGTGTCTGTCCACTTTGTGGGACTTTCATGGAGCGTTTCTTTTTCCTGTGTGGCCACCGTTCCAGGCTGAAATGGATGCTGCAGACCATCTCACAAGACAAGGAGACACTTGAACTGAGAAGACAGTGGGTGAAACAGGAAATTCGTTCACCCTGGGAGTATTCTGGAAGCCAAGTTTGAGTAATCGCTTCATGTCCAGTGGGATGTAGTTTCACTCCCAGGCTGACTCAGACATGTAAATGCTAGACTCCTGACTACCCTATGACTGCCACATGTACCCATGTACACATGCACATACCCATGAGCACACGCCTGTGTTCCCAACATGCTAACTGTGCAACATGAACCAGTCACTCTTGTCTCCGGAGCACTGAGTCCCTTGTCATGAACTTTGATTCCTCTCTCATAATCACATTTGTTCGGATAGCAAACCCTGGCTGCCCTCTCTTCTACATTTGAGACTAATTCTATCATCCAGCCCATGTCAATTTTGGTAAATGTCCCCTGTGACCCTGAAAAAAATATGGACAAGGTCTGTCCCAAAAGTATCGGCTGTGCAAACTGTTTTAATTAGACCAACATTGGCTTAATGCTTTCGGGACAGCATCGTGGGCTGCTGTTTTGGGTTGTTTGTTCTTTCAATGTCAATTCGGCCGAGAGTGGTGGCCCAAATTTTTCTATTCTCACTGATGTATTTTTGTTGGTTTGTTTAGTAGTTTCTGAGAGAGGAAGGTTGAAGCCTACCCACCCCGCTGATTGTGGGATTTCTTTATTTCTCCTTTTAAATCGAGGGCTTCTGCTCCATACACATTGAGGCTCTGTTTCAGCAGGTGTTTGTGGATTTAGATTTTTTTTTTCTCTTTCTGGTGGGACCACCCCTTTTTGCTATTACCAATGATCTCCCTGTGTTATCTGGCTTCTTACCCTAAACTCTACTTTATCCGGTGCTAGAATAACTCACTGGCTTCCTTTGGGACACGGTGCCTGTGTCCGCCCCTTTGCTTTCACCCTCTCCTCATGCTTATCCTGAAGGCTTGCTTCTGTAAGCAGAAGGCGGGTGGGTTTGTGTGTTGTCATTTGGTCTGGCAATGTCTATCTATTGTCTTCAACGTGGCAAAAGAAGCCACTTATGAGGGTCTTTTGGGGATGGTAATGCCAACGCAGCAGCTAGGGGTCGCCCGCTTCAGATTCTGGTAGTGGGTGGCCTCCAGTGGAGCCTTGGATCTCCACCCGCCTTGGGGAGAAGTTACTCTGCTTGTTTGGAAGCCCATCCTGGTCGCCCATCCTGGTCACCCGTCCTGGGGCCCAGGGAGCGCTCAACAAACTCTCTACCGAGTCGGATCAAGGGCTGTTCCAATACTGTCTATTGAGCCCCTGGAATGAAGAAGGTTACACAGTTCCCTGTGGGTCAGCAGCCGCTGCCGCGAAAGAAGATGCTAGAATGGTCATTTCATCCAGAGCTGCTACCTTAGGCTGCCGGTGGCATTCACGGAGGGAGTCAAGAAACGTCTCCCGGGCCCCCTTCCAGAATTTCCTGCTCCGTCTTGTGGTTGACTTTTAAAAAGTTTCAACTCCCGCCTCCCTCTTTCTCACCATCTCTTTTTTTTTTCCGATTTAAAAGGGTTGCCCACCGGCAAAGGAGATGATGAAGCAAACCCAGAGATCTTGGCCAGGAGACCAGGTTTTTCAAGGCTGTAGATTTCGGGAGCTGAAGAAAAGTTTTAGAAGGAAAGTTTTAGCATCATTTCCTGTCTTTGTGTCCCCCTCACTGCGAACACTGGGCGGCGGGGGAGGGAGGGTGCCGCCCTTCCAGCCAAGAAGGGAGGAGAAGGTTGTTTCTTCTTCAGTTCTGGCAGAGCTTCTGTGAAAGTGGAAAAGATATGCGTGTATATTTTAAAGGCAACGAAGCAGGGACTCGAGGCAGCGTCTTGACATCGACGTTCGGGGTTTGAGTGCTAGAAGCAGCAAGTTTGAGCAGGAATTTTAATGGGCTGCAAGATACCCAGGGAGCCGTTGAGTCTCAACATGTTCTGATAAGCAGGAGCGTTTGTTACGCACTTACAGGGTGCTGGGCACGCTAACTGCTTTGCCCGGAATACAGCGTGAGCCCCCCACGGCCGCCCCACCACCTGGATCCCACTATCCCCTCCATTTTATGGATGTGAAAGCGCAGTGTGAAGGAGAGATTTGGGATTCCATCCAGGGCCTTTTGGACTGAGAGCCGACGTGGTTCACCACCACTCTGTCCTGAAGATCAAGGAAGTGACAGAGTTGTCACTGGGACCATAATCTGCACACTCATTTACTTAGACTCAGGGTAGGGAAGGGGGGTGAGGATGGGGCGCCTAACTAAAGCTGCCCTGGGAGTTGAGTTTTCTCTCTAAAGCAGAGCCTCCGCCTGTGCCGGGCGTTTGCTGTTTGCTCTTAGCTTCTCTCCATCTTCCTCTTTCTCTCTTTAATCCTCACCTGAGGATATGCTTATTGATTTGAGAGACAGAGAGAGAGATTAATTGGTTGCCTTCGGTACAGGCCTGAACCAGGGATTGAACCCGCAACCTTCTGGTATGCTGGATGATGCTCCAACCGCTGAGCCCCTGGCCAGGGCTTCTGCAGAGCCCGCTGTGACCCCAGCGACCCTCGCTCACCCCAGCACGGTGCTCCCTTCCTCCCACGTGTCCTGATTCCCCCGCTTCGGTGACATCACTTCTTTTCATCTGCCTGCCCGCGACGGTAGTTACCGCTTCCTTCTGCACCTAAAGTTTGGATGGCCTCCTTGTCCCACGCTTGTCTGTTCCGCCCACCCAGCACCCTAAACCAGGTGCCCATATTCATTGCCCTCCGTGAAGCTACTTGCCTCCGCCTAGGTTTCCTCTGACAGGTCTCTCCATGAGACACAGACCCTGACACAAGAACATGGGTGCAGGTCGTTTATTTGGGAAGCGATCCCAGGAAGTACATACATGGGGTGGGGTGTTCATGAGTATGTTACTGCTCGGACCTTTGTGGGAACATGGAGGAGACACCTCAGAATTGTCCCATTGAGCGTTGGGGACGCTCAGCTAGCTGTCTGCCATCTTCCACCCTTCCCTGGTGGAGGAAGGCCCCGGGCACTTCCAGAATGCCCTGCACGTGGGCTTGACGCAGCCCCTGGAGAAAGGCACCAAGAAGGAAAGGGAATAACTAGGGGTGTTTGGAGTGGGAAGCTGTCATGGCTGCTGGTGGACTCAGAGGTGGGCTGAGAGGATGGGCAGTGGGACACAATTTGCAGTGTCCCAAAGACAGGGCAGTCTTTCAGCCTGAGATGGAGAACACACACACATTCTACCTTGAGCCTGTTGTCACCAGCGTCTCGTCAGTGATGCTCCATGAGCACTCATTACCTGCCAGGCACTATGCTACAAACTGCATTTTCTCCTTGCTCATGAACTGTCTGCATTAAAGGCCATTGTTATTCCCATTCTACAGAGGAACAAACTAAGGCTCTGAGAAGTAAAGGACCTCACTCAAGATCTCACAGCCTTCGGTTACAGGTATGGACCTTCTGAGCGGTTGGGACAGAATTCCAGATTCACGTTTGCGACCCTCCGAAATAAGCATTTAAGTATCCACGTAAGGGCCAATGCCATTTAGAAGTTTTACGTAAAGCGGCCATTTCTTACACTATTTAAAGAGGCTTAGGAAGAAAACGAGTACGTGTTATTTCTGGTAGATAGTTTAGGTCACTCCATAAATGTCAGTTGAATTGAGTTTGTATTAGATCCTGCCTGCAACCCAAATGCAAATGTGAGTATGTCCCTCTCTAGCTCAGTTCTCCCCCGTGGCTCCAGACGGGCCTTGGAAAGAAGTTGAAACCTACTCTGGGCTCTTTCCCACGTGTCCTTGATGCCTGCCATCCTACACTGTCTTACTTATCCTCCTGCAGCCTCACAGAACTACTTGCTTTTGCATTCTTCTTCCACTGGGAACCCCTTTGGCTCCTCTCTGTACCTTCCTGAGTTCCACAATGTCCTGTCTTTTACCTCTTACACTGTATTATTATTGTCTTTTTCCCTGGCCATCTCTTCCACAAACATGAAACATACAGGCCTTGAAGACCTTAGGCTGAATTTCAACTTTGGTTCTGCCATGTGTGTCCTTGGGCTCAGTTGCTTGGCCTCTCTAAGCCTTAGTTTCTTCATCTGTACAATGGGCAGAAAGCAAGGTTCTTCACAGATTGCACAGTACCTGGCATGGAGTGAGGTCCAAGGTTGGCTGTTACCTTTGCATCTTCAGGGCCGGTGTCTTTAAGCTGATGTTCAGGGAAGTGGTAGCTCTGCCCTCATCAGTGGTTTTCAAATTTTCTCTTACATCGGAACCACCTGGGTCCTAACCCCAGAGTTTTTGACCTAGTAGCTCTGGAGCGAGGCCCAATAGTTTGCATTTTTACCTCAGGTGATGCTGATCATTATTGGGACCACACTGGGCTGGCCACTTGGGGAGGGTGACCAAGTTCCTGGAGTTAAGATAAATGCACACTAGAGGCAACTCAATTCCCAGTGGATGTGCCCATAGACTATTGATCTATCAATTTATCCATCCAGCCAATATTTATGGAGAATCTACTATGTCCGGGTCTTCTGTGGTTCCTAGTCCACCCTAAACAAAGAGTAAGTTGGTTGATTTGTTTTCCCATTTCTGTCAGCTCGGTGTTGGAAGAAGCTTAAGGAAGAATTGTGTGACTGCAAAAATGTAAGTTGGTGTTGCTGCAAAACATTTAAGTCACACTCACCAGCCTCCCCTTCCGCATTTCCCCACTCAGCTAACTAGAGGGCAAGTGGCTGAACCTCTCAGTTTCCTTCCCGAGCAATTTGATAACACTAGGTCCTGTTTGGTGGAGTTGCTGTGAGCCCCGAGGGAGATGGAGCATGCCCAGTTTGGCCTCCTCGTTTTAGTTTTCTTCATTAAGCTGACTGCTTTCTACAAGTCAATCAACAAACACATCTTAAGAGTCACGTGGGCACAACCTCCCATTTAGGGTGTAAGCAATCAGGGGAAAGGGCCTGGCTAGTGATTATAGGACCTCTGGTCCTGGAACTCCCCCATGTGACTAGATTTAAACAAAAACGTCCTTCTTGAGATTAAATTACGTAAGCAATGAGCTCCTTCAAATGGCTATCATTATCAGAAAGGCAGCTGGGGGCCATTTTGTCAAGAAGTGATCCTTGTGGTGGGGGGAGCCATACAGGTGCACCAGTCCCCTCATAATGCAATGCAACAAAGGAAGCAATTAAGTTCAGTTAGGGGCATACAGCTTTAAATGAGATAATGCATTCAAAAACCTTCTCTAAATTGTGAAGTGTGATAGTCTAAGGTATTATTAGGATCACCCTTATTTCGGTGGAATTGCATGGGTTGCCATGTGGGCTCAGGCCAGTTAAAGGGCCAGGGATGGAGAGGCTCCCATGAGCAGCTCTCTGGGGAAGGGAGGCAGAGGCGAAAGGGTTAAACTCCCCCCAACCATCCCCAAACAATTATGCAAAAGGACTGGATCCTGACCAGCCTTCAGGCCGGCAGGAAAGATCTGAATTACAAATGTCCCAAATTTGTTGCACAGTGGTTTCTTTTCTTCCTAATGGAGCTGGCCTTTGCAGCAGGCTGAGCCCTTCATTTCCACTGGGGGAGTGAACAAGGTCTGGACCCTAGAAGGGCCTCCTTCTGCTCCCCCTGGGAAATCTGCCTTTTGAAAAGGCTTGAGCCGGACATGGGGAGGATGGTTCCATCAAGCCTTATCGTCTGTGTTTCTGTAAAGCGCCTTCCCTGCGTTGGCTACTTGGGTGAGTTAATCATTGGACTTGTGTTCTTGCTCTTGAAGGAAAGTAGGCGTATCTGGTTTCATGTTTTAAAGCCGAAGATCAATTGAGGACAATTTGACAGGAGAGATGACACTAGTCAGGGTCTGTGTGTAGAAGTCTGCTCCCTCCCAGGCTCTTTGAGGCGACAGTAGAACATGTTTCAAGAGCCGGTGGATTCTAGTCTCCTGGAATCTAATTTAAATCTGGGCTGTTTGCACACAACCAAGCACACAGTTCAGCTCCAGTGTGTGTGTGTGTGTGTGTGTGTGTGTGTGTGTGTGTGTAAACCTCTGATAATTTGCTTAAAGAGCAGTGGGTGGGATTTACATAAAAAACACAAACGCTTCACTTTCTTTCCCCTTTTCCTCCCTTTTGGGCATTTGTGTGTGGGGGGGTGTGTCTCCTTCCCCAAAATGAGGACTTCATGAGAGACCTGAGGGCCGCTGAGAACAACCGTGCTTTTGCATGAATTCTTATACAGGCTTCAGTCAAAAAGTCACCGTCAACTGGAACTGGAAAGCGGTGTTTTTTTGTTTGTTTTTGTTTGTTTGTTTGGTTTGTTTGGTTTTTGGGCTCCCAGGGGCGGCCATTTCAGCTCAATAGCTCAATTCTGGGAAAAGACCACTTCTTCTGCACTTTGGAGAAGACACACCTCCGTGTGCACCTAAAAATAAATGAGTAAAAAGCACATGAGGACGCAGGCTTGATACAGGTACCCTTCCCCCAGGCTTAATGTCTCTTTCAGTTTCAGGGTGATGGGAAGGCTCTGCGGTGGCACTTTTGCAGCCCGAGTGGCATATTTTGAGGAACTGTGGTCTCTCTGAATCCAATGCCAGGAGCTACCCTGAGCTCACTCGGGGGGTTTCCGCCCGTTTCTCGCCGGTTCTGCACGAGGCGTGGGAATTAGTGTTGACTGTACATGCTCAGGAATAGGCTCTCACCTCCAAAAACAAACAAAACAAACAAACAAACAGAAAAAAAAAAAAACCCATAAAACAAAACCCACACAAAGCTCAAAAATAGAATTTTAACTTGCTTCTTTAGCTACAACTGGATCTAGAGTCCCCCAGAGGTCAGTTCTGCCTTAAATATTCATGCCTTAAACAAACAAAAAGGAACTAGAATCCATGACCATGGACACAAACAACACGTGGGATTGATTGTTGAAGGGGGGATAAGGGGGGTGGGGAGGGGGAGAGCAGAGGAGGAAAAATGAGGTGGATGTAATATAACAACAATTAACTACAAACAAACCAACACAAAACCAAGCAAGTTCATTAAAAGATTGCTCTCCTTTTTGGCCAGGAGAATGGGACACCAGTTATAGAAACTGCTGGCATGCTTTGCAGGGAAATTTTCAGCCAAGTACCTTTTTAAAATTAAAACAAAATTTTCTTCCTGGGGAGATGGGAGGGCCCTTCTACATTAGTGACTCAGGTTCCCTGGGGGTATTTCTCATCAGGGCCAAAAGCCCCAGTGCCAGTCTGTGAAACTTGCAAAGGATACTGTCACTTTTCTCAATAAACCGGTGTGGCCCAGGCCACCCCCCTGGTGTTTGGGGACAAAGGAGCAACCAGCGGCTGGGTTCCCTAGAATCTCCCCTTGCTTGGTGGTGACAATGGCGGAAGGCAAGTCACCCCTAACCAGGGCTTCCCCAGAGGGTGTTTCCCCGCTTTGGGCCAAGTCAAGCAGCTGGACCTGAAGCAGCGTGAGGTCGTTCCCAAGTGAACCAGGGACCTGGGCCGTGTTCGGTCCGGCAGGGGGCCCGAGGCTGGCTCAGCGGCCGGAAGCCTGGTCTTTTTCGGAAACATGGCATCCCGCGGGCCCCTGACCGATTTCCAGAGGCATCGCTCGTTCCCCTCTTCTTTCCTCAAACACGTTCTCCAACTGCCTTGTTGCCAAAACCGTGGTTTTATTGGCTTCAAGTGCAGACTTAGGAGAATATTGTCAATTTATTTCCAATTATGTGTGATAGATCACACATGGGAAGGATTTGTATGAGCCAGTGTATGTGCGTGCGTGTATCTGATAGTTACAAGCATCTACTCGTCTGCGTGTGGATAGGAATGCGTGCACGTATTTATCTATTCGTGTCTGCATGGATGTTTATACACATACACGGGTGCATTCATGCTTGTATGTGTGAATGTGCATCTGTGTGTGCATCTGCATGTCCATGCATCCTTCCTGGCCGCTGCTAAGGGATCCCAGCTTCTCAGTGCCAAGGAAGCAGCTTGCCCTTCCCGCCACCTCGCAGGGTGGCACCCGCTGTGGGTGGGGTGGGTGTGCACTTCGTGCTGCAGCGCCCCCTAGGGGTCACGTGTAACCACTCCAGCGGAGCCTCGTGTCTGTTCAGTGCCCCCATTCGGGGGAGCCCGGCTCCGTGTTTCACACGTCTCAGGCTCCGCTCTGCGTATGTGCAGATGTGCGCCCCCTTAAGAGGAAAGTTACGAGGATCTGGGAGAGAAAACAAAAGGGAGGAAGAGCACTGATATTTTTTTGTTTGCTTTTTTGTTTTCTTTTAAATTTAATTTTATTGTTTGCTTGTCTTAGAACTGGGAAAGTGAAAGGCATCTCAGGCATAGGATATGAGAGACCTGCTGCGAACGTGGACAATTAAAAGATGCTTTAGATGTGAACGTATTTTTTTTTTTTTATTAAATCAGAGAAAGAGGCAATGTACATGATATCCGTCCATCATAGGCTACGTTTGAGTTACATTTTAATAGATTCATGGGCCTATGTACTCCTCTGTACAAGTATTAAAAAAAAACTCAGGGATTTGAATAATCTGCAAATTTTTATTAGCTGGGGTTATAGGGGCGGGTTTGATCAGCGCGCATCCTGAGAACATTAGGAAATTACGGACAGACGTGAGATAAGGGTCAGACAGAACAGATGAAGCGAGCCCTTCAGCCATCCGAGACACGGTCAGAGCATGACACGGAGGGGACCCCATCTTTGTTAGGGACGTGGGATGCAGCATTAAAGTGGAGCCCCGGGTGCCCCCTTGCGTTGCAAAATAAACCTGCAACTCCGTTTACTGTGTGTGTTTTCTTTCGGAAGCTGTCACCCTCCACCCTGTTGTCACTGAGCCTCAAAAAAGCAATTGTTTTCCCAAATCAGTTCAAGCCTTCCGCAGTCAATAACTTCCAAGGACCCTATTTAAAAAACAACTCTTACTCATTCCTTTTTTTTTTCCTTTTTCCCATTTCAGGGAGTTGGCAACCTCCCAGCACAGAACCCTCCTTGGAACGGGAACTTAAGCGAGTTTAGTCTCCACTCTTCATGGTTGGCAAATGAGCCTGTGTTTACCACAAAGCTCACTTTCTCCCAGCAGCCACTCCTGTCCTGCCCCTTACTTGCTCCTGCCATTTTCCGTCACTGAACCGGAATGCATTCTTCTCCCTGCCGCCCGCCATCGACTTTTCTGACCTGACCAATTAACCTGCTACACCACCCTTGCAATTATTCACTGGGAAAGACTGGACCAGAGACGTAAATAATACACCTCAATATACAACAGCTCAGGCTTAGTTTGTACGGTAGCATTTCATTGGATGGCCATTAAGAGAAAAAAATATATATACATGGCGTGGCTAGGTGAGGACATGGGCAGGGAGGAGGCATCTCGGTGGCAGGAGGACTTGGTGGGAAACTGGTGATTTGTTTACTTGGATTTGCCAACGGGTCCAATGGATACGGGGTCTGTTTGCACTTGAGCGTCCAGCATCCGCTTTGGTCCCTGGAGAAAAATATAAAGCAGTGGTTCCTAATGAAGAGCTGTAATGTCAATTAGCAGCAACTGCCATTTATTTAGCACGTGCTCCGTGCCAAGTGCTGTGTTCAGTGAATGCACCTTGCTCGCCCGTGGTGGGTAAGAGAGCAGTCTCCCGAGTTCAGTGCCCAGTTGTATTGCTTTCTAGCTCGGTAAAATCTTGGGACAGACATCTTTAAAATGAGGGTGATACAGCTCATCTCGGAGAGTTGTTGGAAGATCAAGGGAGCTGGGACTTGGGATGCGCCACAACAGCACCCGCACAATTGTAACTCTCATGTTCTACCCACACAGCCCTGTTTTAATTGTCTTACAAAATCTCCCCCCTGTAAAACGATGTTATTTGTCGAACATCTCCCTCCACCCGAGGGGAAGCTCTGTGGATTGCCTGCTGTGACCCACTGCCTAGCGGCCCCAGCGCAGAACAGCTATTAACAGAATGTGGCTGAATAAACTCCATGGGTCAAGTACTATTATTACTGTTGTTCTTATTTAAACCGTTTCCTGTCATGGCTAATTTACATATGGTAAAATTGATCCTTTTTTGTGTACAAGTCTATGACCTTTGACCAACACAAATAGTCATATAACCACTACCAAAATCAAAATATGGAGCAGTTCTATCACTTCCAAAATCCCACTGACCCCTCTGTAGTGGACCCTCCCCTGCCGCCCCAGACCCTGGTAACTGCCGTCTGTTCTCCAGCCCTCAGCTTTTCCCTCCTTCAGGGCGCCATAGCAACGAAATAGCAGAATACAGCTTTTGGGTCTAGCTCCTTCCATGTAGTGTAATGGAGCTGAGGTTTATCCACTTGCTGCACGTATCAGGGGTACAATTATTGTTGGCCCTGTTTTATAGTATAGTAACTCCAGCACAGGGTAGTGGCATATATGGAATAGCATCTAATGTGTATAGCACATACAGGTATATAGTAAAGTACTGTTAGTGGAGAGCAGTATAATATATAGCATATGTAGGTAATATTGTGTGATATAATATAGAATAAGATAGGATAGTATATACTGAATTGTGTGTGTGTGTGTATCCAGTATGGCAAATAG
Organism: Noctilio leporinus; assembly: GCA_004026585.1. Taxonomy (NCBI): domain Eukaryota; kingdom Metazoa; phylum Chordata; class Mammalia; order Chiroptera; family Noctilionidae; genus Noctilio; species Noctilio leporinus. The sequence goes on from PVIW01000244.1 coordinate 172,174, forward strand.
GATATACAGTACAGTATAGTACCATATACCACAGTATATGTTATATAGTATATGTAATATACATATATTGGGTAGCACAGTCTATAGTACATATAGGGTGGGCAAAATGACAGTTGCTTATATGGGAAATCATATAATAATAATATAAGAAAGTGTGCTGCACATGCAACTGTGAACTTACTCTTGCCTACCCCTGGATAGGTCATATATATTGTATACAGTAAGGGCAGAGTAGTAGATTATACTATGGTGAGGATATATAGCTTCATATATGCACATACTGTCATGTAGTATATTGTAATATAGCAAAGTGTACATAGTATGGCTAGGCTAGGATAATGTATAGTATTATATATATGTATATCAAGCACCTACTATGTGTAATATGCTGTGTTAGTCTTTGGGACTATGAAGGTGACCAGGGCAACATGGCACATTGAAAGAAAGGCCATGGAGCTATCAGCACTGAACCTTCTGGAAACGCAGCCCTCCCCACACTATTGACCACCCCGTCCCTGAAGCTTGGCAGGTAACGGTTTGACCAGAACTCTGAGGCTGGGGGAACCCCAACCAAACAAAAATCCATAAACGCATAATTGGTGTGGAAATGATGGAGGAAACTATGATTAGGAGCTAGAGCTGAGCATGAGACAAATATGACAACAAAACCACCCAAAGGGGGACAGTCTTCCTCCAGCCTCCTTGGCCACTCCCCTTCAGCATTGCGTCCTTGAAACTGGGGGAGGGCCTTTTGCCCAAGGTCCTGGGGACTCAACTGTGTGCTGGGGTGTCCCGTTCCCAAATGGCCTCCAACTGTGACTGTCAGCACTATCTCAAGCTGACAGTCTATACACATGCTCAGGAGCACAGGGACCAGATAGTAACGTGATGACATCAGTCGTTACACCTTTACTTTTGGGATCTGAGACTCCTCACTTCTAATAGGGTTTCCAGAGGTGCTGGTCTGAAGGCCAAATGTGGGTGGGCCAAAGAAACACTGCCCTCACCTTCCTCTACCTATGGGACATCCACGGAGCAGAACAATTATGAACGACCAGGCGTGTGTCGAGTGCTTCACATAACTGCCTGACTCTATAGCAGCTTGAAGGTGGACTGCAGGTTATTCGCCCCATGATGGTGTGTGTGCCTTGTTCTCCTGGCTCAGCCCACATTTATTTCCCTGCGTCCTAGGTCTGATTTCATTTGTTTCTCCTAGTTTATGCTTGATTACCTTATCATCTGAGTAATTACCCTTCAGACATTTCTTGTTTACCAGGAGTCACATTCTCCCAAGTATTTTACTCCAACTATCCCTGCATGCATCCATCTTTCTGTCCGTCCATCCATCCTTCTTTCCAGCTATGCATCCGTCTTTCCTTCTTTCCATCCATCTGTTCATCCAGCCATCCAGTTATGGAGTGTCTACTGTGCCCTAGTCACAGCACTGGGGAGGACAGTACCTCTGCCCATGACAGGTACGCCCACTGCCCTCCCAAACCCCAATCAATCACCTGGGGTGGGGGTGGTAGGGGAAACAAAGAACCAAATAGACGTATAAAGAACACAAAAAGTTGATTAATCATTTAATGTCTGACCTCCACTCACCCATGACCGGTTCCCTGGAGGGAAGGAACTAAGTTTTAGTCAGCTCTGCGTACCCAGTCCCCAGGGTAAGGGTGAGAGCACTTTCCCTGGTTCAAATTCTTCAAGACTCCCTCTGGCCACAGACAAACGTTAATGCCGCGAGTCATCCCTGTTCCTACCAGCATTTCCTCATCCTTGCTTTCTTCCTTGTGGCCAGACTGAGCTTTCTTCTCTGCTGCCTCTCCAGTGCACCCGGCACCCGTGGTCCCTCTGCCGTGGAGCCCTGTCTGCCTTCAGATCCACAATTCCTCTGACAGGCATCCCAAACCCAAGGCCAGGCCCCGTCCTCACCTTCAGGCTCCTCTTACATGCCTGCCTTCTGCCTCCTTGCCTTTTCCAGGCTCAGCACCCCACCCCATCAGTCCTGCCCGGGCTGTCGCCTCCAGACAGCAAGACCTATGTCCAGCGTGCGCTCGGCACCAAGCGCAGCGCCTGGCACACAGCAGGGGCTCAATCAATAGTTTGACAAGTGTCCGGACAGCCCCTAGCCAATTGGTCTCCTCTCTGGAGGCCAGACTCACACCCCTGGCCCTACAGCCCCAAAAGAAATGCTTCAAGATCCACCTACCAGGCCCTTGAAGAAGCCCCCGAGGGACTGCCGCCGCTTCTCGGGTCTCTTTGGGGGCTTGTCCCCGTTCTGCAGTGCGCTGGTCCCCGGAGCCCCCGCGGCCTCTGCGCAGGTGCACGCGCATGGGGCCAGCTCTTTGGCGTCCTGCGTGTTGCTGCGCGACTTGTTGGCCTCGCCGGTCACCTTCTTGTCCTTGGAGGAGCCCTCTTTGCCCCTCTGGCTCCCTGCGGCCGGCTGGGGGTCGGCGGGCGCAGGGGGCCTCTCCGAGGGGGGAGAACCCTACAACAAGTACAAGCAAAATGTGAGTGGCTGTGAAACAACTCTCAACTCAACAGCAGGTGAATAAACAGGTTAAGACCCTCGAGCCCTGCCTGGTGGCACAGTGGATAAGGCGCCGGCCTGTGAACCGAAAGGTCGCTGGTTCGATTCCCAGCCAGGGCACATAACCAGGTTGCAAGCCAGGTCTCCAGCTAGGTCCCCAGCCAGGTCCGTAGCTGGAGACAGATGAAGGCAACCATACATTGATGTCTCTCTCCCTCTCTCCCTTCCCTTCCCTCTAAAAATAATAAATAAAATCTTTAAAGAAAACCCCAAGACATTCAAATGTTGGGTGGTGTAGCTACGTTTTCATGAGTCTTGGGTGAAATGAAGGAAAAAAAGAAACAGAAAGATGCTTAATTATTATGGTATAAGGTCACAGTAGGGAATGCTTTTATTCGTGTACCAATTCGTGAATAATGTCATGATTTCCCAGCAAGCGCGCTTCCTCCTGCTTCTGGTATTGGGACCCAGGTTTTCCTTGGGGAACCGCTCTTATCTGTTTATTCTTTGGGATTTAGACAAGGTCGTTACCCGCCTGGATGCGGGCACGTGACTCAGGCCTGGCCAATCAGAGCACTGCATGTGATCGGTTCAGGATGGCCAACAAAGATTAAAAAAGGGAGCTAATTTCAGAGCTTTTCTAAACCACACACATGAGAGAGAGGGGACCCTGCTCCTTTTCTATTGGGTTTCAAGATAAAAGTCTGGGGCTTCCAGAGGCACCACCGTTTTCTGGAAAAGTCTGCGCCAACAGTTAGCTGGTACCGAGGACAGCTGAGATACTGGAGGGAGACAGCGAGCCCGTATGCTACAGCACGGTGCGCCCCTGGATCCAACGGTTCCTGAAGCCCACCATGCTTGCACCAGGTTTGAGGGAGGGGGGTTTCTTCCCTTGCAACCGCATGCGACTTTTTTCCCTGGGGAAACCTTTTCTTGAGGGCTATCTTGATTTCTGGTGTGAAATTGTCCCTTTGCTTCACAAAACAGTGGTAAAGAAGATGGTTGCTTTATTTTTAGTTTTACATCCTTCCACGCACAAGGGAAATGTTGACAATCGTACTTGGTTTCCTACGACTTGGATCGATGAGGCTTTAAAGTCCAAAATTTTAGAAAAATGCGGGGCCAAGTGCAGATAATGAAAAACATCTGTTAGGAAGTAAAACCTTTTCCCCACAACGTACTTGGACTGAAATGCCTCGCAGGGCCACACAGATAAACCAAAACCACAACCCAGGTTAACGATAAGCATAACCCTATGGAGATCTTTTTCCCTGAGTGACATAAGCAACAGAGGGTCCACATTTGTGGGCCACATTTGACCTACTGGATACATGTTTATACTCTTTGATTCATAAAGCGATGCGCTGTCCCCAGGTCCAGAAAAGCTCTATGACAAAGTGGCAGTTTGAGAAGGCAGCAATCAGAGCACTGTCACTCACACCTGTGGATCAAGCACCCCCCTCAGGCAGAAGTGAGAAGACAGAGAAGGTCCCCCACCCAGTGTCGAGGTCCCTGGAGGCCAGAAGTCCTCTCAGGAAGCATCAGCCAGCCAGCGCACTGGAGAAGCTGTTCTGCACCACCTGTGGTGACTACTTCTAGCAGGTGGTAGCTGCCTAAGTTGTAGCGAATGCCACCAAGACACAGATGTTCAAGGACAGACAGACAGCCCGGAGCAGACCCTTGCCTCCGGGTGAGCGAGGCTGCCACCACAATGCTCTTCAGCAGCACGAGAAACCAGCGGCCCCGCTCCAACAGGTGCGTTTTCCAACAGGTCGTTAACGCACGAAGATGTTAAGATCAGGTGAGCAGCTGAGAGCTTAGCGTCTGGAGCGGAGCCAGAGGGCCCCAGGGTCTCCTGTCGTGGCATCCTTGCTGGGTGGCTCGGAATCAACTGTTATCTCTCAGCTTCCTCATTGGTAGGGGGTCATGAAAGAACGCGCACCTCAGCGCGCTGGGACGGCTGATGGAAAAACCTGCATGACCCTGTGTCGGACCCAAGTGAAAGGCCAAATATCAGGGGACCAATCGTCCTGCTTGGTGTGGGAGCGAGAGGGGTCAGGGACGTGGAACTTGCAGGCAAGTTCTGCGCACGCAGGTCATCCGGGTTTGTTATCACCAGAGGCGACCCTTCTGGAGACACTGCGTGGATCTCGTGCGCCAAGGATGGGGGTGGCGGGCACTCAGGAATCCTTGTTGAATCAAGCTCCCCTGTGATGTTGGGGTCAGGTCTTACGGGCAGGGAGGAGATTTCGGGGTGGAGAAGGGGAAGAGCATGGGCAGGGCTCTGTCTAAGAAACAGAGAGAAGCTGGGCTTGTCCACCCGGCATCTGCAGAGCCTGCGCTCGTGCCCGCCAGACAGCAGGGCGCCCCCTGGCGACGTTAGAGGACCGCGCCCAGCCTCGCGCGGGGAATGAGGCTGAACCCACCCCCAGCCCCCTGTACACACAGGTCACTTACTTGGTAGCTGGAGTCTTTCCCATTTATTTCTTCTGAGTGGGTGGTCCCTCCATCCCCTTTCACTGACTAAAATAACAAACAGACAAGGGCCTTTCAGCTACCATCCAGCAACATGGAGAATGCAAAGGAAGCCCTGTTGTGGGTGGGAGGCGGTGGTGGTTGGTCACTGAGATTCTGGTCAAGACGAATGGGAGAGCAGGTGGAGACAGACTGTTTATGAGATGGATGATTTCACGCAGCCTGTACGCAGAGTCTAATTCGATTCCCCAAATAACAACAAAAGTCTTCAACTCTAGGGTTAGGTAATTCTGGGATAAATATATGATGATGGAAATACCAATGCTGGGACCAGGAGGTGTTTGAACGTTTGAATGAATGAATCCATGAACAAATAGGTGGTAAAGGTACAAACGTCTGGTTATAAGATAAATAAGTACCAGCAATGTAAAGTACAACATGATGATTACAGGTACGACTGCTGTGTGACACGTGGGCAAGTTGTTAAGAAATTAAGTCCTAAGAATTCTCATTATGAGAAGAAACATTTTTCTCGCCTACTTTCATTTCCTTGAACCCGGATGAGATGATGGCTATTAGCTAAACTTTGTGTGGCGTTCATTTCACAACATATGTAATCAAACCTTTATACTGTATACCCGAGACTCATATAGTGATATTTGTCAGTGATTTCTCAACAAAACTGGAAAAAAGAAAGTAGATGAATAAACAATTAAACCATTGGTAGCCCTCCGTAGGTGACAGTTAGTGGTCCTTCCTTCCTTCTTTCTTCCCTCTCTCCCTACTTCATTTTCTCTCTCTCTCCCTTCTTCCCTCCAGGTAGAGCTCTCCTTCAGAGACACATTAGGATAGTTCCTGCCAGGATCTGTATTAAAAGGACGATAACTACAGGACCTTATTTTCTCCAGCTGCCAAAAAAATAGCAGAGTTCCCATCTAAAGAGAGTAAAATTCTTTCCAAGACGAATCCTTTAAAGAACCGTCTGAAGACTGTTAAGTCATTTCAGCGATTTTCCAGTGCGATACTGAGCAACTTTATCCACGGAGTTAATTTTGGCCCCTGAGCGTCAAGGGGGAAGCAGGTCAGGACACCAGGCCTGCGGTGAGGAGATGGGGCCAGGCTGTGACACCCGAGCCTTGCGTATCAGTAACGTCATTTTCTATTTCTTTTGTTGTGTCATGCATGCCTACAGCTTGACACATGTTGGGACCATCTCCGATATAGACTAGACCTCTTAGATATTAAAATTCTTGTGGAGATGTTTGGTGGTCAGTTCACGTATCCTTGAAAGGAATGAACATGTATTTGATGGAGGCCTAAGCCCACCGGAGTGGAGATTCACAAGGAGAACTGGGAAGCCCTTTTAATGTATTGTGAGTCTATCGGCAACGTTTACTAGATCAGCCTGATTACAACACATCCAAGGAACAGGACCTGCTAGAAACTTCCAGGATAGACAGACTATGAGTCCTGACTTTGTGTTTTACCAAGACACTCACTTGGAGTGAAGTAGGGCAATTCAGACAAAATGACACAGTGGAGGTAAATCTCCTTTTAGTGACAAGTCCCTTCAGAACACTGTGTCCAAGCTTTATGTCACTCATGTATTAATTATTCTCTTTTGCCCTTGTGACAAGTCAGGGTAATGTTAGGGAATCTCAGGAGAGCCCAAGACAGAAGAATGATGTTTGCACAGAAAACATTATGAAAAAAACCACCCATGGTTGTTCTAGTTCCATTTACTCTCAAAGAAAACCAGCTCCCAGGAGCACAGGAAGCAGAAGTCACATAGGGGCACATGGGTGAGCTTTAGAATCAACAAAACCTTGAGCCCTGGCTGGTGTGGCTCAGTGGATTGAGCACCAGCCTGCAAACCACAGGGTCCCCAGTTCGGTTCCCAGTCAGGGCACGTGCCTGAGTTGCGGGCCAGGTCCCAAGTTGGGGGCACCTGAAAGGCAACCACACATGGGTGTTTCTCTCCTGCTCGTTCTCCCTCCCTTTCCCTCACTCTAAAAATAAAATCTTTTGATTAAAAAAAAAAAAAAAGGAAAAAGAAAAAGAGAAAAACCACCTTGAGTCTGGCCCTGCCAGTTAGCGGCTCTGGCCTTGGCAGACAGTTTAAACTCTGACCGCATCTGTGCAGTGGGGTGGGAGGGCTATTTCTGTCATGGGGTTTTTATTTTAATAAGCGAGTTGATCCATGCAACATGCTTATTAGCACAGTGCTGGCCACGTCATTTGCACTCAATAAATAAGTGGTGGATATTATTATGATTACTATTAATAACGGAGAAGTGCAGACTCCCCTTTAAGGGTGGAAAGGAATGCAAGTCACTGGTTAAGACAGAAGTTGCCCAAACAAATGCTGCTTTCAGAAACCTTTCCTTGAAGAGCAGCTAAATATCCATATTCAATACTCGGGGAAGAAGGTGGGATCACCAACTTGGGCTAAGACAATTCCTATTGTAATTGTCCTTACACACCACAGTCTTTGTTTACCTCTGGGTAATCAATTTCCCCAGGTTTTCTTCCACTTATTAGGTTGATTATAATTAACAAAAAACTCTGATGTCATGGCTGTCTCCTCACCGGGGCCTTTAATTTGCTCACCGCCTTTCTTTCCTTCTTTCTTTTCCTTCCTTTCTTCCTTCCTTCCTTCCTATCTTTCTTTCTTTCAAGATTTTATTATTTTTAGAGAGAAGGGGAAGAGAGAGAGGCAGAGAAGGAGACAGATATCAATGTATGGTTGCCTTTCACCTGCCTCCAGCCACAGACCTGGCTGGAGACCTGGCTTGCAACCTGGTTATGTGCCCTGGCTGGGAATCAAACCAGTGACCTTTGGGTTCACAGCCCTCACCATCTTTCTTGCCTAACAGGGTTTCTTACAGAACTAATGGTCTAAGGAGACTGCAGGAGGATTCAACCAAACAATGTATGTGATGCTAGTTTGGAGGAGGAAAGTACTTTTCAGGTACAAGGTGTTATTAATATTGACAAATGGTAAATCTGTAGCTCCTTATTTCTATCTAATGCCTTAATGATTTCATCTGCCTACCTGGTTTGTGGGCACATGAATATAATTCACTGCCCACTCACTTTATAAAAATATACTAATGTTCCAACTATCCAATTTCTTGACATACTGGTGAATTAATGCATTGAAGAATCTTTTTGTATATAGGGCATGACAGATATCTTAGCTGTTCCTTGTAATTATTTTGGAAATCTGTAGGAGCCCATAGGGTTTTTGTGGAGCGCTGTATCCACTTGTGCTGAATATAATAAAAGGACTTACGTGACTCTATTTTCTTTTTCTTGAAATAAAATTATGTGAAAAAAAAAAAGATATTCTTCCTACTTTTATTTTATGAGGTTAGTTTCTGGAAAGAAAATGCTCCCTTTCAAAATGAACTGGGCAATGCATTTATTAAAAATAAGAACTCGACCAAGAATTACTTGGTCATGGGATAGTAAATACAATACCTGAAGAAAACTTCAGGGAGGGAAAGATGAGAAGGTAGAAAATCAATGAGTTGATGAATGGAGACACAGATTACAAAGCAAGGGGGAGTGCAGTTGAAATTGGATTTTCACTCCTCTTAAATCAACGATTTAAAAAGTACATTTTGTAACTCTAACTAAAATTGGTTGAAACTTGCCTATGTTTTACTAAAAAATCATAGAAAGCCCATAGTGATGGACCAGATACTGTCTCTACTTTCAAGCCTTTAGAACATTTTTTCCCCCTTTCCTGCATAAATGCAAAGGCTTTAGATTAATTTGGAAGCCATGAACTGCAACCTGAAAGTCTTGCCTCAAGTTGGTTGCTGAGGATGACTTCCAGGAGTCAGCACTCAGGGGACATTCACACAAGCAGAGCTACAAGGGTGTTCCTGCAGGTTAGTGGAGCAGCTGAGATCTCGCGGGTCAGACACGTGATGTGTGCTCGCTGAATATGGCAGAGAGTTTAAAAATAAACATCTGTTTTCCTTCGTAGGCTCTTTTCTCCATGAGGACAAGAACTATGTCTGTTTATGGTGCTGGTGGTATTGCTAGGGCCTGGAATAAAGGGGAGTGCTCAATAACTACTTTTCAACCAATGAATGAATGAAATGCAAGCAGCTGTAAAGAATCTGATGGTCCATCAGTAGAGCAATGGCTGATCAGACTATGATAAATTCGGACAGTGGCATTCAATGTTGTTATAAAGAATGAGGGGGCTCTACATGGCAGGGATGGCAAACTCAGCCACCCACAGGGGTGCAGATGAGTGAGCGGGGTGGAGTGGGACAACGGAGTGGTGGGGATTGTGGTAAACTGGAAAACCAAGGCTTTTGTGGATTTGAATGAATCACGGTAGTAACATAATGTTATAATGAAAACAAAACAGGATGCGTGACAAGGATCATTAGGATACCTGGAATTTTAGGGGCAATCCCAACAACCATGGGAGCTTTGGGGTTTAAACAGTAAAGGGAACAGTGTTCAAGCTCCCGGGCATCACCTTTCATTGGGCAACAAGAATGGTGGACATTGTGACACCTGACACTGAGTCCACGAAAGGATTCTCTTTGGAGAAGATGTGTCCTCTTCTCCCTCTATCCCCTCGCCAATGGAAAATCAGCTCCAACAATCTTTGGTTTCCAGTTTTGTTTTCCTCACAGTTCAGATTTATCCAGTTTCTACTGTTAGAAGATGTCACCAAGCAACACCTAATGGATAGCTCTGGAGGGTGAAGTTAAGTCATATGGGGCCTCGTCAAGATTTCAGGGTTTGTTTGGAATGGCTGGTTTAAATGTCTTCCATGATTTATTTGGAGTCTCTTGTACTTTCCCCTCTTTTAAGGGAAAAGTATCATGTTGGTTCTTTGGAAGAGAAAGCCATTCCGTTATTGTATCTCTCAACTCTTTTCAAAAACAGGGGAGCTGGATCCCATTCAAAGCTATGATAAGCTATTTGGGGATCCCATTTGTATCGTGGACGGGTTGCCAGAAACAGGCCCCGGTGTTCTTTTCTTTCCTGACAGCCTGTAAACGTTGGTTTGAACACCGCACATCTTGATCCCCATTTCCAGTGCCAAATTGCAGAGTCAGTGGCCAGGGCTGGAACTGATTTCCAGCCACGTGAGCCGCCCACGCCTTCCCCTGAGCCTCTCACTCCATGGGAACCCAGCAGCAAGAGAACAGGCGGCTGCCAACAACATCTCACAGAGTTCTTTCTCATGCAGACGCCTCAACTCCCCCGGGCCAGGCTGCTGTGCTGTTTTGTTGTGTGGACCAGGAAGAATTCCTTAACAGGTTGGGCTTGTGCAATTAAGAATTCTTTTCTCAAAGGATTAAATACCCAAATACTCCTGGACATAAAGGCACACGGGAATGAAATTCTTGTTTTTCATTAAAAGAGAATTAAACCAATGACCCCTCCTATGCATTTTTGGTTGGGCCGTAATACCCTGCACGCACTGAATCCCCGTCCTATGCATTTTTGCATTTTGTCTTCTGACTGATCGGGGTTCAGTATGTTATTTAACTTCTTGGACCTTTAGATAAAGCACATGCATGGCTCTTCATAGGCACCTGAAGATGCCCTCCCATAGTCTCCATTCTAGAGAAACTAAAACCATGTCCAATTTGCCACGCGGTAATATTCATCATTAGAAAGTTATCATTTCTAATTTTACGTTGTCATTTTCTTACTTCAATTACTTACAAGTCAGTGTTGTCCGAGTCTGTGGGACTGACACATCACCTTCAGAATTTTCCCAACATCAATATGTAACTTTGACTAGTCACTACCTAATCCTTTAGAAATGCCTGGGTTCTTTTTGTCCATAAATGTATTTTCAAAGGGAGCTGCATATAATTGCCAGAATAACAGGAACAGCATCATTTGCCATAAACAGGAGGAGGACTCTTTAAAAAGAAAGAAAATGAAAACTAAGCAACAACATTAACGTCTAGGCCTGACCACAACTTGGGACCCCAGTCTAGCTCCTTCCTTGTTCAAAAAGGAGTGAGTAGAGGTTAATGAAAGGTTACAGAATATTAGCACTAACCTGAGACTTCGCTATGATTGAATCCGAAGCATAAAAGGGAATTTTCTCCGGCCCAGCTCATGCGCCTCTATACCACCCGCAATGGTCTCCCTACACGCGTGACGTGGGTCTTTACTCTTGGAAGCTGCGCCCCGTTTTTGTCAGGTTTTCTGTACTGGAAGCAACGGCTTACCATTTGTCTGAGAAACGCCAGCAGGGAGGTTCTCGGCGGTTTGCGATCTTCTCTTTTGAGCTTCTCTTCCGTGGGTTCGAGGCCGGCCTGGCCCTCTGCACTGAGGTCCACTGTGTGTAGGGCCGAGTCTACTTCTTCGGACTTTATTGCCTCTACTGGTGATTCACACACCACCTGGATTATTTTGCCAGGTAATAAGACAGTGAAAAAAAAATTCCCCCCCAAACATGTTTTATGAAGTGGGGTGCCGGTTTCCCCTTGGTCCACCTTGTGGTGACAGGTTGGAATCTATGACCAGTTCTACAGAGGTACATCGGCATCATCAAGAAGAAAGACTCAGGTGCCCTAACAGCCCATTTCTGAACAACTGCCCCAGGGACTGACTTGGAGATGCAATCCCTGCCCGCTGAAGGCACAAGGCTGACACCAGAAGTCCCTTTGGGGGGCTGTCCCTCAAACGTGCTCAAAACCCCTTCCGTCTAGAAGGCCCACCTCTGTGGTCTGCGCTGTAGGTACAGTACACCTGGCCTGCGTGTAGATGGAGGTAATCATTCCCTTCAGAGTCCAGCTGTAGAGATGGTAACCATGACGACTTCCATGCCACATGCTAGGTCTCCGCAACTGGGAGGGAGTGTCCTCCACACAGAAAGGGCAACATGAAAGCCACTCCATGAATAGATTCCTTGTTAACTCATTTCCTACTACACCCAGGACCCGTCCTTTGCTCTTTTTGCTTGACTCTGAAGTTCTTGCTTTCAGAAGAAACCCTGAAACTCTGGCTAAGTTGCTTATTGCCCCAGCAAGGGGTGCAGTGAGCCCTGCATCTCTTGAACATCTGCGGTGGGGCAGGGGTCCAGCCACGGGACACATCCCGAGGTCTGATTCACCTGCTCTCTGGTCCCACCATGTATTCTTTGGCACGGCCTCACCTCTGGGGCAGTTTCTGCAGTCGCTTTGGTCCCTGCAACAGGACAGAGTTCACTGGCCTGGAGAGGGTTTACAATTTCTGCTTGTTTGTTTCCTCTGGCAGGGACCAAGGAACCACTACCGAACCCTCCCTGAACCTGTTTGCGGACGGCCTCCAAGCTAAGAGCGGGCTTTACGTTTTTAAAGGTTGTTGTCAAGGGGAAAAACAGCCCGCAGAGATTGTCTGCAGCCCGTGACATCCAAAATGCTGACTCTCTGGCCCTTGCTGTGATCAGCATGCCGTCCTCTGCGTCAGAGGGAAGCACTCTTTGCGCTTGTTTGCCTGGTGCCAGACCCCAGCTTCCTCCCGTTGGTTCCTGCTGCCAGAAAGGAGGGGAAGGGAACTGACTTATCACCCCTTCCTTGCCCTTCAATTCAGATTACACTGTTGGTTTGTTAATGACCCAAATGATGCAACGGGGAAGGACCCCTCCTCTCTGGATTGTCAACAGAAGCAGGAAGGTACCTGCCCATCAACAAATCAGCATGCAGGGACACCCTGAAATAAGGTGATGACATCACAGCTGTCCCTCTCCACTTTTTGTTTCTTAAGACATTGACAGACCTTCTAGCATTTTCTCTGTGTAGACAAAGATCGAGCTTGGGGGTGGTTACAGATTTGCAAGTCCCCAGGAGCCAAGAAGCTGGCTTTCAGCAGGTGACATCAGGGATTGACCAGACAGATGACAGAAAGGAGTGATGGGCCAATAGTGGAAGAAAGACAAGCTACTCCACCTAAAGGTGCTCAAAGAATCGAAGCACTGGAGCAGGGAAATGAAACGTGTTCATGAAGAGCCTTCACTACAGGCCCTGTGACCCGGTTCTGCTCTAGGCTTAGACTTCAGGCTCCCAGTGGAGCCAAGTGAGAGACTGGGACCTGCAGTCAAACTTGGACATGGCTTTCCACGTGCAGGCCTGATTTAATTCAGCCGCATCTCTGAAAGAGAAGCTTCAGTTCCAAGAGCCCGCGGTGAGCCTGGAATGCGGGTGGTTGACATAGTGATTAAGACATAGCTTCTAGCACCAGCCTGCCCGGATCTAAATCTCAACTCTGTTCCACACGGGGCTCTAAATAAACCAAGGCCCTTGTTCAGTGTGGCCGGGCTTGTCTTGTCTCATTTTTCCATGGGAACAGCGTATAGATCAGAAAGGTGTTTTCAGAATCAAACCAGGCAATGCAGGTGAGTTCCGAGAATAGTGCCTGGTACACAGTGAACTATCAGTTAGGGCTGCTGCTTGCTACTTGTGCTGTTTTGAGAGCTGTTCACTCACAGGCGAGGATTATCTGGGACTACCCAGCATGCAAGTGCATTATTTAGAGATGATACTAATAACTTCTTGTTATTGTGCCAGGTAGTTTTCTTTTTTTTCTAGGTTGATTATTTACTATACAACTCAGTAAATCGTTTCAGAGATAGATAACATTATCTCTATCTGCAGATGAAGAATCTGAATGGTTGAAGGAGTTGGCCAAAGTCATACCATGAAAAAATAGCCATTTTTCAATGAGGATGAAGTTGTCAACCACGAACTGAATATCTAACAGTGACTCGATCAATAATCATACAGAACAAAAAGTTTCAAAGTTGGAAGTTCTGGGGTCAGTTTAGTGGCTCCACACTTTCTTTAAGAACCCAGGTTCTTTCTGTCCTTTGGCCCTGCCATCATTGGCATGCTGGGTTTTTAGTTATCCTTTTATTTGCTATCTCATGGATATAAAGTAGCTGCTGCAGTTCCAGGCATCACATCCTGCACCCTATGTTCTAAGAAGGAAGGAAGATTACAGCAAAATGTTTGCTCCAAATGAACTCTATGCTTTAATTCCCTACCTCAGGGTACATTGCGTTGGACAAAAGTAGGGCACATTTTTACTCCTAGACCAATTACTGGTGAAGAATTTGGAGTTATTGGCTTAGACTAATCACAATCAGATATTGGGGGCGGGGGAGGTGGGATAGTAGTTGCTAACCTTGCCTAAGAGCAAAGAAAGAAAGGTGGGGAAATAAAAAATGGACCTTAGGTAAAAACAAACAGAGTCTGACTCACTATCTCTGGGTTCAGAATGATTCTGTCTTTGAAGCGGGACATTCTTTGTTTGTGTGCAAAGGCCTGGAGGGAAAATTGCTCACACAATAAAATGATCTGATTTCACAGTAACACTTTCATCAATCAGCTTTATCTGATTGCCCGTGGTTCTGGTGCTGGGTCTTTCTTAGGGTTGGCAGGTGTCAACTCGTACATCCTAGACCAGAGCCATTCTTTAAAAAAAAAAAATGACTCCCAAGAAGTTGGCTTCCAGCAGCCAAGAAAAATTCAGTGTGGGAACCTGGAAGCATCTGAGCTAAATTCGGAGCTTATTTGCATATAGAGACATAAGTTCATTTTTATTTGGGTAATTTTCTTCCAGGCCATGGCTTTGGAAAAAGCTGCTCCTTATTTAGAATATATGATTGCATCTGCATGTTTTAATGGACATCATTAAAATCAGATTTGTGTTCTAAGTTACAATGAAATCTCCTTGCTTGATGTCAGGTGGAGATATTAATGTTGCATAATGGTACACATTTTGGCAAAATATATTTTCACGTTTTGCCTCAAACATTTATTATACCCTACTTCCTCTGACATTTTGGGTGTCCAGTTTTTACTAGAGGTGTGAGTTGTGGAAACTGATTTGTAGCCAGATTAATTTCCTCGGCTTAAACGTGACATGCTATTGGTATTAAAAGTTTTTATTTTAGAATTTGTTTTAGATTCTTTCTGATTTGATTCATGGCGTGATGATTTGATTAGGAAGACCTTGAAGCGTTTTTATTGTTCTACCTAGTTACTATGCTCCCTATTAACAGCACCTGGTATTGCTTTGCGGGAGAGAACCTTCTCTATCTCGAAGACCATGTATTTTGAATGAAGTCAGTTGATTAGGTTTAAGCCCATCAATTTAATCTAGATCCTGGCCCATATGGGTTCAGGGGTGGCAGCATGTGGCAAAATGCATTACTTTCCTGACTATTTATTCCCTCTTCCTAAAAGAATGAAGCATCTGTGCTCATTGCTGTGTGACTCGCTCTGGCAAATGGAACAGGAGTAGACAAGATGGAAACCATGACTAAAGGAAAGTTTTTGGAGCTGTTTCAAGGTTCATCCATGGCACTATTTTCTCTCTGTCATGCCAACTGTATGTTCTTGTCAAAGGAAAGGGCTGCTCCTTCCATCTAGGGCTCAGTAGGAAGAGACTATGAAGGTCACCTACAGCCACCTCACAGGGGACATGCAGCATGAGTGAGGGGAAAAAAGCATCTTTGCTGTTGAAAGCCAGTGGAACTTGAAGCTTGCCTGTCATTGTAGCATAACCTAGTGAAAGCTGACTAATAGCCCATGGAAATCCATTTGAGCCAATGAAAGGGACCAAATTCAGGACACAAATTCAGGCCTTTACTCTGTACTGGGTGATATGATGTTGGAAACCTGAAGCTATTCCCAGTCCAGGAAGGCTGGGCCAAGGGACAGCCCAGAGTCAAGATTTATTTGAAATGAATTCTGTTGCCTAGTGATGATGACCAAGAAATACCATTTTCTTTTCAAATCCACATTGAGTTTTTTCCCCACTTGGAACCGAGAAGTTACTAATAGAGATAAGCAACAGAAATATCTATTTCCTTGTTCTTATAGGTCATTGGGAAGAACAGATGTTTTCCCCATTGGTTAAAACATTAACTCAACAAACTAACAGCCTACAACTAAAAGATCCAATAACTTCTCTAATTGGTTAGGTAGATTTTACTTCTAATAGGACCAGAAGTTCATTCTAAAAAAGCCATGAACTTCCATGGGCATCAAAAGCCTCATTTAAAAAAATTTTTTTTTTCATGAAAAGCTTTAGGAAATGTTGAAGTCACTCTCTATCCTTTGCTTCGCATTCACTGATAGATAGCTTTGGAAACTTGTGGTAGAGAAACTTAACAAGATAACCTCAACCATGCTTTACCCAAAGTAAGTTGCTAGATAATGAATTTTCATATTATGCTTAAGAACACCTCATTGTCCAGTTTTGAAGGTTCAGAGTCCTACACATGGTTTGGACTCACACCATCTCTTTTATTTGGGAGGAAGAAATGGATGTATTTCCCACATGAGCCCTGGGTCAGCGGTGAGATGTGTAACCTCATGAGGACATGTAATGACCGATTATGGGGAAACTTCATTCATAATATTATAACGGAAGGTGACTGCAGTGGGCAGCCCACTTCCCTGCAAAGGGCTTTGTCACAGATACTGAACTCTACAGTTCGGCATGTACCCAGTCATGGACCATATGCCGAGCAATGAGTGTGACTGCGTTCTAATAGAACTGACACTTGAATTTTGTATCACTTTCAAGTATCACGAGCTATTGTTCTTCATTCAATTTTCACAACCATTCAAACATGTAAAAAACATTCTTAGCTCATGAGCCATCCAAACACAGGTGATGGGTCCTAACAGGTCCAGGATCTACAGTTTGCCGAGCCCTGAGTTACTGAGTTCTTCCTTCCTATGCTTTGACACTGAAGTATGGACATGACATGCACTATTCATTTCCTTCTCAGAAGAATCTAAGGGGTTGGAAAAAAATCATCGTGGCCATTTAAGAGATGGGTAAACCGAGGCCCGAGAGGTGGCACAGCCTGGGGATGATGGGGCCAAGATCACAATGTTTTAGTCTCATTTCCTCCAACTAACGAGCTGTTCGAAGGTGGGATGTTGAAGCTTAAAAATTAGAAACATTCATTCTAGGGCTACGCAATATAAAGCAATTTTTATAATGCTTCTTCGTTTTCTTGAGAAAATATTTTGCTTTCTGTCATTTCTCTATCAGCTTTCATGTTTAGCTCTGATATCAATAATTTGATTCATGTTTAAATTTCTGTCCTGAATGTCATGCACTGATTTTGGGAAAATTTGAGGGATGGGGGGAGGGGAGGTGGGAGAAAAGAGAAGGAGGGAGAGAGAAGCAAAGAAAATCAAATGAAGGTAGAATGCGAGGAGGAGGTTGAGGGAGGGGGCAAGAAGAGAGGGAGAGATGGAAAAACAACCACCATGAAGCAGACCTCGGAGACCTTTGCCTTAACAAGAAGTCTAACGTAGCCATTCTAATTTCTATTCCAAGTCGCAGACAACATTTCTGGAACATGTGTGGATTTTCAACATCTGTTCAGTTCTAGCAACTAAATGAAAACATAAACACAAGCCCTATCCATGGCAAGTAAACAAGAAACATCTAGAAAGAGCAGGATATATTCTGCTTTGGCCAAACAATTGCGATCGGTTTCTGTCTTGAGGATCTGTGGACTCATGTACCCCCACTTATAAAATATCCCAAAGACTGCCCCTTCTTCCAGAGCAGAGAGCTGCTGTTTGCGTCTGAACCTCAGGAGGCCAATTTATTCACTCTCCGGGAGACATTTTGGGAAGGTACATTTTTGTGGCATTTCATTTGGATCCCTTTCCTTCAGGTCTTGAAAACTTTGACCATGACTCTAGAAGATACAGGTCCTAAAGACAGTGAGGCTTAACCTGTGTCTCTCAGGGGTTGACCTGTAGACCAACAGTCTCAGAGTCTATTGCAGCAAGATGGTCTCCTGCCTGGGACAACTGTCTGTCCGGGGTACCACCCACTGTTAGTAGAGAATCTGGGTTTGTCATGCACGTACAGGTGAAAGAGGCCATCAGAGCAGAATGAAGCAGAGGGTACAGCACCCCTGTCCCTGGAGGAAGTATGAAGATGTTCTTATGTTTAGTAGACTCTTTCAGCCCCTGAAGGACAACTGATGATCCAAGCGCATACGCCGATTTTGCATTTAGTTTGCACTGACTCGATGGGAGTGACAGATAGTCTCCCAAAGTCATCCCCTGGGGGTCCCTAGTCCCGTGAAAGGGTGAAAGAGTCTACAGCAGATGAGTGACTCCAGGAGCAGGCAAGATTGCAGGGCCCCGAGATGCAACATGCAGAAGATGACAATGGAATGAGTTTGCCATGTATGTGTCACTTACATTCTCCTCTGCACCTGTGGGGACTGAATCCTCTTTAATTGACTAAAGGGAAGACAAAAAACAAAAGCGAGAGTCAGAACGTTACCGAGATCAGGGCTGACGGCCCCCTGGTGCAGTCCCCGGGTCTTGCTGATGTGTGCCCTGTTCCAAAGAGAACGTGAAGGAGGCCTACACAAGTGTAAACAGTATAGCAAGATCATGTATGTTATGCCTTTTTAGATGCTACAGTGGGAAAATGCACATCCAGACACACTTAGGGCAGATGGTGCGAGGAAGCGGGTCACAGCAGAAAACACCAGCCACAGTCTGGGTTGTAAGTGACATGTTTACCTAGACACTTTCTGGTAGCTGATGGAAAGAGGGAACTAGCAGCGATCACCCAATACATGGGCAGTGTTAGGTAAAAACAAATGAGCCGCCCAGGAAAATTCTGGAAGCAGGATGGGAGAAATCTGTCCCATGGTCCTCAGAGAGCAAGCGGGTTCTATGCAATAAGCCGGGTCCTCAGCCTTGTGCTGACCAAAGCACAGTCCAGCCCCAGCTTTGCACAGCAGCCCTCCGTCAGGGCCAGGTCACCATGTCATCAAGCTCAATTGGGTGAAAACACTTCTATGGAGGGGCAGAGGGCTGGGTCCAACACACCCAAGTTCAAACACCATTACTCCCTGTCCTGCCCCGAACAGGAAAGGAGTTACCCCAATTCTGTCCAAAGCCAATGCCACGCTCATTAAATGGTTGCAAGCGCCAGCTCTGGAACTCATTTTTGCATCTCTCCTGTAGCCATCCCTAAACTTTTGGGGGGTGGCGCTGTTTACAGGCCACTGTGAGATTCACTTAACAGATCCCAGAAAATGCACATGCCCAGAATATTTTGCAAATTATTTCGGAGTGTTTGCAGGCTCTCCCATCTCTTCTCTTAAGTTCCAGGTTAAGAACTCTTCCCTGTATCCACTTGGTTCCTAGTCCTGCTTATATTTTTACCTTGAAAACATCCAATGGGAGCGGAAGGCATTTATAAATGCTTCTTACACTTGGTACTTTGTATATATTATCTTATTTAATATAGCCCTAAGTAGTAAGTATGGTGGTCCCCAGTTACTCGGCAAGAAATGGAGGCACAGAGAGGGGAAGTCACATGTCCCAGGTGGTATAGTTGAAAAGTGGTGGAAATGAGTCTTAGGACCAAGTCTTCCTTCTGGATCAGAAACACATTGGGGGAGAGGGTAGGTGATTGTGTGAGCTTCTTCTCCATTACCAGACTTGCTCTTGCTCTAGATGAGATCTTTACTGTGGATCATTTACTTCTACAGATATTCTTCTCATACGGAAGCTTACTTAGGTACAAACATGACCCTGAAAAGGTGTGTGAGCTTTCTGGAAGCTTCTGTTTGTCAAGAAATCCTATAACATTCACAAGTGGTAGCTTTCTTGGAACTAGACCCATTCTCCGTGAGACCAGTGGTGCCCTATTTAATATTGTGAGCAGGTGAAGAACTAGACAATGTTTTGAAAGCCGGATCTCCTCCAAGTTGACCTGCAAAAGTTTCAAGAGTCAAGTGTACTAGTTTAGGTTGAGAAAAATCTTCCCACTGTTTCCGAGTAGCTGTTTTCAGTTTTTCATACCTCCGTCCTGTCCCACTTGGTTGTAGTGGGATGCGTTTGTGTCTTCGGTTTCCTGTGTCTGCAAAGTTCTTGGCCATCAATTCCTCACTGTATTCCAGATGAAACGGGGGGCCTGGTGTGGGTGGTGAACAGAAGCAAAGGGGTTGCTTCCAAACACTGATGTCCCGTGATCCTCATGGTTTTCAGACTTCCAGATCTTTCTGGTGTTTCAAAACTTGGCACTGTAAATACTGGCTATTCCAAGAGGACTTGCCATTCCACATTTAAAAAGTATACTTCCCAGCAAAACATCCCTTATTCGGGGACTTAGTCCGATTGAGCATTTCTCCAACTTCACAATTTTCATGATTCCTCACCTGCCCTTGGGCCACCTCTATTCACGTGAGGTTTGTCTTTAAACTGACTACTTTTGAATAAATATATTTTAAAAGACAAGACTCAAACAGAAACACTCATTCAGTTCTAGTTATTTTAAAGTCTTTGTTAAAAAGGGGGACTGGCAAGTATTAGCACAGTGAGAAATGCCTATTAATATCAAGAAGAGGCTAGCTTCCTAATGTCACCAGAGGAATTGGAGCCGAACAGAAAAGGAGACAACTTTGTACAATCATACTTTAGGACGTTGCCCAAGAACCACGCAAATTCATTCTGCACATTTTTGTACATTCGCACACTGACCTACGTGTGTTGCCTTTACGTCGAACTGAAGTACCCAGGTAGGATAAGAACTCAAACATGGATAACGAGAGGCCAGGTTCCTCTTCCCCTTCAGTATCTGCCACATATCAGAGAAAATCTGCCTAGGATCCAAGTCTGAGGCCTTGTGGACTCCGGGTTAGTGACTGGGACTATTAGCATTTGCTAGTGCTTCTCTCTATTTTTCAAAACATTTACAAGAAGGACTTAGTAACTAAACCTTAATTTAAGGAAAAGAAAACAAAAGTCTCTATTTTATTTCCCACCAGAACAGAAGCTTTCCCAGGAGGCGGTAAATGCAAGAGGTCAGCAATCCTCCCACTGCTGGCTTCCCAGTGCCAATTACTTAACACAACGTGGTTAGCACACAAAAAAACGTCAGCACAGAGAAACAGATTCAAAATAGTATCCCATGAGTGAATCTTCCAGACGGAGCTCTTCTTTCCGACGGAGGGGAAAGACGGCAACACGTGATTTAGCTTTGTGAGGTAGCGTTTAGCTTCTCTTAATGACATTATTTTAGAATCTACTAAACAAACAAAGCCAAGCCCTGGCTGGTGTGGCTCGTGGATTGAGCATCGGCCTGCAAACCCAAGTGTCACTGGTTCGATTCCCAGCCAGGGCACATACCCAGGTTGCAAGCCAGGTCTGTAGCTAGAGGCAGGTGAAAGGCAACCATACATGGATGCTTCTCTCCCTTTCTCCCTCCCTCCTTTCCCCCTCTCTAAAAATAATGAATAAAGTCTTTTTAAAAATACGCAACAGTGAATAAAAAAGGATTACTTTAAAAAAAAAAGAAAAGAAATAAAGGCAGATATAAGAGAGATAAAGGACGTGAGGCTCCTTAGCGTGGCTGCTTCCCCAGACTGGACGGTCCAGAGAGATAAAGAAGTGGAGCTGGTTGGCAACTCAGCCTCCCAGGCACACAGGACAGAAAGGACACTGGAACAGTGACCCATCGTGTTCACTGGCCACTGCTATGCTCCACACGGTGCTACTTCATTTCTCTGAGGC
Organism: Noctilio leporinus; assembly: GCA_004026585.1. NCBI lineage: Eukaryota > Metazoa > Chordata > Mammalia > Chiroptera > Noctilionidae > Noctilio > Noctilio leporinus. Next base: position 193,741 of record PVIW01000244.1, read on the forward strand.
CAGAGCTATTAGCATTTGCACTTGGCACATTGGGAAACTGAGGCTCATGCAAGTGGACTGGTTCTCAGAGATCTGCCTGACACCACATTTTTAACCCTGACCTAAGGGTTCCTCAGACATCTGTCCTCTGCTGACACGGTTTTTGCTGTGTAGCACGTGCCATCTGTGGCACTCAGATTCCCTGCAGGGTCAGCCTCGGGCTGTCACCTTCCTAATCCAGGACAGCGTGGTGATGCTGAGGCCGGTGTTCCTCGCCTCCTGGCTGCTCCCAGCCCGGGCCTGGGCCATTTCCGCCCAACATGGGGATTCCTGAATGGGCCCAGTCCACTGGCTTACCCCACCCTCGGGATGAGGGACCTTCTCTCCATTTCTTCTCCCCTCCCGTCATAGGTCACCGGTGTCAGGCTGTCTCTACCTCCTCCTGCCCCGCCCCTTCGTTTCTCACACTCATTCTTCTCCAACAAGTCTCTTGCACATCAATTCTGCCCCTGGCAGGACCCAAATTTACAACCGACCTCATGTCAGCGCCATGATTTCCGTAACATTTTCCTTTTAGTCGGGTTACCTATCAACCGTGAAGTCTCCCCCTGAATAAAACATGCCAAATCAAGCTTGAGGTGCCAGTTCTATTTTTCCCAATGCACTTTACATTTAAGTATATTTAAATGAAAATAAAACTGTTCCAATAGGGGTCACCTAACTCATCTACCCTGCTACCCACGTTAAGTATGTTACTCACTTGAAAACTGTTCCCATTATGGTGCTGATAAAAGATTAAAAAAAAAAAAAAAAAAAGTCATCGGTTGCTGGTTTGATTCCCAGCCATGGCACATAACCAGGCTGCAAGCCAGGTCTCCAGCCAGGTCCATGGCTGGAGGCAGGTGAAAGGCAACCACACATTGATGTCTCTCTCCCTCTCAGCCTCTCTCCCCCCCCCCCCCCCCACTCTGGAAATAATAATAAAATAATAAAATAAAATAAGTCATTGGTGGTCGGTGAGGGAAGAGGAATTGAATGGAACACCAAATGACCTCATTTGATGTTTTCATGAAGTGTTGGAGTTTGTTTCTGGGCAGAACCAAGAAGGAAGAATCCTATACACCAGGGAAACGCGCCGGGAAGATTTCAGAAACCCCGATGGATTCTGGACAAGAGAATCACACTAACTCTATCGCGGCCTCCGTAGGGATCATCTGCCCAGCCTTGTGGGCCAGATGGCACGGATTTTGATGAAATTACTAAATTAGGTTTTCCCAGCTCTATGAATTAACACTCCACCGCCCACCTCACCCACAACGTCTTGCTCATCTTTTTGGCCTCATTTCAAATAAGCAGGAGTGGAGAACATGTGGCAGCTGGAATGTGCTCAGCAATGATGAAGAAATAGCTCTCAGGATGACTCAGCCCCACCCAAACCATTTCCTTGCCCCGCGCCTTCATTCTAGAGAGGGAAGAAAATCGGGCTGTGGTTGGAATTTTCCTCTCACAGAGCATATAGCACTTGCCTCGGTGGGAAGCTGGAAGAGCCTTGGAGTTTCAAAACGACCGTGAGACCTTGTGCTTCTAATGACTGATTCTCTCTGGCTGGGGAACCAGAGAGCCCAGCCCCCGGGGGAAACCAGGAGGGAAAAAGCATGATTTTTGAAAGAAGATGAAATCATGAAATACCACAGCCCTTGGTCAGGAACCGGAGGGGTTCCAAGAATGAAAAATTCTGGTCGTTCATTTCCCTTCCTTTCCCATGAAACGTGTTTACACCATTTCATTCTTGCCAGGAGTAAATCAGTGAGTCTTCAGCCCGGTGGGGAGTTGAGTCATTTTCGGAGAAGAAAAAGAAACCCCATACATAGTTGAAATCACAGATTGGCTCAGTAGAAATCACTGCTCCTGTCATCCCGGGAAGTACTCTCTGCACCCTGAGAAGGGGACTTACCTTTTTCCAGAACAGTTTGCTCAGAGGCAGAGGGGAAGGTCCTCCCTTCAGCTTGGCCCCTTCCTTTGCCGTTTCTGTGACTGTAGGATTCTTGGCTACCCCTTGGGTCGCCTGGGGCCCAAAGCTGACTTTGTCTGACTTGAGGTCTGCTGATGTGGTGGGTGACTTTTCAGCACCCTATAGAGTTAAAAAATATATATCAAAATCATCTCCAGGTTTCATGAGTGAAAGAACTGTCTTTTATAACCATAGGCTGGGGTTAAGTGTGTTAGTTTGATCTTTCACGCTTTGTCGTATTTTTCACATAGGCTATCAGGACTGTGGATTTCTGTTAAAATCTTGGAAAAAGTCAAGGTAATTTCCTTTCTGGAAAAAAAAAAAAACATCTATAGGCCATTATTTCTCATGCTTACGTAAGTAAATCATTAGGAATCAAGGTGGTGGGAAGAGGCGCTCTGCTGTTAGACTGCTTATCAGTACTGAGGCCACTGGTCTTGCGGTGATTTGGATGATGTTCCTGTCACTAGAAACATGGTGGATGCGCACCTCCAAGGCTTGGTATCTCTTTACATTACAGGGATGGGTTGCTGGGCTAACCCAACTGCAAAATTCAAGAAGGTTAAAATAAACGCAATTTAAAATGGACGTTCTCCAATTTTCCTCCCACACTCCGCCGTGGGGAGCACGGACCCAGGCTGTAAGCTCAGTCACGGGATCTGTGGTTGGAAGAGCGCCACAAACCCTGTCTCTTCACATTGAGATGTAGCCTCTATATCTAAATTAGACCTAACTGGATAAATTATAGTTGACTTAAAACGAAATGTTATTCATTCACCCCCGGTTTTCTCTCTCTTCCTTTCCCCCTCTGAGTGGTCATGCTGAAGTCCAATTCTAGGACATTTGACTCTTTCAGTGACAGGCCCATTACTCCCCAGACCCTGCCTTCTTCTGAGTCATGGGATAAAGGAGGAGTTAGGATAATGGGAACTTCAATTTATCTCGATGTGAGTGAAGATTGGCATCACAAATTTTAATGCTCAGTTCATCTCCCCTAACCTCTTTATCTTCACCAGCTTCATTGTATGAATTTTGCTCCAGGAGTTTGTGACAGAAGCCCTTTCCATTCCAGGCATGTCAGATCTTTGATTACATTTTCTGACTAAAAGGAAAAAAAAAAAAATCCAGCAGTAAAACCAGGTTATGAAAAATTTGGGAAGTTTCGTAGTATTTTTGATGTTGGAAGGAGACTTAGAGACCAGTTGGTCCAATGCCCATGTCTCGGATAGGGAAACTGAGGCCCCAACGTTAATTAAGGGGTGCTGCTGGCCTCAGGCTCCTAGCTGGCACCTTCTGCATACACCGCATTGCTTCTTCAAAGAGTGATTTGCGGATAACATGGACTTGATTACTTGAAGCCATATGCTAGGTGTCTTTTTTGGTGCTTTTTTGATCCTAAGAGGAAGACACTCCAGAATCTGGGGTGGGGGCTTTTTGTTTGGTAGCCCTTGTGTGGCTTGGGTTGGACAGGCTGAGCACAATGACCCCGGCCATGAGCTGGCCAGAATGCCACAGCACCTACAGCATAAGTAGCCACGCAACAGATTAGAGATCAAAATCACAGGGGGTCATTAAGCAGCCCAGCATCTACTGTAATGACATCAACAGGATTAATGATGGACTTGAACCAACCTTTCCCTTAGAAATAGAAATGAGGTCACCCCCGTTTGGGAAGACCTGAGTGGGGACAAGGGCACTTTCAGACCTGTCAAAAACATTCTAAAACAATGCCTGGTCTTGTGTGCATGTTGTCCTGTGCAGCATTTTTGGGACACGTGAGAAAGTTTGATTCTGAGGCCCTGCATGTGACAGAACCAAGAAGAAAGGATTCACAATCAGCCAGGGAAAGTGGGCATCCTTGTTCTTTACAGCATTAAGCTATTTCATTGATTAATTCCAGGTTTATTCACTTTTTTAAGCTAAAAATTCTTTTTATAGGAGGGAAAATTGAGACATAGAGAAATGAACCTAGTAGGCATTAACCAGAATTGGTAACCATTATATATATATTTTAGAGCAAAAGTAGAAGATAATATTTCATTCTTGAATTTTCTTGGATTGTGCCTTTTTCTGTCCTAGGTTTTAGTAAAATCAAGAAGAATGAGAATCACATCTCCTGTAATCACGCTCTAAGGTTCATTGATAGAATATGGTCAGTCAGTTTCTATGGCCCAATTTTCCTATCTTTTTGGACAGTGGGATAATAAAAATGGAAATGAATAAATTGTACTAGTTATGGAGGTGAGAGCCAGTGAGATCTACCAAACTGCTGCATCAATGAGAAATAAGAACATTTGGGAATTAACCCCTTATTTGACTTATACATAAAAAAAAAAAAAAAAGACTGTGTAACTCAAGGTAAAACTCCAAGTTCTTGTGTCTATATTACAGAACCCCTGGACTGGACACTTGTTCTCCACTTTCTCAGTAGTTTCAGAATCTTGTCCTACCTCAATGTGCAACTCAGTGGCAGAATGTGAGGATCATGCTTTGGGGAAGCCCTAGGACTCTTGAACTTGGGTGGTCCACTGAAGGGGGAGGGAAAAGAATCCGTGTATGAAATGAATGCCAGCTTGAAATGCAGGCCTGAGGCTGGGGGAGTCATTTTACACTTTCAAGGCTGCCTCCAAAAGGGAGTTCGGTGTGATTCCTTTGCATGAGATCCATGATGTCCCCCAATGCCACACATAGTACCGCTACTTTTTAACCTTCTCTCTTCCATGGTGGTATCTATCACTTACCCCCTTTCTTTACAGAACAAAAGAAGCCTGTGTGGATCCTGAAGGGTGCTTTCCTAGCACATTGCTGCAAATACAGATTCACCCATGAGAATTTTCTATGGGGCTTTTATCTGCATACACAATCCTAGGACTGTGCATCCAGCTGGAACTTTTTTTTTTTTTTTTTTTAATAAATTCATTCAACTCAGTGGAGAATGGCTGATGTTTTAGACAAATTTCTAAACTTGCTGGCCCAGTCCAAGGACCCTTTTAATGAATGGTTTCAGACAAATACTGGTGTCTTCTCAGACATTCAAAGAGTGAAATTTCCCAAAATGATTCATAAGGCGATGAAGGTAGAACTTGTTTCGCACACTCATTGTTTTGTGCTGTCCGGGCTTTTAGGTAGGTTTAGTATGAGCTTAGTGAATACTGGCAATGGATGGAAAAGGCCCCAGAAAGGTAAGATTGTTATCCTGAGGTTAGAAGATTACTTCCCGCCATGTAGAAAGCATGCCGTCTCTGGGGCTACCAGAGATGATTTTTTACATTGTACAGAGATATGACATGAAATGACATTCAAATAGTGAAAGTACTTTTCCTTTTTCGCCTCTCACTTAATCCTTCCAAGAACATTTTGGGGGAAATTCCTGGTCTGGGTTGGTGCATCTTTAACATTTCTCTGCAGATGGCTAATTGCCTTCCAATGAAATTATTCAGAGCTTAACACAAACAAGGCAACTAGAATGTCATGCCTTTTTTTTATTACCCATATTAATAGCTGCCTTTCTTTTAGGATGATTCAGCTTTTTTATGTATAATGGAATATAAAGTCTCTTTTAAAGATACCTTTCAGTCAGAAATGGGTCAATGGCAATATGAAAATACCAAGTAAATAATAGTATATATGACCAAAGCAATGAAGGTGGCATGCATACTTTTAACATTTGGGAAATACTGGGTTAGAAGAATAATTTCAGAACCCTGGTCCACACTAAGAAGAAACTAATCTGAGATGTTTATAACTATGGAGACCTTTGGAAACATTTACTTATTAAATCTGATTCACAGAATCTCGAATCCCCCTTTAATGATCCCAACCACCCAAGGCTCTGTCTTCACGGAAGCGGAGCCGGGTGGACGTGGAACGGTGTGCATACCAACTGGTGGAGACCAGAGTTCTTTCTTTGACCCTCCTGGTTTAGCAAAATACAGACCTTATGTCTAAAGAACTTCCTAAAGGTGACTCCTAGCCTGGGGCTCTGCAGATGCTTTTTCTTGGTGTCTTTTGCCTGGATCTTGGACACCTTCTGCCCAGCTTGTCCGTCACAGATGCTTTCTGCTTTGCATGCCTTTTGGGCAACAGCAGTCACAGCTTAGAACTTTGTTTTTAAACAACACCCATTTTTCCTGTTGTTTGAAGTGCATTAACCACTCTGACAATGAACTGATGGCCTATCATCTCCGCCCCCCAACCCTGAGCCCTCATCTGCTTCTCTTTTTGAAACCCTCAGATGATGAGCTAAGAACATGTACACAGTTCATTTCAGGTACACACGGATCTTCAACAGGGTGACCTAGGTAAATGACCCAAATTAACACAACTATTTGCTACAGACAAGGGCAGGGCATTGGAATTCTATCTCTATGACATAAACTATCCTGATGGAAAAATCTAAAAACTCAAAAAGAGAATCCCTCCTTGGCAGTTTTAAATATCTAAGTGGTACAGGTACATGGGGAAGAACATATCTGAAGACAAATGATTTATTTTTGCTTCGTAAAATCAAGGCAAATACTGCTGTTACGTGACTTTCATTCTCAAGTGAACCCCCTCTTACAGTGTTTGAAACCTCAGGGGAGCAGTATCACCTGCAAAAATTTCAACTGCCCTCTAAGTGGTCAGGTCTCTCAGGCCAAAGAAGTTTCTCGTATGAGCCAGTCCACTGAGCCAAAATGGGGAGAGATTAGACTGGAATAGCCCAGCACAACCATTTAGAATTATTGATCCAGGTTACAAATGGCGGGACATTTTTGGTGGGTGGGCAGTGTCTTAAAAATTTCCCCAGGGGTAAAATGGGAAGATGGACAAATGGTTCAGACGTTTCAAAAGTCGGATTCCAAGAACTTCAGTAGAAAAGATGTTACAAAGGCAAAGTATGACAACCAAGGTTGTAGAAAGAGGTCTGGTTGTGGAGGTCATGCACAATCTACATTCCCAAAACCCTCTTTTGAGGCCCAGTTCTACCAGCAGGGAACCTGCAGCTCTCTGGGCAGGACAAGGAGATTTTATCTGCCGGATCCATTCAGTTGGGACCACGTTGCAGGTAGAGGAAGAGTCTTGGCGTGTGAGCAGCTGAAGAAAGTCAGAGCATCAGGCCACTTGGGAAGCCACACAACATACCACCTACCCTACTACTTATAGTCCATTGCGCTATGTGACCTCAAACAAAGCCAAACACAGACTCAAAAGAGAAATAATGGACCCAAGCATTCATTGAACTTGACCCTGGCTGCCTTGTGGCAAATGAATAATTTAATAAGAAAGCACATGTAAGATGCCTCAGATATCTATTTTTTTCAATGAAAGAAAACAAAACAAAAACATTCTAGGGGAACCAGTCAAGCCCGGACAAATAAATCATGGTGTCTGTCTTGCTCGGATTATGGAAAGAGGGGTTGCCTGTCTTTGAATAGAGCTCCATTGTTTACCAGGCATTGTCAAACTTTCATTCAATCCTGGGTTAGGGAGGTGGAATTTTTTACTGTCCCCGTTTTATAGATATGGAGATTTGGGTTCAGACAGGTTAGAATTTTGCAGCTACCAAGTAGCAGGACCAGAGCTCAAAGGCAGGTCTTCTGAGACAAAGTCAAGGATCCTTTTCACAACTGAGTCCCTTCAAATATGGGCAGCAGATGTAACAGCCTGGCCACGCCACTTATTGGGTCCCAGTGTCTTTCAAAGCATTTTCAAATATCAAAAGAAGGACACAAGACACTCAGCTGTCACCAAGTTAAACTTTAAACCATGTGATCCACTGGACATAATCGGTTCTGTCAAGTATAAAGGGAAAACGTCCCTAGGAAGCTGTCATTCCAAACAAAATTTATTTTGAGGGGAACTAGGTGAATTTTGGGGTGACAGTGAACAAATTCAGGCTACCCGGGGCAACCTAAGTCCCCTCCCTCCATGGTGCTTCATTTGGTGTGTCCACTGGTGACCATTTCATTTCATCAAATAATTGCCTTTGCAGTACAGACATATTTTTTTCAAATGACATGGAAAACAAAGACATTTTTTCTAACCCCAAATTATAGCAGCCTTTACTTCTACTTAAATTGAGTCTCACTCTTGTCTCATTTCCATGAGTTAATTATTACTGGGCTTCTCTTAACACAACTACATGACTAAGATGATAAATACTTATTAGTATTCTGCTCTTATTCTATGTAAGAAATTGGTTACTGTGACATTATTTAGTCAGCATTGGCATATATTTCAAGCTTCCCACTAAAATTTTTATTAAAATACCATTCATGTAATTGGAACAGTTTAAAGACAATCTAACAGCGCTACTAAATTGCTAAATCTGTATATATGTACATATGCGCGCGCGCACACACACACGCACAATTCCAGAAACAATGAAGCAGACACCCATTCAAATCCAATTCTATACACAAACCCAAACACGAACACACTTCAAACTACCTACCATGTCTTCCAGATCCTTTTTCGCTTCAGCCTTGTTAGGTGAAACCTTAAAAGTTTGAGAAAAATCAAATGTTAAAAACTACAGCTCTTCAGGGTGATTTTATTGCACAGATACATACATAGTCCTTTAAGCATAGCAGAAACCCATAGACCTTGGGTGTACCTCGGCCTATAAAAGTTAACAAAATTCAATGCTTTCTAATGAGATGCGTCAGATTTCACACATTCACCAAGAGTTTGACCACCTTGAAAAGTTGTCTCCTGGAAGGCCACAGGCTTTCTATGAATCCCGCCACAAGTCCAAACACAGGCACAACCCTTTGGTGATTGTGGTGATCCTACCGTCTCATTTTGGTTTATTTTCTAAAGTTGCCCTTTGTGAACAGCCCAGACAGACTCGACGCTATCTGCTTAAGGATGACTTCCTTCCCCAGCCCTTTTCTGAGCATCTCACAAGGGACAGCCCCTGGGGCTCTGTCCCAAGGAGTCAGAGATGAGCAAGTGGTGTGAGACCAGAATTCCCGCCTCCGTCAGTTCAAATGGCAGACTGAACCGGATGGAACGAGACAGAAAGTGATTCCACAGTTTCATCTGCCATGGAGTGTCAGAGCTGCTTTGAGAGGCTGGTAACTCCAGTAAGTCTTCTCCAATGGTTTTCATGATCAATGACCAATAGAGTTCCATGATGACCCAGCTGACATTACAGAGTCTGGGCACCCGTGGTTCCCATTTCTGAAGTCTCCCTCATGGAAAGCCTGGGAATGACACAGTATTCTAGCAAAACACACTTTGTCACTGTTGTCCAGTGTCACAGCTGCAACAGTCAGAGCAATGACACTCAAATGTACATTACCCTTTTTAAAGTTGTTTTAATTTATTGAGAGAGAGAGAGAGAGAGATTTGTTGTTCCACTTATTTATGCATTCATTGCTTGTTTCTTGTAGGTGCCCTCACCTGGGATCGAACCGCCAACCTTGGCGGATCAGGACGACCCTAACCAACTGAGCTATCTGGCCAGGAAGTGCACAGTATTCTTAGAATAACAAATCTTTGGAGCAATAAAACTGAGGGAAAAAGGAAGGAAACAACTTACCAGCGTTTTAAAGAAGCTCATGATGGAATTATTATTCTCAGTTATATCTGCTTTCTGGTCTCCCTTGGCAATCTCCAGCTCTTCAGGGTCTCCAGGGAGAGAGCAACTCTCAGGTGTGACTTCCTGTCCCTTTTCTTTGCCTTCGACTATGTCCTAGGAGCAAAACAGAGTTTTCACAGTTGCAACTTGTTGAATGTGGACTCTCAAAGTCCTATTTTTGCTTCTCCCGGCCTCTAATTCCAGCCATGCTTTGTCTGCCCACGGGTGCGTAGAACAATTAGGAACTTATGAGAGTTGTTCTTCCTCCCCGCCCTCCCTTCTAACATATTCAGCATTTGCAGTTAGTTGGAGGGACATTGTTTGGAGTGCATGTTACATTCCGAACAAAAACCCTTTTCTCCCGGTTCTGCACCGAGGTGGTGTCCAATGCCTCCTAACCCAACAACTTTCAACCGATGTGCTGCATGAATTTTAAAAACATGCACTACCTGACTATTGAGTCAGTGGTACTGATCTCTTTTCCCTTAGACTGTCAGAAGAATGGCAACAATCGACGTATCAATAGCTGTCGAGTATGAGTATGTCAAAATTACACTTATTTATTTATGTCAGATTGGAAAAAAAAAAAGAAAAGAGAAGAGAAGAGAAGAAGATTTTTCTGGTGTGCCATAGAATTTTAGTGATTAGTTGAGGTGGTCCATGAAATGAAAAAGGTTGAAAATTGCTGGGTGAGGCCCACCATCTCCAGAGATGTGCCCATCTGAGTTCTCACAACCTACATAATAGTGAATCATATCAACTAAAGAATTACTTACATTTTATTTTAAAGTTATTAATATCTTTAATCCTTACCCGAGGATATGTTTATTGATTTTAGAAAGAGAGGACGGGGGGAAGAGGGGAAGGGAGAGAAATATTGATCCATTATCCTCTTATGCGCCCTAACAGGGAATCGAACCCAAAACCCAGGCATGTGCCCTGACCTGGAATGGAATCCACACTCTTTTGTGGATGACACTCCGACCAACTGAACCACCCAACCAGGGCAAGTACTTACATTTTAAAATAATGATAATGACCCATGGCTGGTGGCTCAGTGGATTGATGCCAGCTTGCGAACCCAAAAGTTGCTGGTTCGATTCCCAGCCAGGGCACATAACTAGGTTACAAGCCAGGCCTCAGCCAGGTCCATAGCTGGAGGCAGGTGAAAGGCAGCCATACATGGATGTCTCTCTATCTTTCTCACTCCTGTCTCTCTCTCTCTAAAAATAAAATAAATAAAATCTTATAAAACAATAATGTCAGGATCCGGCTGTTTATTGGAGCTGGGAAGGCACTATAGGGACTGGGGTTCTCTTCTACCGCACCTGGGGGGTAGGGCTCAATCTGGATCTGTCCCATCTCCGGCCCTCTGACCCTGGGCCAAGTCGTGGCCCACCCCTCCCTGCAGGTGCAACGGCCTCTCCACCCTGTGTGCCTGGGCCCCCAGCCTCTCCAATCCGTTGCTAACTCAGCAGCGCTCACCCTCCAAAGGCTCCCGATGGCCCACGGAGCCCAGGTCTGCCCTGTCTCACCCGGTCTGGCCTCCCCAGCCTCCGTGTGGAACCCTGTCCTGCACCCCACACTCTACAGCCACTTTCCTCCGAGTTCCTCAAAATAGCACAAGCTACCTCCAGCCCCAAGGGTTTTGGTCTGGAACATTCTTCCCCTCTGTCTGCCTGTAGGTAGTTTCCATTCATCCTTCAAATCCTAAGTGTCACCTCTCTTCCCCACACTGTTATTCCTAAGACTGTCCTTTGCCCTTTCCGTCTTAGCTATTATAACACTTTTTTAATCTGCTTGGTGTCTGCCCCTTTCTTCCTGCCCCCACTAGATTGGCAGCTCGGCAAAAACAGGGGTTACATTGACTTTGCTCGCTGCTGTTCCTTTAATAACTGGGACAGGGATCCAATAAATATGCACCACTTGAGTACTTAATAGATGAATGGATGCAAATACATTTTATATAAATGGGATAGTGCTACCTGTACCAACTCATTTTTCCCACCTAGTAAAATAGTGCACTTCCCAGTGTCCCACTGTCCAGTTGTAACATTACTTCCTGTCCGGTATCCTTATTGATCGGCACCTATGGTACTTCTGGTCTTACATCTAGGATGTTGTAAACACTGTTTTTAATCAATCGTGTGTTTCTCTATTTCCTTTGGGCAAATTCCCAGAAGTGACATTTCTATGTCAAGAAGCACGCACATTTTATAACCTTATAAATATTCTCATGGAAAAAGAATATGGAGGAAGAAGGAGAAGTAGCAACAGCAGGAGGAGGAGGAGGAAGAGGAAGAGGAGGGAGGGGAGAGGGAGGAGAAAGAGGAAGAGAAGAGGGAGAAAGAGAAGATTTCACTAGGAAGGTCCTCTAGGTGTGACTTTGGATCTGAAAAGCTGTTCAGTGCCTCGACAGAGGTGGCAGATGGCACATGAAACACATCCAGGGCAGACAGTTCAGTGTCTGGGGACTGAGGACTTGATGGTAGGAAGCTTGCTGGAGGTGGGGAAAGTGAGAAAGGGCTGACTCTCTGACTCTCTCCAAAATACAGATAAACCAATAAATGTACCATATGATTATGGCAATCAAGATTGCAAGGGAGAAACTAAAGGAAGACAGATGCCGAGACAGAGTTAGCTTTATTCTCTTGTCTAAAATCCATTGGGGTTTCTGAAATCTTTCTAGCACGTTTCCCTGGTGTATAGAATTCTTCCTTCTCCGTTCTGTCCAGAAACAACCTCCAACACTTCAGGACAACATGGGATGGTGTCTTTAAGAGGCTGTATATGGGGATGAGGGGGAGACGTCTATTCTGGAAGGTCCCCCAACCTTTAGGCTGGGTCAGCTGTTCTGAGCCACTCAGGTGTCATAGCTTGTAGGCTGGGGCCCTGGTGATCACAGGGAATGGAAGGGTTGACATCTAGGTCACCCCGCCCCCAAACTGGGCATTTCCTAAGGGACCAAGAGGCCGAGATTCTTCCCTGATCCCCAGGCTCAACACAAGGGAACATTTTTTGAAATTCTTCGAAATAATATGGAAAACAGCAACTGAAAAGGAAATGAACTGGTAGAATGTCAGGTGATCTGCATGGATGAGGTTGGGGTCACATGGACCAGGTTGGGGTCTCATGGATGAGGTTGGGGTCACATGGACCAGGTGGCCATCAAGGAAACCTGCCAGGTTGGTCCCTAAGCAAGGGCAAGGGGACCCTTAGAACTTCTTCACTGAGGAAAGGCACTCTGACTTCAGGGGACGCAGCTCCACAGAACCCCAGGAACAGAGGAGCCCTCCAGCCTCCCCCTTTGCCCTGGGGCCCCTCCCAGCCATCTGAGGGTGCTTCACCTATGTTGCCCTGGCTCTCCGGGGCAGCAATGTCTCAAGGCTGGACAGCAAATGAGGGGTGACCAACTGGCTACGTGCAAGGAGGTGGTGTGCGTCCCTGGGGCTGTTTCTGAATGAGAGATTTTTTTTTCCCCCAAATTGATCCTGAGCTTGAACTTGATCGCTTTTCTTGAAATACAAGTGTTTCTTTTCAGACTACCTTTTACAAAAAGAACATAATACTTTCGCTTCCAGGAAGACAGAGAATACATACTTTTCTTCACCCTTCCGCTAATTGCAATGGAAAATTCCCGGTGTTGGGCAGCAGACAAACGCAAAGGATTCTGAAAGGTGGAGAGAAGCAGACAGACCAGCTGGGGACCCAAGAAGCAACACAGTGGTGAACTGCTGTGCTTCAGCAAACACCAACTATTAAATGTACCATAATATCAAGATGAAGACATTTTTAAAAAAGGCATTATAGGGTAGTGCTGGAGGAGTTAGAGTGAAGACGCCCTCCCTTAAAATGTCTGGAGTAAGTAAATGAAGCAACGTGTGATATTAATATTAACATGAAATGTACCTATAAGTATGTGCTGGAATATTTTGCAGCTACAAATTCATTCAGGAATATAGAATGGGAAGGAAAAAGTTCCACAGCAGGAAGAAAAATGACCCCCCTTGATGTGTTAGGCTCAATGCTAAGCTAGTTAAAAGGGTCTCATGTAATTCTTCGAACGATCCCATGTAGTATGTACCATCTGTCATTTCATTTTTACCAATGAATACATGGATGAACGGGAAGAATGACTAACTTGCCTATGGTCCCAGAGTGAAGCCGGGATTGACGCCACCCCCAGGTGATTTCAGAGGCAGCAAGCTTTGTTAGGACACCTCACCGCCTTCCCTCACATCACCCCCCTTCCTCCTGTTTTTACGTAAATCTCATGTTCTCAGGGGGGGCTTCCTATTTTAATTTCCTGTATCTCTATGCCTTTTCCCTGCTATGTGTTTTTCCCATTTTGGTCACTATCTACATACAACATATTTTACCCAAAGACATATGGGAATTTAGTGTATAATAAAGATGACACCTCCAATCTATCAAAGAAGGACTTTTAAATAAATGATGTAAGGACAATAGGGTGACCATCTGAAAAAAAAAAAACCCAACAACAAAACATATCTTGTCATAACTCAATCCTATCCTGGGATAAAATCCAAAGGAATAAAAGTACTAGAAGAAAACATGGAAAAAGCTTTTATAATTTTGGATTGAGAACACTTTTGTCATTGGACTCAAAATCCAAAAGTTACAGAGAGAAAGAGTGAAAGTGAAAAACACCCCCATGTTTGGAAACATTCAGTGGGGAGCAGGGGAGAGACACAGCCGGTCATTCAGATGATGCTGAATGGAGTGTGAATTAATTCAGGCCTGATGAAGGCCTGATGTCATGGCAGTATGGACCAAAATTTAAGAAAAGGTTATGTTCTTTTACCCAGCAGTTTTACTTCTAAGAGTTAGTGCTAAATCCACACACATGTGAAATAACAAATACACGAGGCTATTCACTCTCGTGAGGAAACCAGCCACATGTCCCTAATAAGGTTCTGGTTAAATAAATTACAGTACATCCATTCAATGGAATACTACGCAAGCATTACAAATGAGAAAGCTGTGCAGCTATAGAAAGGAGTGCTCTCTCTGCACAGAAATGGAAGGCAGCATTAACTGAAGAAAAAAAAAGAGTAAAGAACAGTGTCTATTATATTACTTTTTATATTAAAAAAAAAAGAAATAAGAACTTAAGCTTGTATTTACTTGTGTATGCCCAAAGAAACCATAGAAGGTTACATTTAAAAATACAAATATTGATTATCTCCTGGGGTGGCATTGGTAGACAAGTATACCATTTGATGATTTTAAATTTTCATTAAAAGTACAATTAAAACAAAATGTGGGCGACTAATTCTCCCGAGGGCCAAACTGAAGATGGCTGGGAAAGTCAAAGCCAAGGTCGTCAGTTTGTGGAGTTTTTGGCCCATGCCTTAACTACTGTGTTGCATTTAGAATCTTTGTCGTGGACCACAGATACGCTTTTGCTGTTACCATCAGGCCTTCAGATCATTCTCAGCAAACAGAAATTTTAGACAGACACCCAAACGTTCTCCTGGAAACGTCTGGAAATGACTTTCAAGACAACAGGTGTTCCTGTTTTTCGTGTGTGGACGAAGCCTGTATTTTCCCCCCTTTCTGTTGGCTTCAAAGGGCATGCAGGCAGGAACACTAGTTAAGTGATCACAATTTGTCATGTTGAAAAATCATGCTGCCTTATCATAATTTGATTGTCTCTAATAAAACCCATCTGGAACGTCGGGCAGCTTCTTTCAACTGGAAATTGCCCACTGGATTTCGGTTCCCTTTAAGCAAAGTCTACATCGTCAGGGCAAAAGCATGAGCGAAGGCCGCGGGGCTGAGGCTGAAAAGGCTTGTTGGGAACAATTTGTGATGAATGTCTACCCCACTGGTTCCCCATGGGCTGTCCATCACTGGTTTCATTTGGCATCTTCGTGCAAAGAATCAGGGGCTAACGGACTGTTTAACACGGGAAAATTTGTCTGAAAAACGTTGAAGGGTACCATAACCGTTCCTCTGCTCCTTTCCATCTGTTGGAAATCTGAGCCACATGCTGCCTGAAATGAAAGGAAAAGCCCTGTTTCCTCTCCCACATGGACACCCCAACCGCACAAAGAGCCCTGTTTGCTAGGCAACTGTGGTCTCCAGACCATCAGCAAGTCTGCACTTCTCGTCTTCTGACAGTACTGTCACCTGCATAGAGCCACTGTCAGATTTAGGGAGAAAAATGGCATTTGGCCCATTCTTTATTTTTATTTTTTAAAAGATTTTATATTTATTATTCTTTAGAGAGAAGGGAAGGGAGAGAGGCAGAAAGGAAGAGAAACATCAATGAATGGTTGCCTTTCACCTGCCTCCAACTAGAGACCTGGCTGGAGACCTGGCTTGCAACCTGGTTATGTGCCCTGGCTGGGAATCGAACCAGCGACTTTTGGGTTCACAGGCTGGCGCCTTATCCACTGAACCACCAGCCAGGGCCATTTGGCCCATTTTTGAAGATGAAATGTACCTCCTCCAATTTGCCTCAAAAGGAAAACCAATTAATAAAAAAGTAGGAACTTACTTCAAAACCAAGGTCTATTACAAATGGTTTGTGGAATCTCAAAATGTCCTAAGCAGATTGGTATTAGTTTATTATTATTATTATTATTATTTTATTACTTGGCTTTACTACAAAGCTGAGATTCACCTAAAGAGGGTGTATCACTAACTGCATTTTTTTCTTTTCTTTAAAAAAAAAATTCATTTATTATTTCTAGAGAGAGGGGAAAGGGGAGAGGCAGAGAGGGAGAGAAACATCCATGTAGGGTTGCCTTTCACCCGCCTCCAGCTCCGGACCTGGCTGGAGACCTGGCTTGCAACCTGTACCTTTCTATTTGTATTCTCCCCACTATTCCTGCCCCATTCACATCAGCTGATAACAAAGTCTTCCTATTTTATAACCCCCTGGTAAAAATGGGGGAATGAACACAAGTAGCAGAACCGTAAGGAATACCAATCAAGAGATGGGCCCCGAAACTGCCCATCCACTGTCTGAACAAGGACTCGCCACGTAGGCTCCCTGCGTGGCACCGTCTGGGAATTTCTGTGAAGAAGAACCTCTGCTGAATCTGTTAGTCGCAGCCCTGTTGCGGTTCTGGCGGACGCAGGACACCTGAAGCCTCACAGCGCAGCACAGTGGAGGAATCGGGGAATTACCTAGGTCATAGTTCTGCTTTTTAACTGAACTAGGCAACAGGCTTTACCTTCTTTTATCAACAGGATAAGAACAGGTACTACGCTTGATCTTAGCCACCGAGAAGCGATGTTGCTATCTCCTTTTATTAAAAAGGAAAAGAGAAAATATAGATAAGCAAAGAGGAAACCGTGTAAAGTTCACTCTTTACCCTACTACTCAAAGAAACCACTCCAAAGAATTTGCAGTTTTTCATTCGACACCCCTGTGGGTGGAAGGGTGAATATATGCTCAGTAGGGCATCATTTTTACCTAAAACAAGACCGTTCTGTAGATTCTATTTTGAAACCTGCTCTTCTTGATCGACACCCTATTGTCCTCACCTGCCCATGATTCTACTGCTACGTCATCCTTGGTTCTGACATCCGTAACATTATACAGGCCATGCCATCGGAACTTTTACATCTTTCCAGCTCTTCTCTTGCAATGCTGGAATTGAACAATGTAAAAAGTCTTGAGCATGAAACTCTTCTCATTTTCTCAATAAGTCCCTAGGTGTCGAATCGCTCAGTGAAAAAGCACGTGGGTTGCAGGTCTTTAACACTGAGTACCAAGTGTCATGGTTGATGATGAAGAATTATCTGAGATTTCAGTGAACGATATAAAGAACGTAAAGAGCCCAAGACATGAAACATCAACTTTTGCTGTCTTCTGACATGTTTTGCTAAGGGGAATTTAAAGCTGCTCCCTGCCCATTGGCCCTCCCCTTTTTGGGACAAGGGAGGCAATGTGGCTCATTGTATCTGCTTATTCGAAGTGAGTGGAGCTAGGCTGGATCAGGACCCCATAGGATGCTTTTTACTGTACATCCTAAGGTCAACCCCTGTTATAATCCCTTGTAGACACCATCTCAGGATACTGAAAACTTGTATTTTAGCAGAAATCTAACACAGCACCTCTATGGTAAGTCCTCAGGAATCCGTGGTATTGACTGATGCAGGATGTTGTAAGATGAAATGAAACAGCTGCTTGTTGTGGTCATAGTGGGTGGGAAAAAAGCAATCACAGAAAGCAAGTCATACTTGTGTCCTACACACAAGCAGTTTCATGTTCTCTTCCAGCAATTCCCACACTTGAGTAGTAAGTGAATTTGTCAACTTAATTTCCAATGGTAAGTGAAATGTGGATAGAGAATTAAGCAATAAGATCTTCCTTTTTTCCTTCCTTCCTTCCTTCCTTCCTTCCTTCCTTCTCTTCTTTTTTTCTTTCTTTCCTTCATCTACTTTTTTTTTTATCAGTCAGTCATTACTTTGGGGGCAGTCCTAAGGACACATGAGTTGTCACACTCTTAAACTAAGCTTGCTACGTGTGATGTAGAATGGAAACATACACATCTGCCGTAGGCACAGAGTGGGTGGGGCGTGGTTCCCAGGGTCAGTCACATAAGGCAGCAGGGCTGGTGGAAGATTCTTCTGTTCCACGATTAGTTCTAACATGTACTGATAATGGCATTTCGCATTTGTTGGAAGAAAAATAGCCAACGTGAAAATAAAAAGACTTCAAGATACAAAAACTAATAACACCTAGCCTAAAACACGCTCGTCATCTGTTTAATAAATGCTTCTTGATAGCGAGAAAACAGTTTTGGGTGTTGGCAGAATGAAATGGCAAACTTTCTAAGAATGGGGTGGCATTGTGCAGAAAGAGGGGGAGGGGTAATCGCAGCCTTTTCCCAGAATTTTCAGATTAAACCAAACTCCTATTTGATGCTAAACTCTACCCAATTTTAATTATCTGCCTCTTCTCTACTTGCTGTCTCAAAACTACTTATTTCATTCATAACCCTTTTTATACCTTGGAAACAGTTCCTTACTAATTTTCTTGTTTCCTTTTTATACAATGAAAATTCCCATGAGATTTGCTGTTCTATCACCTTAGAACCTAATACCATTTCTAGCACGAAGGAAGTGCTCAGATGTTTGTTGAATGAATAAATAAAAGTATTGCTGTCTCTTACTTATTGTTCAATACCTGCCAACAGGTGGACCCTTGGGTGGTATTTATAGTTTATTAACCTTAAGGAGCTCCAAACTGTGAAGTAAATGTTTTAATTTGCCCTCAACTCTACCACAAAGAAATGACAATGCATGTGTGCCAGTGAGGTGGCTGCCCTCTGCTGGGAACCCATGCAGGGGTGGGCTCTCAGGTGAACTGCAGGCTAAATGTCACATTTCAAGGGACAGCCACACTTCACACCCCATCTAGGAACACAGGGCAAAACGTCCCATTTTTCAGAAACATCTGAACTACGAAATTGTATTGAGATCTCGAATTCTAAAATATGGCCACCTTTGTCAAGTGAAAAATAGCATCAATGAATTAAAACATTATTTAACATACTGTAGAGAGCAAACAAAACCTGTCTGTGGTTTGGTGCATCCTGCCATTTTCCAACTCTGGTCTACATGCCTGGCTCAGCATTCCTCAGAAGAACTTTTCCTTGGAAGACATGCCCAACTGGTTAGACAACTCACAGCTTTATGGACTATTAAGCAAAATAAAGTGAAGCAGATATGCTTGCTGCGGGACTTCTCAGAGCCTTCAGGAGACCGATGTCTAATTTCAACTCTTCAGGAGAGACTATAAGGCAAGGAAGTAGTTTTCAAAACTCTTTGATGGTGGAGCCCTAGTTCTAGGTTGGTCTCACCGGGCTGATGCTTCACAGATGTGAATGTACTAGCTTCTAAAATGTTAAACATATATGAGCTGTCTCAAAAAATCAAAGTGCTCCTTCTTTTTGAACTTTTAAGCACGGTGGTTAAGCATGTGGGCTTTTAGGCCGTATAATGTTATGCAAGTTCATTCACCTCTCTGAGTTCGTAACCGCTCAGTAAGTCAGGGCTGTTATAATATGAGAATGAGTGACTCAGATCAGAGAACAGCGAGGGACAGTTAACTCAAAATTTGTTTTGCAAACTCACTGCAAAACACACTTCACTTTCCATGTCAACCACGATGAACACCATCACAGGTTGAAGTCTGGATGAAAAATACCAAATACGCGATACAGATGTATGACTTGTGATTTTACTTCGTTTAAGTGAAAGCATCGGTATCACAC
This sequence comes from Noctilio leporinus, assembly GCA_004026585.1. NCBI lineage: Eukaryota > Metazoa > Chordata > Mammalia > Chiroptera > Noctilionidae > Noctilio > Noctilio leporinus. The sequence continues at coordinate 213,557 of PVIW01000244.1, forward strand.
ACACATGTTTTGAAGTGTCCATGAGATGATTCCTTCCAAGTGATTTTGTCATATCATTTGACTTACAGTATAGCATCCAAAAAACACTAGAGGGATTCATGTCATTGGAAACCACCCAGCGTCATGAACTTGGCCCTTGCAGGTGAAGTGAATTTTTGATACACAGAGAGGAAAAGAAATACAGGTGGAGAAAATACTTGGGAGCAGAGGCATCTGCCCAAGTCACGTGCTGGCCGTACTGCTGGAGAGATTTAAGGGAATAGTAGAAAATATACTTGGAAAAATTAGAGGCAAAGGTGTAGGGACCCTTTAAGGTAAGACTAAGAAACCACGTCTCATGGGTATGGGCTTTTAAATTCTATTTTTCTAAAGTAATGTTACAACTCCTGCATTTTCAAAAACCCAAATTAGGACTTTTGATTATGTACGAGAGCTTTCAAATTAGATTCAATTATGCGACTTTTGGTTGAGGACTATGGAAAGAGAGAATGAAAAGGCTAAAGTGTGGATTAACAACAGATGGGGAGAAAAACCAATATACTAATGACAGCTAAATTTTCTTTTTCTCAAAATGCAATATCTTCATGTTAAATATTTTACTTGACATTTATTTTTCACAAGTGTGAATAATGTGAGCATGCGCTGGGTCCTCTTATTATCTCCATTTTACAGATGACAAAACTGAGGCTCAGAGAGGTTAAGTAACTTGCACAAGGTCACACAGCCAGTCAGCCACAGAGGCAGAGTGGAAACCTAGGCTCCTTGACTACATCGCTTCTGTTTTGATTGACTACTCTATCAAAGATCTTGACTCTCTACTTCCAATACTCAGAAACAGTGGCAGGATGGAGCTGCCTTTGAATGTGATGAGGGAGGCTGTGCCTTAAATACTCAGGCACTTGGTTGTGGTGATTTTTATTTTGACCATATGGAGTTTGAGATGCTCAGTGGGCATCCAAATGGAGATGTAGAGAGTCAGGTAGACAGGAGGCAGAGGCTGGATATTTAAGGCTGGGCTTCAGGGGTATGTCTAGGCTGGAGACAGAAATTTAGGGGTTGTCAGCAGATACTTATATGTAAACCCTTGCGCCTGGGGGAGATTTCCAAGCGAAGAATTAAGGGCAGTTAGAGAAGATATCTAAGAGCTAAACCTTGGGGAATGCCAAAGATTAGAGGGTCAGATGCAGGTGGGGGAACCTAGAAACCAAGTGAGGAGGATGTTTCAAGAACCAAGCCCCCTCTGCCGTGTCAGATGTGACTGGCAAGTCCAGAAGGACAAGGACAAGGCATATCTGACTTGGTAGCTGCGGTGAAGAGTGCTGGGAGGTACAACATGGCGGTGACTTTGGCAAGAGCGTATTTTTCTGTGTGGGGAATATAAAAGCTTGGAAGGAGTGTGTTCAAGACCAACAAAAAGTGGATGAAGCCAAACCGCTGAATATTTTTCTTCATATCTGTAGTTGGAATGAATTTGCGAATCAATGTACCTATCACAACCTTCCCATAAGAAAGGATGCCTCTTCCTAAACCGTGGGATCTTTGAAGGACTAGGACGATGATTTATCTTCTAACTGCCTCGCAGGAGAGGGGTGTTTAAATAACAATTGCAGAATTTAATTAAACTTTGAAAAGAAAAGCAATATTCCTGTTTAAATCTGACTAATTGGTCTTGGCAACCCTTGAGATACATACTTCCTCCTGCTTCCAACACGGAGACCCTTCTGGAAGTCAGGCTGACAGCAGAAATTGAGTGTGTGTGTGTGTGTGTTTAAGCAGCAAAGGTCAATTTTATTTATTTATTTTTTGTGACGCATCTTTAATGCGTGTCTTACAGCTCTGGCTCAGTTGTTGAGGGCAGAGAAAAATTAAAATCTTATCCTTGACCACACGTTGGTCTGTGTGAATCGCAGCTCAGAGAAACCTTTCAGGCATATAATTTATCTTTTCTTTGGCCTACGTAGTAAATGCTTCATTTGTTCATGAATTCTGGCCTTGTTTTAATTATGCTATGCCCTGAATGTAGTTTTATACGGCACAAAAATCAGACTGTCGTTCTGAAAACACAGAAGATTTGTGTCCCCCACACCCCCCGAATGAAATAGTGGCATCTTTTCCCCAATTCACAGCGCTGCGGGTTTGTGGTTGGAATTCCAATCCAGTGAGGGGTTGGGGGCAAGACTTGTGTGGCTGGGAGGGGAGGGACAGCTGACGTGGTGGGGCCCCGGGGACAGAATTTACTCCAAGGAGCCTGAATCAATACATTGACCGCCTTTTATGCATAATGGGCTACTCCCACCAAGAAGGCCATTGATGGAAGAATTTTAGTCTCGTTCCTTTCTCAGGGTTGGGTTCTCTCATTGCACTTATGGAACAATTGATTTGGTTGTTGTTTGCCTCAGATACACAACCGTGCAGCCAGAAACCAGAGGAGAAACCTTAACAATCAGAAGGCTGTTTATTCTTTTTTTTTTTGGTGAAAGAGCTCTGCAGACTTATGTATTTGCATATCCACCAGTTCAGAGGCTGAAGGAAGAAAAATGAATGGCTAGCTCATACCGAGTCTGTTTCCTGTGCATAGCAGGCACTCAGCATTTCAAATTGCAATGATACTACCAACAGGGTGGAACTCGGTGGTGTAACAGAGACAGATGCAAACTTTGTTAGTGAATCGAGGGGTGCTAACTCAGAAAGGAAGGCAGGTTACAGTTTTGGGGTCTTCTCAGAGGTAACTCTAACTTTAAAACATCACCTATGGGTTTGGCTTTATGAGGTACCTGCTGTGCTCCTAACATCAGCCCGTATCTCCTGTCCCATCTCATCCCACTCAAAGTGAAGTGCTTTCCCGAAGAGTCTTCAATGCCAAGGAAAAAGCTGAGTTGACCAAGCACAACTCTAAGACCTCTCTGCCCTCTTCTGCAAATAGGAATAGATTGAGTGCGTCGGGTGAAATACATGCGAGGTTTGGTTGCCAGGTGCTAAACTTGCTAGTGTAATTGAGACGGGGATTTGGACGAGTCACTAGTCACTTGACCAAAGATGGGGCTTCCCACAAATAACTCAATCTTTTCCTAAGTCAGGCTAAGTCAGTCAACTGTAAACAAAACGCGACGATTCACAAGTCACAACCTCAGCACGGCCTTGGGAGCTCAGGACTCATAATGAGAACTCAGTGTTTCCCCACTCAGAGTAAAGTAGAACCAAATTTCTCAGACATTCGTGAATATTGATGACCAGTGTAGAGCCCCCACACAAATAACTTTCTGCCACAGGTTTAGACAATGATGAACTGTTCCCTGGACCCGCGAGGCTAATTCTCCATGATCTGGGCATTTTCTCAACTCTTGGCCTCCCCAAATGGACTACGTGGTACCTTGCATAATAATTGTGGTTTTTATTTTACCTCCTCTCTCCTGGACTGCATACTTGCTGAGGACAGGAGGACTCTGTCCTGTCCCTCACTGTGGCCTGGCCTCACCTGTGCCTGGCTGTGTCACACTCAGGTGTATCACACTTAAAAAACAACACCCTCACCGGAGGATATGTTTACTGATATTAAAGACGGAGGAAGAGGGAGAGAAACATCGACTGGTTACTTCCTATACCCAGAACGACCGGGGATGAAAACTACAACTGGGTATGTGCCCTGAATAGGAATTGAACCCACCACCTCTTGGTGTATGGGATGGGGCTCCAGCCTACTGGGCCACACTGGCCAGGGCCCAGCAAAAATTTGATGTTTGGCTGCATTGAAAGACTTACTTTGAATTATACAGAAAGCAGATCAGTTGGCTCCTGAGTTGGTGCATTTAGGAAAGTAGGCATACGAGGGGCAATTTTGAAGACATTTTTAAGGAAAATTTGAATATCGAATTACCTGGAGTCAAACTTGACAAGAACAGTTGACAAGAACAGCGAGAACGCTGATGATAAGAACCTAACCACATGAGCCTCATGATCTTTTCCCAATTTTAACCGTTCAAAATTTTTCAGCGGGTGTGTAATATTTACAATATAATTTGCAATACCACCCCAGATGCATTAAAACCACAGAGTAACATGACAAGCATTTTCCCTGTGGAAAACAACACACATGCAGTATTTAGAACAGAGGCTGGCCGAGTGTAAGTGCTCAATAAGTAGCAACCAGGGTTTTATTAGCAACTTGCCAGTGCAATTAGCTGTTATTACGACAAATACATTGATCGTCATGACACTTGAATGACCACACCATCAAAAGCCCAGTCCATCTAAATTTTTCCTGGTTCTAACCTCATGTAGAGGCATTTGATTTTCTCTTAACGTTTGAAAAATCCTATTATTTAAAAGAGCGGTCCTGGCTGGTGGCACAGTGGATAAGGCGCCAGCCTGCGAACCTAAAGGTCACTGGTTCGATTCCCAGCCAGGGCACATAACCAGGTTGCAAGCCAGGTCTCCAGTCAGGTCCGTAGCTGGAGGCCGGTGAAAGGCAACCATACATGGATGTCTCTCTCCCTCTCTGCCTCCCTCCCTTCCCCTCTCTCTAAAAATAATAAATAAAATCTTTTAAAAATAAAATAAAATAAAAGAGCGTTAGCTGAGGAAACAAGGGCTTTTAAACACAACATATTAATTTTTATTTCCTTTTTCATTCCAGGAGCTCCTATCTTGGCCCCAAACACAAACAAATCTTTTCATGGTTAAAGGCAATTGCTGTTTTTAAGATCAAAAGAACTTGCCTTTCTTTGTACAGGCTGGGAGAGTGTCAAGAAAAAAAACTAATTCTGGATACCTCCCTAAAAAAAAGAAAAAAATCTAGTTTTTCAAAGGTATTAACTCCAGGTTGTTGGAAAATCATTAGGACATAAAAGAGTCTGCCCAGAGCTGTACAAACTCTTTATTTAAACCCACCCTTTACTGCAAAGGAGAGTTAAAAATCAATCGGGGGTTTAAAAGTAAGAAATCAAATGCGTTCCAAGCGAAGAAGTCTTGAAACAGGCGGCATGTGGGAGAGGCTGCTGGGACGGGCAGGGTGGGTCCGTCGTTTAGGAACCATTTTTATTCTGCTAATGCCTTTCCCTCCGGATCCCCATTGATCATGGCTGCAACCTGTCTAGCGTCCCCTTTGATAAATGGAAGGATGGATTCATCTGCATGCAACTCGCCCCCTCCTGTCTTCAACACGAAACAGATGCTGCAGCTGTGGTTTCTGCAAGCAGATGTTTCTGCCCGCGCACGGCCATGTGGCTGCGGGGCCACCTATGGGCCATGGTCTCCCCGCTGGGGGCCCCCGGAGGGAGTGGATTTCTCCCTGTCAGCACTTACCCTTTCTGCAGGGACATCCTGGGCCTGCCCGGAGAATCCACAAACGTCGTCCGCCTTGTCCTGATACTCCCCGCTCTTGGCTTCCTGTTGGTTGTCAGCGGGTGCCTTTTCCGGTCCCTTGTCCAGTTTGAAGAGTTTGTCAAAAAAGCCCGAGTCCTTAGGCTTGGTGGGGGCTGCTCCCTGTGACTCAGGTGGCACAGACGCTGGTCCCCAAGCGGCAGAGACCCCTGTGTGCTGGGCAGGGGTCTGGCCGGGGGTTTTATCTGGGCCGAAGCCCCGCGCAGCTGCCAGAGGGAAGGCCAACTTGTCACTCGGTTCTTTGTTCCCTGGGGCTTCGCTGGGGCTGACATCAAGCTTCCCCGGAGCAGCGGACGAGCCCGCAGCTTGGCCTTCGGCACGTCCTGGTACAGGCCGGGAGAGCGTCAAGAAAAAACGCGATGTAGCAGCTGGGGCCTCAGCCTTGGCCTCTTTCCCAAGATTCCTCCCGTTGGCACCGGCGACAGCGCTGATCTCCACTGTCTTGGGGGAAGAAGTGGCCGCATTGTCTTCCTTGACGCTTATCCCCAAATCGACTGTCAACACAAACACAAACAGTGGTTATTCAGCCACTCGAGGAAACTCAAGGATGGATAATGGACTGCGAACATGTTCGACACAAAGGCCACCATGCAAGCGGGGACTCTCTTGTTCTCCGGTCACCCCGCAGAGCGGAAGGTCATTCTCTAGATGTCTCTGGACCCTACTCTGCTTGGGAGAGAGGAACAGAAGGTCAGTGAGGAGGAAGGCCTAGGATTGGCAACTGCTTGTGTGATGTTCATGTTAATTATCTTGTATCAGCACAGGAATCCTGTGCAAGACACGTAGTCATGAACTCACCTGGGAGCTTGGGGTCTGTGTTAGAACAAGGTGTCTCAGTCTCGGGACTCTTGGCATTTGGGTGGGATCCTGCTCTGGTACGGGGCCCATCCCTGGCCACGACCCACCAGCTGCCAGCAGCATCCCCAAACTGTGACAGCCAAAAATGTCACTAGACATTGCCAAATGTCCCCTGGGGGTTGGGGAAACCATGACTCACACTTGAGAACCACTGTTAGAACATCTGTTTGGATCCAAGTGACTTACCTTCTCTGTGCCTCAGTCGTCTGGTAAAATGAGGCATTTTGTTAGGAAGGTGACATGAGTTAATATTCTTAGAGCGCATAGAACAGTGCCTGGAATACAGTCAGTGTGCAGTCACCGTCCCAAATGTTAGCTATTGTCAAAGCTCATGAGGGGCAGAAGGGACAGTTAGAGAGGCCGGGCTGGTCCCACACCCGCACGGGAAGTTGGCACAGAGCAGAGTCTGCTCACAGCTAGAAATCTGTTGCGAATACTAGAAGGCTTTAAAAGGTAAGACTCAGAAAGTTTCTATCGTGAAGGCCAGAAGGGCAGAGGGACAAACCAAGAAGGCAACTGAGACCCTGGTCCGTGTGGATTCGGAGACAGACGGTTAGCTGTCCACGACAGTGCCTTCTTTACAGGACCCTGTTCCCAACCCCTGTTCCCCTGTTTCCTTTCCACCTCTGCACCAACCTAACTCCACTGTCTTCTCCTCTAGGTCCCTTTTATAAAGCAGTGTGATATTTAGGGGGGCAGGGGAGATGTGCCATGCATTTTGGAACCACACTTAAAAGATCAAGGTTTTTCTCCTGGTAAATTGTATGACCCTGGACAGGTCACTTCACAGTTTTTGAATTTGCTCATTAGTAAAACGGGAGTAAGAGTATCTCCCTTGCAGGGTTGCTGCAACATTGAAAGGAGAAAACTCTTACCAGGGACCCGGCACGCTGCCATTTCCATAGCCGGCCTCAATAGCCAACTGATCCCGAGATTATTTTCAAGGTTCCTCCCACGCCTTTCCCGTTATTGCCTTCTGCTTTATGCATCTGTAGACAGCTACTTCTTAATATCCATTTGTGGGATGTGAAGAAGAGGAAGAGAAAGGGAGAAGATGAGTTTTCTTTGGGTCTGTCCATGTTGTTTATTAATATGGAGCGAAAACTATACCTATACACACATCCATCCATTCGTGATGGTTTTTGCTGAACTCCAGTATCTCCCGGTGTCTAGTGTCAGGAAGAGAGAGACAGAAAGATTGATTGATTGATTCTGGTGCAGAATGGCAATCTCCCCATTGAGCACTTCTTTGCCTTCGGTCTGCAGTCCAGAGATTCATAATCATGGTAAATGCTATTCCCAGGGAGGATGGGAGGGCGGGAGGGAGACTACAGGACAGGTGATGGTGTCAGGATACCACGTTGGCAGCGTGTAAGTGAATGCAGGGCAGGTCCGTGCCAGAAGAGGAGGAAACAGCTGACACGAACAGAGACACGAGGACTCAGAACAAGGAAAGGTTGCACATGCTGAGTGTATCCACTGATCCCTGCCCTTTACCTCTTCCTTACTCTGGCTAGAAACCAAAGGAACAGGGGTAAGTGAGAGAGTTACAGCTATAGAAAACATTTCTGAAAAAATATTTTCGCATGGACGGATTAAAAAAAAAGTGCTAACACATTGCTCCGATAAAGGCTACATTTGTTAGAGCCCGGTATCTAGTCTTTGATGCGTTTTGAGGTTACAACAGAGGCAAGCATAGCTCTTGGTATCAGAGGCTGGGTGAAGCATTTTGGATAACGTGTGGGCTTCTTAGGTGGGGCATTTCATGACACTGAAGCTCTGCCCCCGCCCCCCCAAACTTGGGCAGGTGCATGCCCATGTCCATCACCTGGGTTTTCTCTTGCCCTTGAAAAAGACTCACCTCCCAGGAGGGCACATGGCCTAAGCAGGAGGAATAAAAAGAAATCCTGAGACTTTTGCTGGACCTCTTAGAACAGAGCTTTGCTCTCTGTGCTTGGGTGGGTGGCAAACAGCAAGGGGTACGCCTGGAGCTGGTGGCCTTGGCCATCACAGATGACAGCAGAGCCAAAAGACCAACAGAGAAGGGGCTCAATTATAGCCTTTGGACCCCTGGATCCAGCCTGAAGCTGGTGGGCTTTACCATTACAGGACCAACAACCCCCCCCCCACCGCGACCCCCACTGTAGGCCAGTTTAAGTTACGTGCCCACTCAGTGACTTGGAGAGAATTTTAGGGGGTACCCATTTCACTAGTCAAGCAGTAGCCATCATTCCTCTCCTTGAGAAGTTGTCACCAAATCTCAAGTCTGCCTTGTGGTCATTTAGTGCAGGGGGAAGGAGGCTGAAGAGAATGAAATGGGAAGAAGTGAGTTCCAAGGAGCTAGAAAGCGTAAGAAACACCCACCAACGCATTCCCTTTGCGGTCAAAATGAAGGAAAAGTCCCCTTGGGGAAAAGAGGCTGCAGTCGAGACCTTACAACGTGAAAAACAAACATGTTCCAAAACATCAACTGACACACAAATCTAACCTGTGCGAGTGAGCGGGCAGAAGACACATAGGAATGACAGGTCTCCTGCTCTCGCAAAGAGGAGGGTAGCTGGGGACATGTTATTCTGGACAGAAGGGAATGTTCTTTCTAGAGGGCCGGAACTGAGCCTTCAGCTCCTGTGACAAAGCTTGGGAGAAGCCCATCCTGAATCTGGTTTCAATACCGGGTTTTCTCACAAAGCAGACAAACAGATGACATACCAAAGGGCTTTACTTTCTGCGGAAAAAAAAAATGTGTAAGAGTTTAAGGAAGATAAAAAGAACCAAGTAAATGCAAATGGCAGCTCCCAGGTTGTTAGGAGAGCTGAACATTTTGATCTCTTTAGTGCAGGAAGGCTATTTTGTATTGTGTGTATAGTTTTCTTTGTAAAGATAGTCATTTTCACCTAGACCTGAGCCTGAGAACTTGTTTCCAGGGTGGCTCAATGTCACCATTAAAGAACTTAGATTGTGGATCGGAAGGGCCTGGGCTTAACTCTTTTAACTCATTTATCAAATAGGTGACCTCGTTAAGTGACTTCCTATCTGGGTGCCTCAATTTAATTATAAAACGAGTAAGAAGATAACTGTGCCTTCTTCAAAGGGTGATGGTAAGGGTTAAATGACATCTTTCTAATCAGGTGCTTAACACAGCAGTGGGAACGTGGTGGATGCTCAGTAAACATCGGTTTGTTTTGTACTATTTACGTTATTACTAGAATTAATAGCTCACATTCCTAAATATCACTCATAAAACAAAGAGTTATTCTGATGGCCTCATCTGCAAACGCGAGTGCTCTGTAAAGACGTAAAAATGGAAATAATACGAGCTAATTTATCCTCAGAAATCTAAGAACCTGGGCCAGGGAAGTTTTGAGAATGCTTATTATTTTTAAGTACAAGTATTCTTAGTCGAAGCAAGTTGCTTTACCAGAATTCTAGTTATTTATTAAAATAAAGCATTCCCATAGTTTGTATTACAATATTCTAAAGTTCTGAAGTAGAAGGTTTTTTTTTTCATGCGCCGAAGCTAAAACTCTCCCTTGATACAGCTGTAAAAACAATACCTAGTATTCATGCAGACTTCCCACATGCCAAACACCATGGTAAATGGTATACATGACCAGCAGCATTGGATTTAGTTCTTAAGGCAAATCTACAAGTTAGAGGTTGTCATTTCTCCCATTTTACAGGTTGGGAATCTAAGGCTCCGGGAAGTCAAGCCACTTTCCTAATGTCACCCAGCTCCCAAGCGGTGGGGTCAGGATTTGAACCCATGGTAGCCTGGTGCCAAAGTTTCAACTCCTAACACCCTGCAGTAGCAGCAAGGACAGAAGGGAGGGAGGGGGGAAAAGCGAATGAAGCAGACATCGTTTGGTTAATAGAATTAGCTTGAAAAATAAACCCCAACTATGCACAAGAGAAAAAAATAAAAAATAAAACAGGTTTTCTCACATCGGGAAACCATAAGTGATTTTTTAAAAATTGTAAATATAAATTTAAGCATGCCCTTTATCTGCATAAACCTATCCAAAGAGAGCCTCACCACAGAGAAATCAAGTCCAAAGTCTACCACGGACCCCAGCTCATCCTGAGTTCTTCCTCTCACCTGTCCTCCCAACAACCTAGTTTGCACCTTGAAGCCCTTTGTCCTAGTCTTCTTCCCACCTGGTCACCCCCGCAGGTCACGCCCGCCTTGTCGCCATTCCGGCCTCAGGCCAGCCTCTTTGAGCCCACGCACCCCTTACCCCGTCCCCGCTTTGGGTCTGCGTCCCTGGGTCTCTGAATTTGTCTCCTTATTCTGCGGTTTACTTGTCCCCTCCCCACTAGAATGGAAGCCCCAAGGGGCTGAACTTGGTCTGCTTCATTTTCAGTGGGCTCCCCAGCACCTCCAGCAGGGGTTGGCGTACAGAATCCAGGATCCAAACCCTCCCCGTTCCCCGAGTTAACGAGGGAAGCAGACCCTGACACGGTCACCGACGCCGTTTTCGCAAACGAAAGGCCCAGTTATGAAAAATGATCCCCCTCTCCGATCCGCCTTCCAATGCTGTGCTAAGCGTCAATACCCTGATTAGTCAGGATGAAGGGTGAATAGAGTGGAAGCTAACGCACAGTAATTGCAGGGAGAAATTGCAGACCTTGCGAAAGATTCAGGAGTTTTGTAGAACCATGTGAAGTGGTCATTTGGATTTTACCCATGGCTATTGTTGGACCAGGATCAAACGGTTCACCCACGGAGCAGGGGAAGTGGATGACGACATGCTAAGATCTTCAAAAGAGAATCATACTTGAATATCAAAGGCTCATGGTCGACCCTTGGGAAAAACTGATGAAGACCTCAGACAGTTCTGCAGAAATGACCCTTTGGCAGTCACACTACAGGAGTCAAATGACACTTCAAACCACCGTGGCTTCATGTGTTGTGCTAATGAACTTGTTGTTGTTTTAAAGGTTGGGAAATGAAGATTCATGTGGCAGATGCTGACGGCTTCAGAGAAAGATGTTAGATCCGAACATTTCACCGAATGATCAGATTTCACGCGTCCCATTAAAATATTCAAAAGATAGGATCTCTTTGCCAAGAAGTTCTAACAAATGAAAGAAAGGAATGGGTTTGGTGCGGGTGTCCCGGGAAAGACTTCTAACTAGGAGCTTGACGGAACGTGTCTAAATATTTAGTGACACAAATGTTGGGCTCAAATGTAATGTGGGCAAAAGGCAGCTGCTCGGTCCATGTTCTCCCAAAATCATCTCTGAGGTCACCGGTGACTCTCGGTCTCTGTGGGACAACACTGTGCTTGTGACACACTCCGTTTCCACTCTCCTCCTTACTCACACATTTCTAATCATTCATGGGCCTACAGAACTCTAAAACTTACAAAGGTCATTCAAACGCAGCGCCAGCCTTTGCTTCAACAAACACGAATGTTACCACTCAGCTTACATATCCGAGTTTGTTTCTTTTTCTCCTCATTGGGATAATATACATTTAATACGTATTTACTGCCTAAAATGATAAATCTCTCAACTCTTTTCTTTCCTGGTCTCTACCCTCCACCCGCACTGCAATGTAACCATGGGAAAATATGCACATAAGTGTTCAAGCTGCATTATTCACCACAGCCCCCACGTGGAAACAACCCAAATGCTCATCAGCTGATGAGTGAACAGAATGCGGTATATCCATGCAATGGAGTAGTATTTAGGCATCAAAAAGAAGTTCCACCCCTTGCAACAAGGTGGGCAAACCTTGAAAACATGAGTCCAAGTGAACGGATCCAGATAGGAAAGGCCACACATTATATACTCTGTTTTTATACAAAATGTCTGGAATAGGCAAACCTGGAAAGACAGAAGGTAGATTAAGAGGTTGTCAGGGGCTGGAGGAGGGGGGACCAGGAGAGACAGCGTAGGTGACTTTTTTTTTGAGGTGATGAAATAGTTCTGGAATTCGAACGGTGGGGATTACTGATGACCTTGTGAATAGACTAACGCGCTGAACCGTACGGTTTGCCAGGGTACATTTTCCAGTATGGGAATGATACCTCCATTTTGAAAGAGCAGATAAATAAACAAACATGAACACCGGGGGTTGGGACAATGAGCACCAGCCAGCAGCAGGCAGTTCACAGAACAAAGAGCCACTGCTGGCTTTCAAGCGTGTGCAGAGGTGGCCAACGTCACGAAGAGTAAAATACCAGCAAAACAAAATCACGTTGAGGCCTATTGGCCCGCCGGTCACACTGGTCAGCTGGGGGCACTTTGGTGACTTAGTGGGGAGCGGGTACGAAGCACTTCGCCTCCATCTCTGCTGAGAGCGGGAGGATAATTTAGTGATAAATGTCAATATTTACATATTTGCAAACTCCCTGAGCTCTACTTTCTGCTTCTAGGACGTCAGCCTATACGTGCTATTACCCAGAGGCATGTGACTGGCAGAACCATTGTCACTGTGGTCACAGACGGGAAACAACCTACCCTCTGGTCACTTGGGGCCTGGTGAAGTCAGTGGTCACTTGTCCCACAACCCAATGCTTCCCAGGCTAAATGGCCCCTCTGAGACAGCCAGGGGTGACACACAAAAGCTACGTCCAAGTACCCGCACAGACACGTGGGTTTTAAAGGACACTGAGAGGTAGAGAGAGGGTTTGAAAGCACCCATGCTCGGAACACCCCTGGCCACAAGGAACCACACCGAGTGCTGGTCTCTGAGGAGGGAAATTTGGGGCAGGGGCGCTGTCAGAGTCTGGAGCTGGCTCTCCCCTGCCCAGCCCAGCCCCCTTCCACAGTCAACCCCTGCCCTGTTGCCCATGTCCATGGCTCACTTATGCTAACTGGTTCCTTCCCTGCTGTTCTTCATGTCTGAGTGTACCACCCTCACGTCACTTAAAAGCATACAAGTCATGAAAAGGAAAAATGAAGGAAAGGATGGTCTAGAAACAAGAAGTGGGATTTAGGGAACGTTTGACCCAGCTCTGCCTGGGGGTGGCCCCCACATGGTGACACCTCTGAGGCTCTGTGGGGGACGCGCCTGCAGCTCTGCCTGGCGTGGCCCCAAGGCCCAGCATCTGCCTGGTGTGGGCACCCCACCCCAGGGCATCTCCAAAGCCTGACCTTCCTCTCCCTCAGCAAACTCAGGGACTCCAATTTTAAGTCACCTGGAGCCAATGTGCCTGAGTTCATTTTACAAAGATCTCATGGAACAACCTCACAGTTTGTTGGTTTAAGAGGAGACAATAGAGCTGGAAAGGGTACACGAGCCACTGGGGACCTGCCACTGACAAGGTCCCTCCCTTCGGCACGAGAGCAGGGTGACCGGAGAGCCCAGAACCCAGCAAGCACCCCTGGAATGAGTTCCCAGCTGCGATAGCCCGGGGGTGGTAGTGGATAAAAAGCCCCTTTGGACAGAGATGCGAGACAATTTAAAAACCCTTCACGACATCGGAGGTTGGTGTGTGTGAGATCGGCTGGTGGCCAGTTCCCTGTTTGGCCCACCGGGTGTTCGGATTGTCTGTATGTTGGAAAACGTCTTCTGAAACTCCCCAAATTGGGCTTTCATGGAAATGTCTTATCTGCTGAGGGATTCCCCCAGGGGCTCCCTCTAGATGGGGAGGGGCTCCAGCTATCCCCACAGAGCCCACTGTGGGGTCTCAGATGTAGGGGTCTGAGGGCAATCCGAGTCCCCTGGGGTGGGCTCCTGAGAACAGACAGGAGTTGGGGGTCGCTACCCTCAGCATTTCTGACTCAGGGGTCTGGCTGGCTCCCCCAGATCTGCAGGTCTAATAGTTCTGGGTGACAGGATGCTGCTGACCCAGGGTCACTCTGAGGGTCACAGACACATGTCACAGCTCTGGCAGCCCCAGGTGGAGCCGGACCCTGCCTCACATCCGCTGCAGACCAGGGATCCTAACCTAACCTAACCTGTCAGACTCCGAGCGCCCCCCTGGAGAGTTTTCATCTCAGCTGCTGGGTTGCAGCGGCCCCTTCCGGCTGCCCCACATCCCAGAACACAGAAGGAAGATGCTGTGGGGGCACAGAAGACCCTCTAGAAGCCAAGGAATGCCCGAGGTCACTGGAAATTGGTTCCCAGCACCCCCTGTGCCCCAAGACATCAACCCTCCACACCTTGATCTTGGGCTTCTGCATTGTGAGACAATGCATTGCTCAAGCCACCTGGTTGTGACATTTTGTTAGGGCAGGAAACAGACACAGGTGTTTTCAAGGAGAGCCTGTGGCTTTGATCCTTTTGCTTCATTTCACAATAACCAGGATCGTCAGTCCCGTCCCCAACAGGAGTGCCCAGTGACACTGACCTTCGTCGTAGAGGTGGATGGTGCGGGTTGACACCATCACCGGCGTCCCGTTTGGAGTGCAGTCCCTCCCAGGTGCCTCCTAGAATGGAACATGTGCCAGTGTTACTCAGGTCTTTTGGGGAAATCAGAAGAACTCAAGGCCCCAGGAGGGCCTGCTCCAACTGAACTGCATTTAAAGGCTGTTTCCACAGCATTCTATCGGAAAAATGCCATCCCACCCTAAGGACTGGATTTCTGGGGTTATAAGAACCCCCTTATCTGTGCTTTGTGTCTGAAGCTCCAAAAGCAGAGGTGGAATGGGCCCCATTGTGCGGATGGAACACCCAGGCTGACTGGGCACCTGTCTGGTCAACACACACTGACTCTGACACCTGTGACAGGGACCCCAGCTCACTGTCCACACACGTGGGCACTGCCCTCAGCCAACAACCCTGTCAAACGCAGGGTGTTCACTGCAGCTTCCTTTCTGCTCCACACCCACCCCTCTTTCCAATCATAGGCCACTGCCTACGATTTTCCCCTCTTCCGTTCTTTATTACAGGTATTAAGAAAGATTTTATATACGTGTATGTAAACGCACCCATACATACACACACGCTCACGTGGAAACCCAAAAGCCACAAGATGTATGTTATACAATGTCATTTAAGTCAAGGTCATCTAAAGCACTGTATACCTCTAATAAGTGACACTGAGTATTGATTTTATGCTACTTACTTTGCATATTGTATCTTATTTTGCTCATTCTATTAGTAGTATAATACATGTTAATAAATGCCAAGCACACTAAAAACTAAAACACCAAATAGCAACCTTCTAAATGTGTGTGTGGGGGGGGGGCTCTTGGGAAGATACAAAAGATTTTTCATTTCTTTATATTTTTCTAATTTTTTTTTTTTTTGATGGTTTAAAATAAGCCGGTGCTCTTGGATTTATCATGAATTTGACCAAGAAACCACGAAAAGCTCAACATCAAACCCATTTGACCATCAGGCCTTGAGGTTACAACTGGCTTTCTGGTCCAGTCCTGCGTGAGCCAAATTGATTCTTTTTGGCTCACGGGATTTTTAAAAAGTATTTTGGAATCGGTTACCGCTATTTAAGAAGCAAGAGACTTCACCAACGCTGTTTTCCAGGTCCTGATGAAAAGAAGCCTGGGATTCTGCATCCTACATTTGAAACGGAAGTGATCCCCGAAACGCAGCTGGCGGAAATGGAGACGCCCCTCTGCCTGGTCAGAGATGCCCCACGGAGAAGCGTGGGGGTGACCCTGACCTCCGCCTTCCAGAGCAATCTTCCCCGAGAAGGATCCCCCGGCCAGGTGCCGGCGACCTGAGCTGCACATGCGGCAGGTGAGGCCCCCTGCCCCACTCCCACACGCACGTGCAGGTTCTGACGCTTGCGGCTGGATCGTCCTATGTTGTGGGGCCGTTCTGTGCATTGCAGATGTTTAGCAGCATCCCTGGCCTCCCTCTACCCACCAGACCAGTACCACTACCGGACTCGTGACAACCAGAAATGTCTGCAGGCATTGCCAAGTGCCCCCTGGTGCGGACAGACAAAATCGCCCACAGCTGAGAGCCACCGGGCCAAGCCAGTCCCGGGCTGGGGCTGGAGCCGGTATTTCCCGCACGCTGTGCTGGATTCTGGAGGCCCGAGTACAGCAGAGCAGCTCGTGGGCAGGCTGGGTCTCGTGCTGAGCCCTGAGCAGGCCACCGATTCACCGCCACTCGGCCCAGCCTCAGCTAACCGTCCGGGGGCCGCAGTTTTGCTACCTTGTAAGCGTCTGTTCCCGAATCATTCTCTCCGTCGCCACCTCTTTGCGGCACGCTCAGCTGGTTCCCCATCTTCCCTGCAACAGAGCAACGAAGACAGAGGGAGAAATTAGAACTCAAGACAGACAGAAGTCTGGCCACTGGCTACAGAGCAACCTGGCCAAGTCCCGCGGGACCTTGTCACAATGGCTTATATCAGCTTCTGGGAGCGAGGGACCGCACACCATGACTCAACCAAGCGCGAGCCCCACGCAGCCCCGGTTTCCCACCGCGCTTCGCTTCTGCGGTAAATAGTTATCCTCACGGTGTGCTCAGTGCAGGCAACGTTTTCTTCCCTCTCCGTCAGCCGCAGCTTTTACGCCGAGGAGATTGTACGGTGGAGATAATGGAACTGAGACTTACAATGTTTAGTATTTTCTGATCCTCAGACTTCCTTGGGTCCCCTGTTAAAGCCCATCATGGCACTGTTTTTACTTATTTATTTAATTTTTTTATAGCACTCAGCACTATTTGTAATTATAGATTTAGTTGGCTGTATTTTTACTCATTCATTGATTCAATAAGTACATGCTGAGCACCAACTCTGCCTGGCCCTAGGGTTACAGCTATGAATTAAAGAGATGGGGTCCCCTGGTCTCACAGAGCTGCACATTTTTTGGGGGGGATGTTGAACAAACAAACAGATAAACAAGAAATCCACACACCAGGCCATTTATGATGACGGGACAGTACGGTGCAGTTATGAACACACAGCCCAGAGAAAGACAGCTCTCTGCTCCTCATCACTGTGTGTCCTTGGATGAGTTAATTAGCCTCTCTGGACTCACAGGAAGCCTATGCGTTCAATGAATGAAAGCATGTCAAGTTAGATGTTTAGCCTTAGTGTTGAGGAATGGTTCTAAGAGCATTACTGATAGTAAACTAACTCATTCCTTATAGCGAATCAGAGACAGTGGTCTTTGCAGATGGGGAAACTGAGGTTCATAGGTTACATGGGTTCACTAAGGCCACATGCACAAATATACACACGCCAGACTCTGTCTCCATCTAAATCCAACTTTTTACCCAATGAGAAATTGTTTACCATTTGGTTTACACACTGTTAAGGCACCTATCATTCAAGTTAAACTCAGTTCAAGCTGGAGTACATTTTCAATAAAAAATGTTGGAGGTTATGGGAAATCTTCAGGCTGGGAGAAGGGTGACATGAATGGGGGGAAGGGAAACTTGGTCACCCACAGAGCTGCGGTTACACGGTCCTGTCATTGCCTATTTGAAGTAGCCTAGTGGCCCGAAAGAAAGAAGGCATTTGAGAGTCTTTGGGATGTTTTGAAATCCTTCCCAGGGCCAGTTCCTTCAAGCTCAGGGAAGAGCAGGATTCACCCAGGACTAAAACAAAAAGTTACTGCCACCTATTGGCCAAGGTCAGCATCAGCAGAAATAAATAGGCCACACGGTGTACAGTGAATAAAACAAGAATGAGAACCACATCGAATGCAGGGGAAGAGCATGCCTGGTGCCAGCCCAGTGCTCGCCGCTCTAGGCAGAGAGCAGTGAAGCCTGCAGGGTAAGAATGGGGACTCTGGCGATGAACCCCAAGTCTGGAATCCCTGCTCGGCTGCATACTGTGTATGTGACCCTCGCTGGGCCTCCACTTCCTAATCTGTAAAATAGGAATAATCCCAGCACCCCCTGGAAGAGGTGGTTGTGAGAATTGGGAATGTTGATATATGCAAGTTGCCCAGGACAGAGCCTGGCACATGATGAGCTCCATGAAAATGTTAGCCATGGTTAGGATTCCCCTCATTGTTTATGATATTTTCAGTCAGTGTCCCCCCAAAATTACCTTGTAGTAAGGATCAACAGAGGACCCGGCCAGCACTTCTGATCCTTGCTGAAAAGTTAGCTTGGGACCCTGAATCTGTAGTTTTAACAAATACACAGGTGATTCTCATGATCATGCACGTGTGCAGAATAATTTGATGATCACCATCTGTCCCAGGAATGAGGGCATTTTGGGAGGCAGGGTTTTCATGTTAAAACTCAGAAAATCCAGACCTGGGTGGCCTGATCACTCTATTTGTCCCTCAAGGACTCTGTGAAGGAAGGACTCTTTTTATACCCATTTAACAGACGGCAAAACTGAGGCTTACGGACATTTAGACAATATTCCTGTGAGGTTTTCCCTAGCCCGCAACAAATGAGAAAAATAAACCTGATGGAGGTTTTTCATCCTGAAAAACAGATTCATTGGGAAGAGCCAGCTTTGGTTTTGAAAAAGACAAAGTTTGAAGGTGATGTCAAAATGCCCTTTCTTTCATGAGCTGATGGTGCGTAGTTTTCTGTTTTGATGATCACACCTGACCTTAAACACAGGCAGCCATATGGCTGAGGGTTTGTTTTTGAAATTAGACTCATGTTTGAGGGCCTCGTTTTTTAAGAATGTGGTGGCACATCTTTCACTGGGTGGGGGTCATTCAGGTGAAAAAGTTCCTTTATTTCTCCCTTTCTGTGTCCTTGAGGCTAGTCCTCAAACTGGGCCACACTTTAGAAGCACTGGTGGTGATTCCAATCCTCGTGTGCAGGTCCTGTCAGGCCCAGCGATGGGGCCTGGGCATCGGTCTGTTTTCAAGATCTGTTGGTGGCTGCCATGCCAGCCAAGTATTTTGGGGTGAGTGAGTGTCCCTGGCTGAGCAGTTCTCGGATGCCACCTTCCCTGACCAGAGAACCAGGCTGGGGATTCCCAGATGCAGACAGGGCATCGCAGGACGCAGGCAGATGCCAGCCTGGGCATCTGAACTCACTCCCCACCCCTTCCTTCAAGGGCCCTTTGTTCTGTGAGCTTGGGGAAATGGAGACAGTCCTCCTGGGTCTGCAGCTTTCCCTTCCTGCGATCGAGTGGGTGGGTGTGCAGGACACCCTTGCTCCTGAGCAGGTGGCTGTGGGAAGTGAGGAGGCCTGACACGGGGGAAGGGGGCGCCCTCCCTTTAGTCTTTCCCGGGGAAGAAGCAGTGGCGTAAGTCAGGCCTCCTCCACCCTCCTGCCTGTGAGGCATCTAGTGAGGACAGAGCTCCCAGGTGCACTTTCCTCGTGGAAAACAACATATCCATGACAATGGCTGTATTAGACACCGCTGAGTGTCCTCGTGTGCTGTGCACTTCCCATTTGCATGCATGGACCTCTCCTGCCCTTAGAACCACTCTCTAGGTTAGATGCTGTTATTTGCTCAATTTTCTGGTGAGAAACTGAGGCCCAGCGAGGCTGTGGCACTAACCCAACAGGCCTTAGACACCGCAGTGCTGTGGGGAGGGTTAACCGAGGTGGGCCCCTGTCGGGAACATGCCAGCAGCCAAGTGCTCCTAAGATACAGGTACAGGTTTATTAAAGACACAGCTCTCCGTGTGTTGTTCTATTCCAATGTTCCCTTTAGAAATACGCTGCCCTCTGTTTCTGACTCACAACCCTTCATGAGCAGTGCTTTACCAACTGCGGACTAGTTGGCCCCTCCCTCCACCCTGGGGGCGTTTTTCATTGTCACGGCTGCTGGTTCCTATTGGGTAGAGCCCAGAGATGCTGCTGAGCCTCCGGAAATGCACAGGACAGCCCCAAAGCAGAGAACAACCTGGCCCCAAATGTCCCCAGTGCCAAGGTTGAGGGGCCCTGCTCCAGGGGCTGGGCTTGGTGATTTTCTCCCCGCATGGGGGTCCGGGGGACCTCTGTTTCTGGAGAGTGTGGGGACACAGCAACCCCCCCCCCCCCCCGCCTAGGTTCAGACCCTGGCTGGCGCCAGCGGTCAGCAGGAGTGTCCACTCCTGGTCTGCAAGGCGAGGGGTGACGAGCGGACCGTCCACCCGTCTGACCTCATCGGCCTCCTGGGAAGATGGCAAGGGCTGCGGTCCATGCTGGGTGTAGCCCAGTGGCTCTTCCACCAGCGGCTGGTGTCTGTGTTGCTTCATTTTAGCAGCAGATTCACGAAAAACCCACCTCCTGGGAACCCTTCGGACACCAAACCCAGTCCCAGCTGCCCTGGGAAAGGAGCATGTTGGCAGCGAATGCCTGTCGAGGGGAAGGGGGAGGTCCTGGAAGGGTGGACTGGTGGCAGCATTAGTCACTGAGCAAACAGCACCTTGGATCCCTGCAGCGCAGGGAGACCAACTGTGAGCCCTGCTGACCTCCAGGTGTGGGCAACACCAGCACAGCCAGGGGGGCACACCCATCAGAGCTCCCCTCCGCCCCCTGCTCCCAACGCAAGGTCCAGGTGAGTGAGGAGGGGGACCTACTCTTCCAGGCCGGCTGGTCCTGGGTCCCACCCTGTCCCCAGTGCAGAACAGCGGCCAGGTGTGGGGTACCAGCGGCCTCTTCCACAAGGGGGCGCCGGAGAGTGGCCTCCTACCTCCACCCCTCAGCCTGTGCCCAGCCTTCATCAAAATCAAGCTGTTTGTTTTGTTCTTGTATTTTGTTTTTCCGGAATGCTTGGCCATCGATGTCTTGCGGTTGGAACCCTCTATTGTGCTTGTCTATCGGGTTGATGTTCCCAGAACGCTTAGATCTCACACTATCTCAATCTCAGTGCTGCCCAAACATCTGGGCATGGGTGGTGGCAGGCACCCGTCAGGAGGCCCAGGGTTAGGGGGAGTCAAGAGAGGCTCCCCATGGCGGGAGGCAAAGTGGCCGCCTCTCAGGGTGGGCAGGCGCAGGGTGCCTCCTTGCTGCTTTGCCCCCAAGGTGCCTGGCTTGCTCCACCCTCATCTGGGCCCGGGGGCCAGGCACCTGACTCCCGTCCTTGGTATTTTCCTAGCTGCAGCCTGTCACTGGCCCCATGGTCCCCACCCCCCTGCATCTCCTGCCACCAGAAACCAGCCTCCATGGGCGGGCGCTCTCAGGGGCCCATGGCTCTCCCGCAGGGCGTGCCTTTTTCCTAGAGAGATCACCCCTTCCGGAGTTTCAGAACCCTTGGGGGGTGGGGGGGGAAGGAACCTTCCTTGATTTGGAGCATTGGCTTATTGACCCACTTTCTTGACACTGAAAACTACCTGAGCATGCCCCACTCCTGGCTCCCACTTATGGCGCGAGCAGGAAGTCGGCACCCCAGGCCTGAAGCCAGGGCCAGCCCCTGGGGTGCACAAGAGGGCAGGCTGAGTGAGGTGCACCCCCCTCCTCCCTGTGATGTTGCAGAAGCCAGAAAGTTCAGCGTTTGAGATGAACACCATAGTTTAACACAACCTTTCCCAAACCAGAATGAATATTGTTCCTGATCCTGTCTTCACTTAACACGTTATTTTGTCCCCTAGAGATCTCTTGGCGTTAGTTGAACCACCTTTAAATATTGCCTGAAAATACAATTTATTTTGAGGACTGAGCTTTTTGGACATCTCTGAAACCCTGCGTCCAGAGGAGAGTGCCCATGTCCCTCAAGTCCCGATCTCCTTTCTGTAAGACCCCCGCCCCCCTCGCCCCCAGCCCCATCTTCCTAAATGGAAAGCAGTAAAAATAACAGCAGACGTGGACTCGCCCAGGCCATCGGGTCCATTGGCTGTCTGGGTCCTCATGAACTTCACCGCGATCGCTGCACGATGATTATACCCATTTCACAGGTCAGGAAGTTGGGGCTCTGGGGCACCCACCCTCTCTCTGGGGCCGTGAGCAGCTGCAATTTGAATCTGGTGCTAAGTTCACAAAGGGCACTGCCTCAGACAAAGCCCCCCGTGCCTCATGGTCAGCTTAACCATGGGGTGTCCTTGTCCCGACAGTGGTCCCCAAATCGCGGACTTACCCACTGTGGGATGACTTTCCCCCAGGTTTTACACTTCAAATGACCTTCAACGGTTCCATACAACTGCCTCTGTTGCTTTGCACCTGACACTGCCTTTCATCCTCTAGCACCCTTTCCGGTAGGGCTCCCGGACGGTGAAACGGAGGCCCAGGTACCCAAGGCCACACGGAGAACTGAAGGCAGAGCTGGGCTCAGGCAACCTCTCTGACCCCCGTATATCACTGCCAGCCGCAAATAACAAACAAGCCCTCGCACCACACTCAGGGGAGCTGAGAGAGGTCACCTGTGGCGTCCCCGGTGGGAGTGTCTTTGGTCCCCTGGTGTCACTTGAAGCTGCTTTGGTGCAGGGTGCCTTGTCTCCAGCTGGTGCCGTCCAGTGCCAGTGGTCAACTGAGCCCAGCTCCCTGCCCTCTGCTTCCTCATTCAGAGCCTGTGGCTGAATACACAGGGCAGGGCAGGGCCAACGTGGTCCGGGTGGGGCCGTCCTGTGCCCTGACCGCCCCGTGGGAGCAGCTTCCCTGGCTGGATGGCCTGTCCCTCCAGTGAAAACCAACCAGCTGGCTGCTGGAGTGCTAATACCCCCCTGGCACTCCAAGCATCTGGCCAGGTGCCCCTCACCCACCACAGTCGCTCCGATAAACCTGGGTAGCCAATACCCTTCCCTAGTAACTATGAGTCACCGTCAGTCCCAGCAGGGAAAACACGTTCTGTAAGGTTTTGCAGTTCTGTCTGCCTTTCACCTTCATTTATTCCAGAATGCCGCCTCCACCGCCACCTAACCAAACCACCTACCTGGGAGGAAATAGCATCTCACCCACTGTACCACCCCCACTCATGCAAATGTCACTCCCCAGGGGCTTTGGTCACCGGGAAGCAGGCGACCTCTGGGGTGGGAGGCTTACAGAAGGGCATTGGAAGGGGCATTCTTTTCCTCTGCAGGCTAGGAGGTCAGGGCAGGCTGCTTCATTTATTCAGCTCCAGCCAGAGTGTTTATTCAAGTGGCTCACAAGGACATATGCAAAACCCTCTGAGAGCATACATCCACAACATAGCAAAAGGAGAGAGAAAAAACAAGAGTGGGTACGTCCAGGGGCCAGGATCATTAAAAATGTGCATGTTGAGTTGCCGACTTGTTGGGAAGATAGGACATTGAGCTTCCTATCAGCCAGGGCAAAAAGGGAAACATGGTCAATGATACTGTCCAGCGTTCCTTAGAAACCATTTAGGAGAAATACACACTCGTAACTATTGTGGCTTCATTCATGGATAAGCTCATCCAAGCACCCATCAGGAACACCTGGTGAGCACCAGGCTATAAACAGGGGCTGGTTTAGAGAGGTGAGGAAGAGAGACCCTAACCCCACCCTCTCTGGGCTCATTGTAATTGAACACTGAGTCCTACATAAAAACACAGAGCCCCAGAGTTTGATCTTCATTGAGAGAGAGATGGAGAAGACCCCGTCAGAAAGCCACCCCGAAGGGACAGAAATAGTATTTAAGTGAGTCCTGAATTCACGATGGGATGCACCGTAATTAGGGCTGTAACCTTAATTCTGGCTCAATGCTGGGTCTTTAAACTTGGAATGTAATCAAGCCAATTACTAAGTTGCTGTCACGCACGCCACGCGTGCCCACCTGGCTGTGGCTGAGACAGTGAACCTACTACGTCCCTTTGTTGTGTGGTTCGCACATTGTCGTGTTCTGCGCAAAACACTCTGAATCTGCCCCTGTCGGGTATGTCCATCCTGTCGTTAGGACGTTTGCACCCATTCTACAGAGGAAGAGTACGAGGCATGCGGATCTGAGGGATTTGGGGCATTGAAGAGTATCAATCACATAATTCAGGGAGGGCACTTAGCAGGGTGTCCGGCAATTGCAAATCCTCATCAGGTGTTAACTCGGGGGTAGTGGCAGGGGCAGAGCCTGTGACACAATCTGCCAGGCCTGGTGGGGAAAATAAAATCCCCTCAATTTTAAGAGCTGGGATGAGGCCTATTGAAGGCACTAAGATACGTATAAAGCTTTTTCCTTTCTTCCTCTTTCTCTGCTTGTCATGTCCTTTACTTGCTATTCAAAAATCACTCTAAGTAAGGAAAAGGTATAATTTTAGGTTATTCGCCGGGAGCATCAGCAAGAGCCAAAGGCCAGAAGGCCAGGGTGCCGCACCCAGCTCCCCAGAGGAGAGCTCCTCTCCACCTGCCCATTGTCCCATCTCCCCACTTGCTTTGCCTCTTAATCTCCCAGCTTCGCGGCCTCCACCCCTCTTCAAATATTGACACGCTCAGGAGGTTGTCAGCTGCTGTTACCAACCTGCTTTCCTGGAATTGGGGCTGGAGCTGGTCCCCGTGCCCAAGAAGAGACTCCTCGGACATCTGCCGTCTCTCCAGACCCTTTTCCAGCCCTGCCAGCCTCGCAGACAGCTCTTCTTCCTACGCACGTGCCGCTCACCCCCCCCCTCTCTTTCACCATGGAGCCAGAGGCAGGCGCAGCCCCCACGCTAGGTGCAGGGCGGCCATGCGTGCCCACCTGGCTGTGGCTGAGACAGTGAACCTACTACCCTTTGTCGTGTGGTGTGCACATTGTCCTGTTCTGTGCAAAGGTGGCCAGCATTTTTCCGACCACCTTCCTGCACATTATGATGGGCTTTTTATGATGCCCCTATGACATAAGGAGAAAGTATTTGGGGTAGCGGGAAGCATAGGTTGACCTTCCGGATCAGCCCAGGGCCAGCCTCTCCAGGCCCTAACCCCAGGGCCCAGCTGTGGACAGGAACGCAGGCTCTGGGGCTGCCTAACCTGAAAAACCACTTGGCTTCAGCAGCTGCTTCGCTGTGTGACCTCGGGCAGGTGACTTGCCCTTTCTGTGCTTCAGTTTCATCATCTGTAAACACGGAGATCCTGGCAGGGCCCAAGTCATGAAGTTTTTGTGGACATTAACTGAGATAGTTCACAGAAAACACTTAGCACCGTGCCTGGCCCAGAACCCGATCGGTGAGCTGACAGCCCTGGGGCTGGGGCTTCCATGTGCCGCCTGACTTCAGGGTACATGCTTTGCTGCATTTCCAGCGTGCGTGTGTAGCAGTGCAGTGTACGTGCGTGCCTAGATCAGCCAAAAAGTGCAAGGTTACCGGATTCAAGGGAAAGAGACCGCGGCTATGAAACCCATGCGTAGTTTGAAGGCTACTTGCGGGCGAGGGCGGGGGTGCCTTGCGGAGTGCAAGCCAGGAAACCCACCCCTGGTTCACAGCGCAGTTCCTTGTTCACCTTGGTGCCTGTCCCTGGAGACAGGGCCTGGGGATGTGCCACTGTCACCTGCAGAGGTGACATTGCCCGGAACCCACAGCCACAGTTTCTATCATCTATGGTTAGCAGGGCAGGGAGACCGGGGCCCTGGCCCTGGACCCCAGTGCGATTTGGGCTTGTGGAGGATTGTTGGGTGCAGTGTGGGTGAACCTTGCTTTGGGTGGGACCCTGGATCCGTGGAACTGTGGGCAAGGTCCTTCAGCTCCCTGGGTCTGGGCGGCTTCGTGCTCAGGTTGGGATGGGCGCCTAATGTGTATAAAACAGGAAGGCAACTGCCTGACACGTGATGTGTGCTGTGTGCCCAGCCGAGGCAGGTCCTGTTTATTTTACCATGGAGACCGAGAAGCCACCTATGTGGGATGAGGTAGAGGAGGGTTTTACAGCGTTGGCACTATTGACGTTTGGGGCTGGGTCGTTCCCCGAGGTGAGACCATCATGTGTCCTGCAGGATGTTGAGAAGCATCGCTGGCCTCACTGGATGCCAGTCACACTGCCCTCTCCCTGCTGTGACAATGAATGTTCCTGAGGATTGAGGACAGAGGCTGGGAGGACAGAGGACAGAACCCCCAGGCATGTTGGGATGGGGCAGAGAAGGGCATGGCAGGACCTGGGATTACCAGATCCCCCGGCAATTAACACTGGATGCGGAACTTTGAGAATCGCTTCCTTTTTCCTCATGACAGAGGAAATAGATGTCTCTTCTAAAACACACAGAGAACCAACATATAGAAGAAATAACCATCTATAATCTCCTCATTGAGAAATACTCTTTTGGTATTTCCTCTTTCCATATCTATATCACGTAGATTAGTGATTCTGAAATACTGTTTTGAGGCCAAGACATCTTTTTTTCAGAATCATTACTTACAATAGCAAATACGTCATTTAAAATAGGGTTGGGAAGGCGCCGGCCTGTGAATCCAAAGGTTGCTGGTTCGATTCCCAGCCAGGGCACATAACCAGGTTGCAAGCCAGGTCTCCAGCCAGGTCCCCAGGTGGAGGCAGGGGAAAGGCAACCATACATTGACATCTCTCCCCTCTCTCCCATCCCCTCTCTCTAAAAATAATAAATAAAATCTTTAAAAAATAAAATAAAATAGTGGCTCTGCCCCTGATGACTGAATTGCCTGGTCACATGGTACATTTAAGTGTCCGACAGAGCCTGTTATTAATACGACAGATAAACATCTTTGCAGCAATATCATTGCCATCCTTTCCTCGTTTTTCCTCTTACAAACATTTTCCAGATGTTACCATGTTGGATCAAAGAGTGGTCATGTGTTAAGGGCATTTGTTACATATGTCACCAAATTCCCCTGAATAAGATTCTTACTTTCTTAGTTGGGGATTTAGTGTTGTTTGAAAGCTTACTTTATATAGAACATAACTTTCTTCTCTATCACCGGTGGTAAGAGTTCCATAATTTGTGGAATGCTATCCCAGAGCACTAGCAATTATTTATTAATTGAGTTGAAAATATCGGTATTGTCACTTGGGTTACTTCCACCTACTGGCTCCTATGTCGACCTGTTATTGACTGAAAAATGACTACACTGTGCTGTTTTTCTTGAATCCTGACACAGCCCTTTGAATTCATCTCTTTAAGATTTTCTAACTCTTGTTATAATCATACTGCTGTGAGAAATCCAAAGTCCTTTTTTTTAAAAGATTTTATTCATTATTTTCAGAGAGGAGGGGCGGGAGGGAGGAAGAAAGGGAGAGAAGCATCCATATATGGTTGCCTTTCATCTGCTTCCAGCTATGGACCTGGCTGGAGACCTGCCTTGCAACCTGGTTCTGTGCCCTGGCTGGGAATCGAACCAGCGATCTTTGGGTTCGCAGGCCCCACCAATCCACTGAGCCATACCAGCCAGGGCTAAATTAATCTTTTATACTTTTTAACTGTTCCTACTCCCCATTTTATGGGTTAGGAAAGAGATGCTTAGAGAAGAAATGAGCAAGATTCTCATAACCAGTAAGTGGTAGAGCTGAAATTCAAATCCAGACCTGATATTACCTGGAATAGTTTGAGGTTATTTTCCCTTGAAAGCAGCTACCAACTCTCTATGGTTTAACATCTTTAAGTCCCAGTCACCCATAACTTAAGAAACCAATGGTGCACCAGAGAGCTAGGATGGGAAACTCCCCACAAGTGTTATTTCCCTTAACCACAAGGGGACCCATGGCTTCTGTCTCTTAGGATCCCGTATAGATGTGAGCCACACTAAACTACATTCCTATGCAGGTCAAATTGGATTAAAGTTAGCAACTAGACCATCTTTGGGGGACTAAGAGTTTAAAACAAGACAAGTTATATTCTGAGAAAGGGGCAGGGCAGCTTCGGCTTTTTGCCTGAGGGTTGGATTTACAGAATTTTATGGACCGATTACCGTGAGAGAAGACATGACTTCTTTGAATTCCGGAAGATGGAAATTGCATTAGCTGCCTGTAAAGACATCAATCTATCCACTCAACCATCCATTCACCTACCTACATACCAGTTCATCCACGTACCATCTGTCCATCCATCAATGCATGCATGCATGCATCCAATCAATCATCCATCTCTCTAAACATCCATCCAATCACCCATCTATCCGTCTATGCATCCATGCATCTCTCCACCCATGCAGCCACCTATTCAGTCATTTATTCATTCATTCATTCATTCATTCATCCATCCATCCTCTCATTCATTTTTCCTTCCAACATTTATCAAGCTGGAATGTGCCAGGCACTCTATTTAGTGCTAAGATTACAAAAGGACACAAATATTAAAACAGTACAGTTTCTGCCTGGGCCACAATAAACAGGGAGACTGAAGCACGTATAAACTGAAAACAAAAAAGGGTTCAAATAGCAGTCAACAAAGGGGGAAATGAGGTTTGGGGAGGAGGTGTCCCATCTCAGCCCAGGGTGGGGAGAAAGGCTTCCCCAAAGAAACTCCTTTTACATGAAAGTTGAGTAAAAAAGTGGCACCAGTCGGGTGAGAGCCAGGGTCCGGCAGGGTGGGGGAATAGTGCTCCCAGCACCAAGAGCCACCTGTGCGAAGGCTGGGCCACCCCACGCGGCTAGCAGGACAGTGCCGACACGTAAGGTTTTGGTGTGGACAGCCTCACCCTCAGCTGAATTTCCTGGATGGTCACATTCTTGCCCGGCCTCTCTCTGCCTAAGGACTTGGATTTCCCTGCGTGTTTGCATTCTGATGTTGGCTGACTCTTGGTCAATATTGTCTCAGCTCGTTTGGCACCAGGATGAAGTGCCACAGTGTTACTCAGAGCAATTAACCTTTAGTGTGCAGCCCAGCATGTCCGCTGTCTCCCCGGAGCCAGGGCCCGGGCTCTTCTCCAGCTCATTTCTCCTGGCCCAGGGCCGCCAGCTGGGAGACATTCAATGCAGAATTATTTTGCCTATAGACAAACGCGTTGGACGAATCAGAGGCTAAAGTAGCACAGGGCTTTCACTTCCAATCCTTTGGTGTTCCCACAGCTGGTCTACGGTGAGGCTGCGGGCTGACAACCATGTCCGTTTCCTTCACCCTTCTGCAAAGGACAGAATTTTACAGCCTGACGGTACACGTCAGTATGTCTGCGGGCAACTCAAACCTGTCACTGCCCCAGACACTGTGGTGCCTGGTCTTTCTTCCATCTTTAAGCTTAAGAAGAGGTGGGTCTGGAATCAGAAAGGCTGTGTGATCTTACACAAGTTACTCAACTTCTCTGGGCTCTAGTTTTCTCCACTAAAATGACGATAATAATAGCATCTACCTCATGACATTGCTACGAAGGTTAAATAAGTTAATATTTGAAGTGTTCAGAACAGTGCCTGGCATAGAGTAAGCATAGAAATGGTTTGTTTGATGCCATAAAAATAGTTATGGAGTATAGAGCAGTGGTTACAAGCAAAGGTGCAGGAAGTAGGCAGATTCGGGTTCCAGTGTGAATTCTGCCACCTCCTCGCTCTGCAGCCGTGGCGAGTTACCTGATGTCACTGGTCCTCAGTTTTGTCACTGCGAAAATGAGGATAATAATAGTCCCTCCCTTTTAGGATTGCATGGGCTTGGAATGAGATAGCACACACCGCATTCTTGGTGCCATGCGGGCATGAAATGAACGGTGGTCGTTTTGTTTAATGCTGTTATTATTCCTCAACTTAAGCCCCGAGTTGGTCAAAATAAAGAACTCAATAATCAGAGGTGGGAAAGTAAAGGGAACCCTTGAGTTCTTGGAATTCCAACCACCTGCACATTCTTGGGCACCTACTCCCTGAAAGGGACCTCTGTGGGGACAGAGGGGACCCTGATTCTTCCGGGTCACAGGTGATACTGGTCTTATAAACGTGGATTCTAAGTCTTGGTGACTTACTCAAGGGGACCCAAGCACCCACGCGGGTAAAGACAAAGCACAGTCTGCACTTTGTTCGACTAATCCCATCCTCCAGTGGCACAGCAGCCAAGCCAGACGGGGCTTTGACCACCACCCACCGTTACCCATGTGACCGATCACGAGTCTCTTCATCGCTTCTGCCTCAATGCCCTCGGCTGTGGACACGAAGAGCAATCGTCACTACCACCAGCTTTCGGTGAAGTTCACATGTGTCAGGGCAGGGAAGGCAGGCAACATGGTGCCTGGCACACAGCGAGGAACCAAGGTCTGCCATGATTAAATGTGTAACTAGTCGTTTTCCCTGGTCAGGACCCAGCCCGTGCCCAACGCTCCCTGAGGTTCCCAAAGGGAGGGAAGAGGTTTGGCTGCCGGTTCTCCCACCCTGTCATGGCACCAGTGATGACTCATTTATTGCTGACGGTTTCCGGGGCGTCAGGTGTTTTTCTCCTCTAAGTTGCAGTGTGTAAACTTTCACAAGAGGACACTGCCTTGTCTGAAAGCCAGGACAGCTGTGTTGAGACCAGGGTGGGTGGGTAGGAGAGGACCAGGCGCTTCTCCCACAACTCCACACCCTCGTTATCACATTCATTCTCCTAGAACAGCTTTGGATTCCAGACAATGTCTAGGAAAGGGACCCCAAACTTTAGTGACTGGATCTCCACCCCCCTCCCCCATTGGTTTCCCTTCCCTGGAACTAGAAAATCAGAAGACAGTGGCCAGAATCCCAGAGAGCCACCCAGAGGTGCATCTCAGGGTCAAAGAGAAACAGATGGCACATGCCATCAAGGACAATTCAAGGAAAATTTATCACTCGCAAGAATGATTGCCAAACAAACAACCAAAGACCGATTGTCAAGGTGTGGATGGAGACAGGACAGGGAAAGCCCAAGGGCAGCCCCTGTGGGCCCAGAGAGAAGAAGAGGAGGATAAAACTTGTGGCTGGCAGATGAACAGTGACTTTTTGCAGAAGGTCACGGACAGCTGCTGTCACCTCGTTCTCCTCCTTTCCCCCAATTCCCTGCCTGGTAACCCGCTGGCTAGACCCAACAGGAAGCCAAGGGCAGGAGCCCTTTACCCATGATGTGCGTGTTGACATAGCCCACAAGGACTGGCCTTGAGGGGGGGCAGATCACAGGTGCAGAGGGGTGGGAAGTAGACAGGGGTGTGTGGAGTAGGGTGGGGGGCTGCCTCAGGAGGGGAGAGCCAATAAGCTGCCTGAGCTGGAAGGCATTGGAGAAGCTGGTCCCGAAGGACCAGTTGTGTCACTGATCCACTGTTGAGCTAGCAACTCAAGGTACCAACGAAACGTGGGTGAATCTTCTAAAACAAAGCGAGCGGGCTGCATTCCCATCCAAGAACCACCGCAGCTTTCTCGGGGAGGTTTACCAGGCCTGTCCCGAAAGAATCGAGCCAATGGCCACGTAATTAAAAGTTTACACTAAAAAAAAAAAATAATAACGTTTGCACCACCGATACTTCCGGGACAGACCTCAAGATGCGAAGCCCAGATCACAGAATGATGAACTAAACTAGATCTTATGATTCACCTCGGGACTAAGGTTTCTTCCACCCTCTCTGTGCACAGGTGATTCTTTCACGGCGCATCTGTACATAATCATCAAAGCAAATAATGGATCATTTTGTAAACTCTAAAGATCCAGGTCAAGAGAGTTGTTCCTTTGGTGAAAATTGAGCTGAATTCCTTTGGGGAAAAATACTCAGTAAAGACCAACCTTGAAAAGGCAGTTGCTGCCAGATTAGTTGCAAACAAGGTAACGTACGGGGAAAAACATAAGAATCTAGAAAGGCCTATTTATAACTGGTGGTCATTAGTCCCGTGTTGTCTTCTTGTTCCCAATTCCAGCGAATGATCACACTTTTACTGCTCTTGCCTTGGGTTTTTTGTTTTTCCCCAAGATGAGCAGAAACTTCTGCTCTGAGGTCACTTGCTAACGCCTTGGTAACCTTCTAGAATCTTTGGTAGCCCTTTTTTCTTTTTTACAGATTTTCTTTTTTACTTTTAGAGAGAGGGGAAGGGAGGGAGAAAGAGAGGAGAGAAACATCAATGAATGTACAGGAGATGCATCCAATGATTGCCTCTCACATGCCCCCAACTGGGGACCTGCCTGCACCCCAGGCCTGTGCCCTGGGAATCGAATAGGTGTCCTTTAGGTTTGCAGGCTGGTGCTCAATCCACTGAGCCACACCAGCCAGGGCTCGACACCCCTTTCCTTTCATCCAAAGACTTTTCTTATTCCCTTGGCTTCTTATACATTGCAGGGATTCTGGAAAATGTCTTCATTGGTTCTTTGACATTACCAAGGATGAGCCATGCGTCTCATTTCTGAGCACTTCTGCTTTATACCTGGAGGGATCCTAGAAGGTTTGGAGTAAGACTGCCCTCCTTCTCTGTTCACTTGCAACCTTCTTCATCCTCTGGAACATTCTAAGTGGCAGTACAGCTTGTGGAATGATCTGGAAAGTTGTTGAAGAGTATTGTGTGGGATTTAAAGGGACCCAAAGACCTTGCGTTGCTAAGTGATAACGTATTACACAAACGCTTTAAAGTGGACGTGGCATTTCTTGCATCTGAATGTGGTGGATGAACTTTTCCTTTTTATGTTGGGGAATTAATGGAGAGCACAAGCACCTTTGGAAACTCCACTCTCTTAGGAGCGAAGACTTTCTGATTGTGACGGTCCCTCAGCCACACTTCCCTCCAGCTGTTCCTGCCCTCTGTGCACGAATTAGCTCGCCTTCCTGCCTGTCCCTCTGCCAGCCCCTCCGGCCACACACGGACCTACCTATTCCGTCTCTCACTTCACGTGCGACACGCAACACAGCATGATCTCACGTCATCCTTACAAACCCCCTGCAGGCGGCAACCAAGTCTTTCAAACTTTTCCGATGGTCACTTACAACGAAGACAAACGTTTTCTATGAGGACCCTGTTCATAGAAGCACACGTGTGCATGTATACACATACACCAGGGGAAAACATGCTTATTTTTCCATTGTGGCTGTACGGGTTCCCTCATCTCTAGCTGGGTCCCAAGTAAGGGGACCACTGTGTAAACTGTGGGGGTGGGAGGACTGAGGGTGTGCGCTCTCCCCAGTTTGCCTGGGACCCGCACGGTCTCTCAGCCGTCCCTGGAGAGAACAATACCCCCATTGAATGTGCTCTGTAGGTTGCATCTGAATCTGCTTTAATAATTCCGGCTTTTCTGTTTGTGCACAATTATCTAAACGCGCCGGGTCATGAGGTCCTCCTCCACATTGGAGGGTTGCCTTGTTTCCACGTTTGTGGGGTGTAGAGCACAAAGCACTCAGTCAGACTGCGTTTTCTCCTGCTGACTAGGTCGAAGCATTTATGGCTTCCAAGTGGCTTCTCCCTAGGAATGATTTATTCTGGGGGCAAGAGGCTGTCCTTCAGGAATCACGGGGAAGAGGCAGAGCCCACTTCCTTCTTAGGAAGCAGCATGAAGAATTCATGGTTTGTCAAGCAAAATAAAGCCAGAGGCCCAGAAGTAAGGAACAGACTGACAATGACCAGAGGGGAGGGGGGAGGGGGAGAAAGGGGAAAAGAAGGGGAAGCGTTTAGTTAAGGATCAAGTATACATGACCCGTGGGCATGGACAACAAGTCGGATTGACTGTGGGAGAGGCGGTGGGTGGGGCAGGGGAGAGCAATGGGGGAAAAACGAGACAAATGGAATACAATAACAATAAATTAATTTTTAAAAATTCATGATTTGGGGTTTTTTTCCTGATATAGAAAATGTGTGCAGCCTTTTAACACCATAACCCCCCAGCCCTCATATTTAGAAAATGTGTAATGAAAAGTCCCTACTTGCTTTCCAGACTTGAAAACGCCCCTATTCCTAGTGAGTTGTGCATGGACTTCAGGGGAATCGTTATATTTATTATAATCATTATAATAAATTTTTTAATTAAATGTATTGGGGTGCCACTGGTTAGTAAACTTATATAGGTTTCCAGTGTAGAATTCTAGAATACATTATCTGTGTATTGAATTGTGCGCCCACCTCCCAAAGGCAAGTCTCTTTTCGTCACCATGTATTTGATCTTCTTTACCCTTTTCTACCTTCACCCTCCCCTTGCCCTCTGGTAACCACAACGCCAATAAAAAACACTGTATTTTACGCACATGCTTGCTTCAGGGATATACTTTGTGTTTCTGCTTGTACATAGCATTTGCCTACATCTCTGAGTTTTTCATTTGTCTTGTGTGTTCATTTGTTGCTTTTGGTTTTATATCCCTCAGGTGAGTGAAATCATACGGTTCTTGACTTTTTCCATCTGACTCATTTTGCTTAGCCTGGTATTCTCAAGATTCATCCATCCTGTTGGGAATGGCAGGATTTCGTCTTTTCTGGTGGCTGAGTTATATTCCATTGTATACATGCACTATATCTTTATCCAGTCATCTGTCAAAGGACATGGTTGTCTCTATGTTTTGGCCACCATGAATAACGCTGCAGTGAATATAGGGGTGCATATATCTTTGTGAGTTCAGGTGGATACCCAGAAGAGGGGTTGCCGAATCACATGGTGACTCTATTTATGGTGAGACATAAACCTCTGTGTGCCCAGTTAAAGGGGTAACGCAGTCCCAGCTTCTCAAGAAAAGTCTACAGCCTCAAAGAAAATGGTCAAATGCAAAATTGATGGCACCTCAGTTTCTTCAAAAAGGATGCAGTCAGTCTTTTCTATAAGATTGGCATTGATTGGATACTGGGCATCTTGTCCAATTCTGATGTGGGTTATCTCATGTAAGCCCAATAATGACCATATCAGATAGGAAACACTATTCACCCCACTTTTCAGATGACAAAACCAGGGTTCAGCGAGGTTATAACTTGCCCTTCATCACATGACAGACAGACGTCATTGCCAAGAGAGGAACACGGGCCCCAGGCTATGGAGCTCCAGGTCACTTCTCCCCAAAATGTGTGGGATGTCACTAGTCGGGAAGCAAGATGCCTTTGGCCTTTGCAAAGAGGGATTCTGGGTACTTCAAACAAATAAACCAAGCAATTAAATTTACCAAGCGATGTCAAACACAATTGGACAGATATGATTATTTAGGACAAGGATGAATAAAAACATAAAACAAAAAGATACAGGAAAAGTATTGAGTAAACAATCATCCAGGCAGTGCCTGTCAACAATGTTCATAGCTTATTTGAGTGACCGGGAAATAACTTCAAACTGGTAGAATAGATAGTGATTATATATATATTTTAGGGAGTTTCGTTATTATTCCTAGAGCCATTGGCCCCAAATAGAACACAATGCTGGAACCCTGGCATTTTCTCATCCAAAAATGCTCCTGAAAATGCCATGTGGCCTAACAGGCCGGAGTGCGCTGGTTGATCGGTCACCAAGCTGCTGTGTGACCCACAGGCAGGCCACTTCCCCTTTCTGTGCTTTCTGCTGCTTTTATAGAATAGAGAGCGTGGAAATTCTTGGATCTAAAGCATATTTCAGTCCTAACTTTCTGGGAGCGCACCTGTTTATTAGGCACTTTGCTCCGGCTAGTTTCCAAGGTCGCCCAGACCTCAGATTTGATTTGTCTTCACCTCACTGTCCGAGAGGGAGCTGGGAGTGGTCAAGTTCACCCGCAGCAGCCGCTGACCCGCCCACGCCTGGCTCACTGCAGACGTGACAGGTAGCGCCATCACTTCTTTCTCCGTGCGGGGTGCCGTTTAGGTGAGAAGCCAGGGACTGATTTCTTACCGACGCAAATCAAATTTATTCTCTCAAGAAAAGAGGTGAGGGGGGTGGTGGTTAGACTCTTGCCGGTACTGAGCCTTTCTCCCACAGCACCATGGACACTCACTGCACTTCCCAAGACAACCAGCAAGGGGTGGCATTGCATCATATTTCAGAGGGTCAGGCCCGGGAGCCCCTCCTGCCCGGGTGGGGTGTGGGGGGCTGTGTGGACAATCAATAGCCTTCTCCTTCTCCTTTTTTAAAAAAAGAATCGATGCAGGAATCATTAGCCTCAGGAATAAATAAAGGCTGTCTGTGTCCCTTGGTGCTATAGAAATACCAGGACATGTCCTGCTCGTTACAGCTAATGAGGACAGCCTCATTAGCACCATTAGCAGCCCTGAGGGGCTTGTTAGAAATGCAGAATGCTCAGCCCCACCCCAGCAGGGCCGAACAGGAATCTTGGGTTGGGGAGGGACCCAAAGCTGGGGGTCTCCAGGAGCCCTGAGCCCTTCTGAGGACTCCCATGGGGAGGGAGAACCTCTGTGTTGGGCCTGGGGCAGCCGGGCTCCTTTTTAATGCCTGGGGTGAATTGGTAGAGAGGCGTGTTTGGTGAGTTCAGGGACCCCCACTTTGGAGCCCCACGAGAGAGAGACAGAGAGAGAGAGACAGAGACAGAGACAGAGAGACAGAGAGACGGAGAGACAGAGAGAGAGAGGTGGAGTTTAAAAAATGCCTCAGGCCCAGACGTGCTGGGCCAGAATTTGTATTTTCACCAGGTCCTGCGGATTCCGCACAACTTCGTTTTTCCTTTCTCTTTCTTCACTCCTCCCCTTGCCTGTTGCTACGACCACTTTTCATTTTATGTGTTCAGCACCATCTCTGACTGGGAGCCCTGCAGTTGCGCTGCTCAGGAGGAGAAAGGAAACCCGAAGGATGGCGAGAAAGGACTGTCCCTTCCTGCTCGGAAGGACTTGCTGGAGACCAGTGGTCCGCTGACCTCCTGTGAGTTGAGAGGAGATGAGGTGACCATGGCCACGGCCGTCCACCCGCCTTGGCAGAATAGCTCATAAGCAATTGTGAAGTTCTTTGCCTCTTCCAGAGCCAGCCCCTCCCCTAATTAAACGGGCTAAGGTGGGTTATTTGTGCAGAGATCGAAGGGGGCAGTTGCCTGCTGGCTCGGCTGGTTTTCTCCTTAAACCTCAGTTAACTCAGCTGCAAAATGGGGATCATAACCCCCAGGCTGTAGGCATTAAATTACCGGTTGGAGTCACTGAGTTCAGCGCTGTGTGGGTGCTCAGCAGAGGGTGATTAGAATATCATTGGTGCAGAAGAGGAGGGAGAAGGCACCTGTCCCTCAGATACAGGCCGGGAGAAACCCACAGACGACCAAGTGCTGATTACCAACATGCCCCTGGGTAGCAACTGTATAAAACTTGCTTGGAAAGAGCGAAAGACAAAATTGGGAATTCAGGGTAACCGTTCTTTCTGGGAAATGAAGAATGGGACTAGATGAAAAAAAAGAAAGAAAAAGAAATCAGGCCAATTCAGCTCTACCTGTATGACTTTATATCTTATAAACACATGGGGCATCAGTGACCAATATTAAGATTTGGCAAAGCTGGACAATAGGTACTTTCCTGTGTATTTGAAATGTTTCACAATGAAAAGAAAACAGCCTTTTATTATTTGTTTTGCCCATTTTCCTTCCGTTTCTTAAAATTTAATTTTATTGTTGTTGTATTACATCCATCCCCTTTTTGCTCCCCTCTGTCCCCCTCCCCACCCACCCATTTCCCCCCAAAGTCAATCCCACCTGTTGTCCATGTCCATGGTTCCTTTATACTAGGTTCTTGTCTAAGCTGCTCCCCTTCCTTGCCTCTTCCTCCCCCCTTCCCCCCTCCCCCCAACCCCTGCCCACTGAAGGCCTATTCACTGTATTCATATATCTGGTTCTGCTTTGCTTGTTGTGAGTTTTGTTCATTATTGTCCTGTAATGGGTGAGATCTCCTTCCGTTTTTAATTCGTTTTGCCTGCTTCATAGTTTCAACACCTGTGGACCCTCAGGCTGAGACGTGCAGTTTTCGGGGCAGCGTTTTCTCCTTGCTCCCACCCTTCCGTGGGAAGTCCGGGTGTCCCGGGTTCAGTCCCGAGTGTCACAGTGTGTGTTCTGCTGGGGTCAGAAAGTGCACCCTGGAGTCGGGGTTGAGTTACTGATTGAAAACAGCTTCCACTTGGCCTCTGTCACCTCTGGGCTGTCACGACTGTGACACTCCTTCGCACATGTGGCCACTGAGGGAGAGGGGTGGGGGAGGGGACATGGGTGGCACGCCCTAAAGGCTGTCAACAGCCTCTTTCCCAGCCCCTGAGCAGGGTGTCTGCAGGGCAGACAAGTCTCCCTGTGGGAATCTGGTGCCTGCAGAGAGGCCAGGGTGGTGTGTGGCTTTCAGGTTCAAGTGTGACCTCACCAAGGGAAGGTTCAGCAGGGGACGGGGGCAGATGAGGCACTGAGTTCATGGATGAGATCAGTGCCAACGCGGGCAAAGCCTGCAGGCAGCTCTGTGCGCATCTGTGTGTGTGTGTGTGTGCGTGTGTGTGTGTGTGTGTGAGGGAGGCAGCGTGTGAAAACATACACATCGAATCTAACATAACTTGCTTTGAGCCTCGTACCTTATAAGTTCCCGACTTAGCCACAGGGAAAAGGGACAGGTCTAACGGCAAATTGACACATGCCGGGAAATGACCCCAAGGCTGGAGGGTTTTGCTTTCCCCCTAACAAACGCCTGGGTTTGTCCTGAAAGTATGGAGCCAATGTCAATGTAAGGAAAACAGTTTGTGTGACAGATCCTTTTGTGACAGGCCTTGTATATTCCAAGGGAGCCTGGGGCAACCACATACATTTGTTCTCTGCGGGTGCATTTGGGGTGGGTTGGGTTTAAAAAAAAAAACTTTTAAAATATTTTATTGTTCAGCGCACAGGACAATATTTTTATCTCCAGTTCTTCTGCATTTAATCGCCTTGCACAGATGAAACTGGCCTTGGGCCTCCACCACCCCTACCCCGCGTACGCCAGTTCCTGTACCCAGACATCCACTGGGGCACTTCGAAAC
>PVIW01000244.1:252274-313957 GCA_004026585.1 Noctilio leporinus
TTTTAAAAAAAGATTTTATTTATTATTTTTAGAGAGAGGGGAAGGAAGAGAGGCAGAGAGGGAGAGAAACATCAATGTATGGTTGCCTTTCACCTGCCTCCAGCTACAGAGCTGGCTGGAGACCTGGCTTGCAACCTGATTATGTGCCCTGGCTGGGAATCGAACCAGCAACCTTTGGGTTTGCAGGCCAGCACCTTATTGCTGTGAAAATCTTAAACTATAAAAACACCGAAGGAATAACATCCTGGAATACCTTTTCTGCCTTTCACCCAGATTCTTCAAAGTATGAACATGTTGCCGCCTCTGTTTTGGTAATATCGCCTACGTATTATGTAACGTTTATAACCTATAATGACGTGCTATCTGAGGTCTATCCCGAAAGTATCTAGCCAACGTCGATGGAATTAAAACTGCGTGGTCCGCACTTTCAGGACAGATCTCGTGCACCTAGGTTGTTTTTCTGCTAAACCACTGGGTGAGTACCTTGCAAACAGCATCCCTTTTCCCTCCTGAAGACCTCAGCAAGTGTCGTCTGCGAGCAAGGCCATGCTCTTCTGCAAGATGGCAGAAGAGCAAGGATCACATTCTGAAAATGTAACCTAGTATTTTAGGACAGTTGGTGTCCGGAACTCCCCAGCTGCCCCTGAGCCCCAGTGCCATGTAAACCAACCCATGTTCTGATCTGGAGCCGTGCATTGTCTTGCCACTTTCTTTATCCTAGAACCACGCTTGGCTGTGGGCCCCTCCGGACATGGGCCACCTTGAACCCGCCCTTGAGAACAACTCAGTTTGGGTCTGTTTTCTGACTGCTTGCGGCTGGTCAAGTTCAAGTGAAACCTTCTGACCGGACTCTGTGAGAGGTGCTGTGCTGCTCTCAGCAGGTCACATCAGGAAGCTCGCAATGTCAGTCTGTCCCTCTCTGAGCGATGTGAAGTTTGATCACCTGGCTAGGTGGGACTTTGAAATGTTCGGGATGCGGTTCCCGGGAGAAAGTGTAAGGACACGATGACTTCCTTGACTTAAAGGTTGCGTTAGAGGCGGGGCCGCTTTGGGAGGGCACGTGGCTGCTGCAGAAGAGGGCCCAGCGGGGGCCAGCTCTGCCCCCCTGCCCCCACAGCCTGCTTTTTGCGGGGAGAAGCAGGGAGCAAACAAGTGTGACAAACAATACGCTGATTCAGATTGTGACAAGTGCTGGGAAGGATATAAACCAAGAAAATGGGACAGAGAGCTGGGCACGGACAACGTCACTCTGGATAAAACAGACACCCTGCCCTCGTGGGGTGTCGTCACCCTGGGGGAGACCCAGGATAAGCACAGGAACAAATCTACAGTGAGTCAGGGAGTGATGAACACCGTGAAGAGATAGGAAGCCAATGAGCGGACATTGTCCTCAAGAGGGACAGAGTGGGCCGAGAGGTGCCATGCGAGTGGAGATTGGCGGGAAGTGAGGATGGGTGCTTGTAAGGTTGGGGCCTGGGGGCGGTTCTGGCAGACAGAGGGGACCGTGCACAGGTCGGCAGTGGGGACCTGCCTGGTGTCATTGAGGAGCTGCGTGGAGGCCCAGGACGGATGAGGCTGGAGCTCAGGGTACCAGTGGGAGTCGGAGGAGCTGGGTGCAGAGAGGTGGCCAGGGCCAGATCATGGAGGGTTCCTCGGCCGTGGGAAGGACTTTGGATTTTATCCTGAGTGGACTGTGGAGCCACCAGGAGGTTGGGAGCCTCCATTTGGATGACTTCAGGCCCAGCCCCAGAACCAGGAGCCCCAAAGCGTGAGATTCCTTCCTCAGCTCCCTCGGTTGTCCACAGTCCAATCCTGGAATGTATCCTTTTTTACTACCATTCCTCGGGGTTCTGATTCTCTGAACCAACCCTCCGTGATGCACACGGACGCTGGGCACTTATCCACCCTGGAACTCCTAAACTCTTCCAAGTTCTAGACAAAAATCCCCTCGGATTTCTAGATCAGCTTGTAAATGTAACTGATCTGTAGCTAAGCAATTCTGGTACTGATAATACCCACCTGACCACACTGAAGTGCGTTCCAATGAAAGAACGTCACTCTTTTTCCGTGTTCCAGGTATTGGGCGAGAGAGCAGTTTCTGACTGTTCGCCTGCCTCGGAGACCAGAGGAAAAGGTCTCTGATTCCGTTTTGCAACGCGTGGCCTGGGTGACTTGGCAGGGAGCAGTAGGGGTGACGGAGTTCGGCTGGCAATCATTGGCAGACCCCCAGCCTCTCTGTTCCGGCGCTCTGACCCTTCAGTGAGTGCCTGAGATTAAAGTTTAGTCCCAGTTTGGACCAGATCTAAACATTCTCTCTGTGTCTCTCTCTTTTTTGATTTATGGGACAAAGAGGAACGGGAGAGGGAGAGAAGTGGCCACTTGAGATCTGGGCCATTGGGACAAGAGTAGGAGGCCATTGGGTATTGTGACAGTAAAGGGCTCCAACCGTATGATGGGAGCCAGATTGAAGCCTGTGCCATTCTGTACCCAGAAGCAATGGATGGTGTGTCTTTGAGACTCATACCCTGATTTACAATGTGAGGTGATCATTTCTTTCTCAGAGTGTTTGCAAAGGTCAAATGAGAGTGTGTATGGGCAGCAGGTATAAAAAACATTTTTTTTTTTTAAAGTTTGAGGTAGGAGACCTGAGGCAAATGCCTCAGTTTCTTCACCTGTAAAATGGGGTTCTTAAGAGCATCCACTTCATAAAGTTCTCATGAACATTAAGTCAGTAAACAGCCGTGGGGTTGAGATGGCAAATATGAGGCTCAACTCCTGGCTCCAACACTTAATTACTGTGTGGCGTTGGGGAACTTACTGAACATCTCTGAGTCCGTGTCTGTTCTCACAGAGCCAACATGGTAATAATAGTACCTGTCGCACAGGGCTGTTGTGGAGGTTGAGCGCCATCACGTATGTAAAGCTGTTAACAGAGCCTGGCAGGTTGTAAGTACTAAGTAAATACTGGTTATTGTTGCTGCTGCCCTTACCATGATTAGCCCTAGTCAGAGGCCTGGGCTAATTGTACGCCTAATTGTTTTTAACGCTCACAACACCCTGCTGGGTGTTACCTTGTTCCCATCTGAAGGATAAGCCACAGGAAGGTTGAAGGCAGGGAGCAAGATTTATCTATTTGTTCAGCTTTCCAAACGGAGGCCAAAAGCACGGTACTATTTGGATATCTGTTTCTTCCTTTCTTCCTTTTAAAGAATATGTCTGGGGCGATGCATGAGCCCCTCTGGGACCTCTGCTTCGCTCGCTGTTTTGATAAGTGTTGTCAGGGGTGTGTGAGCACCTGCAGTGGGCAGGTGAGGAGCCGCGTTGAGTAGCCATGAAGGACCGGGGGTCCGCTGGTGTCGGGGGTGGGAGGGAGCTGGGCGATGCTGGCTGGTTTCCCCATTTGACAACAGGGAAAACCTAAAGCCTGGCCCTTCTGAATTCATGAAGCGAGCCCTTAATGAGGATTTGCTTTTTGATAACGGGGAATATCCCTACAACGCAGAAGGAAGCTTTTCTGCACGAGTGTCGATGGACATGTGCATTGGTGAGCATGCTTGCTGCCCAGAGGTGGGAAAATGGAACAGTTTCATGTGTGAAGTAAACTTTCTTTTCTTCGGACTCCTGGCAAGTGAAAGACAAAAGGACACTCAGGCACTATGTGAATGGGTGAAATATGTTCACAAGTGGTTCGCAACAGGGCCATTTTGCCCCCTGAGG
Organism: Noctilio leporinus; assembly: GCA_004026585.1. Lineage (NCBI taxonomy): Eukaryota > Metazoa > Chordata > Mammalia > Chiroptera > Noctilionidae > Noctilio > Noctilio leporinus. Next base: position 255,992 of record PVIW01000244.1, read on the forward strand.
AATATGTGTCAATGCCTGGGGACATGCTTGAGTGTCACAACTTGGGCTATAAGAGGGTGCTGCTGGCTTTTACAGGGCGGACAGCAGGGAAATGGCTGAACACCCTGCCCTACCCAGGACAGACCCAATAACAGCAATGAAAATACATCTGATCCATAGTATCCACAGGGCCAAGGCTGAGAAGCCTTGAGTGAGGAAGTGTCAGGCAGTTGTCACCAAAGGCTAACAGCTAAGGGAAACTCTTTTTGTGATTGGACATAAGCCTTGGTCAGCTGGGCTACTGAAACAAAATACCATAGACTAGGTGACTTGAACAACAGACGTTTATTTCTCACAGTTCTGGAAACTGGAAGTGAGAGGGGCAGGGTCCCAGCATGGCTGGGTTCTGGTGAACATCTTCTTGGCTTGCAGATGGCTGCCTTGTCCCTGTGTCCTCATGTGGCCAGGAGAGTCAGTCCTGTATCCCCTCTAATAAGGGCACTAACCCCATCGTGAGGGCTCCACCCTCATGACCTCATCTAACCCTAATTATCTCTCAAAGCTCCACCTCCAAATACTGTCCCATTGGGGATGAGGGCGTCAACACATGAATTTGGCAGGGCGACACGTTCAGCACATATCATAAAAATATTGAACAGTTACATGGTATTTACTAATCTTAGTGCTTTCTTTATAAGCTTGTTTCCTTTCCTCCTCAAGTCTGAAAGGAGACATGAACTTTATCCCCATTTTACAGATGAGGAGGTTAAGTAACTCGTCTAAGGTCGTAGGCTTCAAACCCAACCCTGGCTCCACAGTTAGTGTGTTCTTCATCTCTGTATGAGGAGCGGCTAACCCACTTCATCAGCACAACCTCATGAGCTGCAACTCACTGAAACAGGTGGAGCGGGGTGGGAAGGAAGGAAGGAAAGAAAGAAGAAGAACAAAGCATCACAATTTGATTCAGTAAAAGGACTCTGGGGTCCGATGCATCTTGGCTGCTCACTTACTAGACATGCACCGTGGGCCATGGACTTCATTTCTCTAAACCTCATTTATCACCTATAAAATGGAAAGTCTACCAGAACGCACTTTTCCTTCAGTGATGTGGATATTTATCAAGAACTGGGTTTGTATCGCACCCGTAAAGTGAGACGGCATTTCAGATCCAGTGGGAGCCCGCAGATCGGATCCCGTGCGTTCCGGAGCCGGGGGAGTGTGGACTGGGGGTGGAGGAGCCACACTGGGCCCCGGGTGGGTACTGGAGCTCAGTCCTTCTCAGTCTGGCCGGTTCTGGCAAATAGAGGCATGGGCCGCCATCGGACGCATCTTCTGATTTAAAGTGTGGCTGGAATTCTGGATTTTATGTGGAAGGTCTCATTTATTTGTTATAATATATAATTATAATCCATGTTAGCAATGGATTATAATGTTTAAAAATGCAGGGGGAAAAATGACCAAAGAAAGCATGCCTACAAGCTGGACCAGGCCTGGGCGGTGGTGGGAGGGGGGTCGTGACTGGTTTAGGGTCTGTTCCCACATTGGAGAGTAAGTCTGTGCTTGATGTCTACCTATCTTATAAGTACCTGGGGAGCATTCAGAGAAGTAGCTGCAGTCCAGGAACCTCTGTGCTTTCAGGGCTGAGGCGGGAGGACTAATCTGGTGATACGGCTTTTGTAAGCAAGAAAGGACGTTTCAGTCAGCTGTGTGGGACTTCATTGCTGGAAGGATCCCTCTGTCTGGGTCTCTGAAGACATTACGAGAAAGAAAGGGCAAAGGCCTGTGAGGGACCAGGCAGGATCCAGGAAACAGGTTTCTGATATTTGGCTTTCTTAGGGGAAAGAAAAAGAAGAGGGTGAAATAAGAGAGAAAGAATTCAGACAGGCAAATCATCGCCCTCTGGAGAAATTCTGAAACCCAGAACTCACCAGAAAAATAATGTGGAGCTTTCATTCCTGCTTTTGCCAGTGAGGAGTTTGATGAGTGTAGACAGCTACTTCTCTGATAGAATTTTACAGCTGAAGGTGGCTAAAGAGACCTTTACACTTTCCATTTATATTTTAGTTTGGAGGTAAAGAAAATGGGAAGTGGAGTTACTTGCCCATTGCCCAAACCCATGCTAAAAACCCACATGTATAGAGGGTAAAGCAAGGGGTTGAAATGAGTGAGCCGGACCAGGTGGTAGGTAAGAGGGAATGGTGGAGACTGGGGCAAACCAGAGGGCCTTTGGACTGATCTAACTTTTGAAGAGGAATGAACATTCCAACTTTGAGGATAAAACCACCTGAGTTTTAAAAGTTGTTGACTAATTTAAAAGTTCAAAATGCACCATGCAAGGCAAACAAAGGCTTTCTGAGGCCCACAGTGAGCTGGATACTGGCCAGTGTGTGACTTGCGTTAGAGACTTTCAACGCTGGACACTGATTTCCTGACACCGTTCTCACTTCGGTTTCTGTCAGGTGGTTTCTCTTCCAAGGCAGCACCATTTACTTTCAAGTCAGAAATCCTTGGTGTGATGATTTCTTTCGATCTTGATTCTGAATAAGGACTCTGCATAAGGACAGGGTTTTTCTTTTGTTTCCTCCCTACATTCACCAGTTTGTGCTTGCTCAGCCAGAAATTCAGGAACCATCAGGAAGGCTGTGAAGCACTACAGAACGTTCCAACTCTCACCCCAGCCCTGTTTTTCATTAAAGAATCTTCTTTTTATAGTAAACTAGAGAGAGGATGTGCAAAGTCCAGGTTCAGAAGGTGCAGCGTTTTTGCTCAGCTGAGCCCAAAAATAGCATTGCAAAGATCCAATCCGGTGAATCTTTAATGGCCTGACACGACTCCCCGGGGATGGCCACTGGACCCGTGGCCACCTCTGCACTTGGAACGCGACGCTGACCAGGAAGGGAGGCCAATGCCAGCTTTCATGCCCTGCTGGTTCCGCGCCCAGATTCCACCTGCGCATCTACCAGGCAGGTCAGCACCCAGCTTCGTTGTATGTCTCTCCCCTGGATTCCTAGGCAAACGCGTCAGAGGCAAGTTGTAAACCCATGAGCTTCAGTTTCAAAGGAAACAGACCATATCTCAAAGAACTGCTAAGAGAGTCACCGCACCTTCCAGCAATTTAGGACAGGAAAGGACCTGACTGTCAAATAATGGGATAGAAGTCTGAGTTTTCATCCGTTAAAGTTTGGGTTACAAATGATATCTGCCCCCCTCCCCAGCCCCACATACACGCTTTCTGGACACAGGATAGCAAGCTGATATTTTGTTTGACCAATCTCTGCAGTTCATTTCATGGCTCCAAGCTTTATTACCTTGATATCTTACAGCATTTCCACTTGCCTCTGATCCTGTTCTGCAAAATGGAGGTCACAACAGTATCTCAGTCAGAAAGATAAACGACGTGAAACATAAGCACTATGTCTAACACTCACAAGAGAGTCCATCAATGGTAAGCTAACCACTAACATAATGCTAACCCTTCCACGACTCATGTCCACGCACATGTCTTGCTTCCAGCCATTAAATGATGCGGACAGAACTCGCTAGTTCCAGAGCTCCTATTCCTTCCGTGACCAGAAGAAATCCAACCAACATTTCTAACCTGAGTCTACTTATCACACCCGTTGTGTTGGGAGGAAGAAACGGCGAACACTGGACATTAGTTTAATTCATTAAAGGTGAGGGTGTTGGTGCCGAACTAGACCCACCTTGCTAGATGCCACCATCCCTCTAAGTCACAGATTCACCATGAAGTGACTTGGTGGGGAAATAGAGTAGCTTTGTGGGGACATCAAAGATGCAAGTGAAGGGCCCTGGCTGGGTGGCCCGGTTGGCTGGAATGTTGTCCATGCACCAAAAGGTTGCAGGTTTGAGCCCCAGTCGCCCCTCAGGTGCGCACCGAAGTGGAGGGTTCAGGTTGTGGTCAGGGGGTGCTTCTCTGCACCCTCTCCCCTGTCTCCCCCTTTCCTCTCTCTACAAAAGCAATGGAAAAAAATCAACACCTCTGTCTAGAAAACACCTAAAAGAGACACGGACAGGTGTGTTTGGGCGTGCAGGCTACTTTAGTCATGGTCTATTCTAGTCACTGAAGAAGACCTTCAGTCTTTCCTGAATCACGGCCACAGAACCAGGCAAACAGGTAACGTTAGAGGGAACTTGGTAAGGGGGCTTGCATGTTTTATTTTTATTTATTAGGGAGGAGAGCATGGGATCTTTGCCACTGGGGATTCATCCTGAGTCTCTGGGGAGAGGAGGGAGGGAGAAATGGGGTCCAGCCGGGAGCAGGACCCCGGCTGGGAGCAGCAGGGGTACTTTGAAGGCAGCCTCCTCTTTCCTGAGCTGTCAGGGCTCCTTTTTGGAGCTCAGGAGGGAACCCTCAGCCTCACGTCTGTGTCTAGAGACATGGGAGGCGAACTGCCTGTTTATCTGTTTATTGGACTCACCAAACCCAGTGAGGAGAAAGGAACGGGCAGGTCTCCTCTGAGTCACCGGCCAGATGGAGGGAGGGAGAGCAGGGCAGCAGGTTCACCAGGCAGCGTTCCACGCCCTCCCGGGAAGGGAAGTCATGTTGTCTCTTGCCAGAGAGCCTGTTAAGAAGACACCGCTGGTTTGTCCTCCGGCATCTCGGTGCCAGGGCAGAGCCCCCAGACTGCTCTGAAGGCCTTGATTAGGCTTAAGTCGTGGGGCCACTGTGAACATCGAGGGACCTGCTGCCACGAAAAACGGGCCGCTTGTTTCTGAGCATTAATTAACAGGACTGTTTTTAAAAACTCTGACCCATAGCAGAGAGGAAAGAATTTCTTTCGGTTGCTCTTCAGAAGCTCAATTCAAAATGCTGTTACCTTTTAACAGCGCGGGAGAAATTTAAGGAGATCAGGTGTGTGTGCCCGGGCCCTGAAAGGGACGCTTGGAACCGAGAGGCATGTGTGCTTTAAATAATAACATGCATGTGGGCAGATCGGATCATCGGCTCTTGGAAATGCCATCCTCCAAGGAGGGCAGCTGATGGAGGGTCTCTGTAGGAGCAGCTCTTCATGGCCAAGGACTGTCACCTCTCATTGGATCGAAGGCGCTGTCCCAAAGAGTGTGGGAGGAGACACCTACCCAAACCATGTGCCTGAAGACCCTTGGTTTACGTACATTGGAAATCACATGCTCAGCAGGGAAATGGACACTTTTCTGGCTTTTCTTTCTAGGCTGTTTCTTTCCTTGGCTTGGCCATGATTCAGAGTTGGTCTATCTATGTGGTTTGGGGAAGGGGCCTGGCCTGCATGGAAGGTTGGTGGGCAGTGCTTCCAACGGGCACCTTCAGGGTTGGGGTCCTACTCCATCCCTCCGCTTTATTATTAAGCACTTTTTATTCCCCATCAAATATCACTTCCTTCTTCTTAGAGATCATTTCTAGAAATGGTATTAGAACGTCAGGATTTGTCTGGCCGAAAGCTTCTTCTTTACTTTTAAAAAAGGAACTAGCTGGAGGAAACCAGGCGTGCGTTCATCTTTTTCCAGGGGAAAATGAGTTCATGTTGGGACCCCATGGGACGATGTTTGGTTATCGGAAATAAACACGTGCTACTTTGGTCCCTTTCATCCCTGTGCAAGCTTTTTCTGAAATACTACCTGTGCTTGGACTAGGGGTGGAGACTGAAGGGACAAAAGAGGGACTATTTCTTGCAGGTGGCCAGTGAGAGCTGGGGCAGCAAGGGAAGGAAATGAGGCCAGCGGGGGACATGTGGCCAGATGGGGCATAGGAGCTCCAACCTCTCGCTTCTCATGCTGGTTGATGCCAACCTCCTGTTCAGCCACTCCAAACAGATCAGGGAGGTCTGGGGAACTCAGCCCCTCGGGCATAGAGAAAGCAGAGGTGGGTCTGATCGGAGAGATAATCAGATGGAGAAAGGTGATGGGACCCCAGAAAAGTTGTTCACCTATGACCTCCTTTCTCAAGAGCCCTTCTTCAGTCACAGGTACGTGGGCTCCTCAGTGAGGCCACCCATTCTGGTGACCGTCCTTTCCTGCTCAGCATCTGTCCCATTTTTCACTTTCTCACCTTCTACTTTTTCTATTGTTTATCTTCTCTCCTATTCTTCCCCTTCTGCCCAGTTTTCCTATCCTTGGACTTTTCTCAGCCTGACGAAGTCCCCACGCTCCCCTCAAAACTGTAAAACGCTCTTTGATGGACTTGTTATTTTTTTCCCCAGCGAAGAGCAGGATTTCACAGGACAGTTGCAATTGTGAAACTCGGAAAATCGCTCAGGACTATGTCTTCCGGCGATGAGGGCTGGTCTTCCTGATCAAAAGGAGCCAAGATTTCTGGTAGGGAAAAAGAACAGAAGTGATTGCTACTTCCATGTTGTAGCAAGAGAGAAAAAATAACCCAGATAAAAAGGGAAAAAAGAAAAAAGGAGAAAAGAAAAATAACCTAAACATTGGAAAGTTCTTCTCAGAATGTGATCAGCGATGTGTGTCCTCATTTCGTTGAGCCATCATTTGACATGTGAGTTTGCTGTGTTCCGCTTCTATGTCACTCAAATGACTTGAGGGACCCTCCCTGAAGCTGCGCTCAGCAGCCATGAAATGAAGCTTCCAATGTCTGTACACAATGTCTGTGGGATTTTTTAAAAGCTTTTTTAAGAAAAGATTTTATTATTTCCAGAGAGAGGGGAAGGGAGAGAGGCAGAGAGGAAGAGAAGCATCAATGTATGGTTGCCTTTCACCTGCCTCTAGCCACAGGCCTGGCTGGAGACCTGGTTTGCAATCTGGTTATGTGCCCTGGCTGGGAATCGAACCAGTGACCTTTGGGTTTGCAGGTGTCTGTGGGCTTTTAAAGGTGCCACACTAAATGCACCTCTTTTGAAGGATCCTTGGTTATTAATCACCCATTCCCCAAAGATGAAAAAGAACTGATTACTGCTATGGAATCATTTCAAAACATAAATGAATGCCTTTCATCGCAAAGGGAGAAAGAGGTCTGTCTCCCTTTCAAAGCAGAAATGTATTATCTGGGTCAAGACATCCAACATGTATTTATTGAATGGTCCTGCAATGTGCTGAGGTCTGAGATCCATGTTTGGGGGCTGGTGATTCAAATGCACACGGAATTGGGTTTCACACCCTTTGAAGTTGAAAGTTGTACAGTTCTATACATGTAGTTGGGCACAAACCCCAAACTCTCCCTGGTTTTATCTCAGCTGATTAAAAATGCCTGCGTGTGATGTGTCAACAGCTTGTAAACTCATAATCGGGGTGAGGCTGCTGTGACTCTAGTTGCCAACGGTGTGCAACTGCCAGGTTCAGAGGGTACAATGGGGGTGGGACGCCAAGCAACGTGTGGTTGGGAACGAGTACAAGACCACTCAGGTGTTGGCGGAATTTTCTTTGAAGCTGCCCTGTGTTTCCCTGAAATCTGGGTCCCCAGACAACACCGACGCCAGCCTGTGGCCAGAGTTAGGGGCCAAAGGAGCCATGTGGAGTTGCGCATGGGTGCTGTGGCAGCCCCCGGAGATAGGATCGGATACGGTTTAGCGAAGGTGGGACAAGTCGGGGAGCCCTCCCCCTCTTCCCTGACACACCTGATGGCTTGTTAAGAGGCTGAAGCCCTGTTTCCACTCAGGCACCCCGACCTGGTTGGTTGAGGTTGGCCTCCTTCCTGGAGGTGAGTCATGAGCCGCTGTTTCCTGCCCCCTGAGGCCAAAGGGTCACTGTTCCCTGTGTGTTCTCTGTTTCTGTCTAATGGCGTTTCTTTGTCCTCAGTACTTTGTACTGTTTGCCTCCATCCAGGATTCGAGCTATTCTTCCCTTTGCTTCTTTTTATTCATCCATTTATTCCGGAGTTTTTATGGTGATCCCATTAAATCCAAGGCTTTCCAACTGGGTGCTGCAAGAGTGTTTTAAACATGTACTACTTGACTATTGAGTCAGGGGCACCCACCTCTTTTCCCTCAGGTTGTCCAATTAAAAAAAAAAAAAAAATGACAATAGCCAACACAACAGTAGCTGTCCGGTGTGAATAAATCAAAATTACACCAATTTTTTTATGGTCAGATTGGCAAGTATATATATATACTTTTACATATATATTGGTGTGCTGCAGAATGGTAGTAATTTGTTTATTCGTGCCATGCAATGAAAAAAGGTGGGAAAATTGCTGGTTTGAGATTCTGGCAAAACACGGCAGTGAGCAAGATAGATAAGGTTCCTTTGCTCTCATTTCCTTGTTGAGATAAGCACACGAAATTACTTTGGACGGTGGTAGAGAATAAGAAAAGTGTCAAATAGAGTGGCTGGGGGTGGTGGTCAGACCATTAGAGGACACGGTAATTTTTACGTGGAGGCCTAAAGAATGAGAAGAAGCCACCAGTGTAATGACCTAGAGGAGGAATGACCCTGGTCAGGGGACTGTAACTGCAAAAGTCCTCAGGTAGGGCCGGGCGTGGTTATTGAAGCAACAATAATAATAGTCTCAATAGAATCAGCCAGCGGCGATGCTCAACTAGCAAGAAGTGTACAAGGGACCATGTCTGAGTGTATCCAGGGTTATCATTTTACTTGAAAATATCCATCCAACTACTTTTGTACTCACTGCGTTTCTTCACTTCCCTTCTCCTCCATCCCAGGGTCCATGGCTCATCATTGCCATCGCTCCCTTGAAAACATCCTTTCCTTTTGTGTTAGTTACCAATTGCTGGGTAACAAGGTGACGCAAAGATGCAGTAGCTTCAAACAGGCAGTGTTTTTATCTCACACGGTATTTGCCCACCAGGGGTCCAAGGGGGTGGCGTTGGGCAGGTCTGGCAGAAGTTTTCTCATGAAATGGCAGTCGAGATGCCAGCCAACACTCTCATTACCTGAGAACTTACTGGGGGCTGGGACTCCCTTCCAGGCTGGCTCACTCACCTGAATGCATAGGGAGTCCTGGTTGTGGACAGGAGGGTGAGTCCCTTGGTCCATGATCCTCTCCATAGGACTCCTTGAGCATCCTCATGACATGGTGGCTGGCTTTCCCTAGGAGGGTGAGTCTGGAGAATGCAAGGTGGAAGTCCCTGTAGATCATAAATCCTTTTATGATCTAGGCCTGGAAGCCACTGTTTTATACCTATTGACCACACAAGTCAGCTCTGCTCATGGTGGAAGAGGAAGGGACCACATCGATCCTTCTCCCCGCTTCTTTCTTCCTCCCTGCCCTTCTCTCTGAAAGTAATGAATAAAATCTTTTATAAAAAAAGATGGAGTTCAAAGACCAGGTTTACCACTTACTGGCTCTGTGACATGTGGCATATTCTTAATCCCTCCATATTTCCGTCTTTTCATCTGGAAAATGGAGATAATCCTACATCACAAGCCGGTGTGAAGATCAAAGTGAGACACTGTTTATAACAAACTTAGCTATCATGATTGGCAAACAGAGCCTCAGTCTATGTTTTCAACTGCTGCACTTATTCTTCTTTTTATTACTGCAGAATGCAGCTCCTCCTGGCGCTTCTTCATAAAATTGGGTGATACGATCATGCTTTTTGGGAAGCCAAGTGTACAGTCAGGTTGGATTGCAAGGACAGCGAACCTGGTGACCCTAACAACCTGGCCATGTGTATTCAGGATGCTAGAAGCGAGACGTAGACTGAAAATTCCCCTCCGTAGGATAAAATTTGGCAGGCTCCCACGCATTCTCGGAGGAGCTGGGAGTCCAGCATTGGGCCAGCTCAACAGAACAATCTTAGGTTCCACCCCAGGGCAAAATCTAATCAACTCTCAAAGTGAAAGGATGAGCCGATGATTCAGCCACTTATGTTAGAAGGTGTTAAAAGATTGTTTGGAACATGGCAGAGGATAAGAAACAGGATTTCCAATCCATTCCAGAATTATATGTTTTTGTGAGTTGTCTAGGAAATGAAGGTAACAGACTTTTCAAGAGCATGCATTTATTTTATATAAAAAACTAAGGGTTTTGAGTACTTTCTATGTGCCAGATACAAGGCTAGGTTCTGGCAGGGGTAGGTGAGAACAAGATTGCCCAAACCACAATTCTCATGATGTTCAAAACTTAAGTCAACGACTAGATTGAGTACATCACCCCCATTATTCTGTTCGATGGCTTAACTTTCCACAAGTTGCTAGAAATTGCTAGAAATCTGAGAGATTTCCGTCTATATATTCAAAGGATCCATATTAATTGCAGGCAGGGGGGAAATCCTGATTTTTTTCTCTATACCATTTGTATCCAGTTAATCAGCTGCCTAATTGTTCAGTAATGGGTAAAAATGCATTAACTTGTTGAGACAAATGTGCTTTCCAAAGCCATTGTCTAGAACTGTTTGCACTACAAGGTAAATACGTTAGAAATGCATAGATTCGCAACGCAACTTCCACACTGGCATGGAAACTTACGTAGTCCCTGAACTTTGCTTCAAAGACAGATAAAATTCCTTCTGAACTGGATGAATGGAATACATTCTAGAAGCTGTAACTTTTGCTACAATGAACTCAGCTGCTCCTGGGGAACTCAGCCTAATCTCGTTTGACAGATCCGCAGTGTAGACGTTAATTCATTTTCAACAATTACGAACTCATTCCCACGTATCTTGGAAAGGCCATGACCACCAGTGTAGGCATTTTTAAAGCTGCGTGCACAGGTGTCTAGGAAGATAATACGTGTGGAATGAATACGTATTCTTTTTAAAATTTTCATTTCCAAGAATGAAATTTGCCTCTACCGTTTGACTTTTGCACTCCCCTTGAATGAAATCTCAGCAGAGAAAAATTCTAGTGAGAAAGGTTTCTCAAATGGGGTGATTTCATCCACCTTCAGGACAGCGACAAACCACCCTCCGGCTTGTCACAACTGGGAGAGGGTGCTACTGGCACCCAGCAGGTAGAAACCAAGGATGCTGTTCAACAGTCCACAACACCCCCACAGCAAAGAAGTATTTTGCCCTAAATGTCACTGATGTTGAGGTTGAGACACATTGACCCACTGAGCTGGTCTGGATACCTTTGTTAAAAAGATTCCCATAAAACCAAGCGATAAAATAGTTGATTTTTAAAAACGTTTGGCTTTACAATGAAACCCTAGATCCATGTCGAGGCTCTCCCTCACCCAGCGGATGACCTCACACAAGGTTCTTAATTTATCCACATCTGTTTCTTCGTTTGTATCCCGGGGTTGGGTCACAGTAGCGAGAGGTCGCTGTTGCTGCGTGTTTAGAATGAAATAACACATGAGGGCAGCCAGTGGTGTTGTGAGGACCCTCAAGCCACCTATGGGGACATCCATATAGCAAGGGACAAAGGTACCCTACCAACAGCCCCAACTTGCCTGTCCAACAAGGGAAACATCTTGGGATAATGTTCCCGGCCTCTGTCGGGCTTCCAGGGGACTGGAACTCCAACTGACACCTGGATCGCAGCCTCATGGGAGATTCTCAGCCAGAACTGCCCAGCAAAGCTGCATGGGAATTCCTGCCCCATGAAAACTGGACGACATAAATTCTTTCAGGAGCTGTATGTTTTTGGCAACTTCTTATGTAGCAATTGGTAACTGAGATAAGTGCCTTTTTCCTAAACCCACTGGTTTCATGTCGTCTTCTTGGATTCCCGGGAGGAAAAGAGGAATGAATGGGGAAGGATATTTCTCTTCCATTTTGCGAGGAAGTGAAGACTTGGCAAATGAGGCATCCGGATGAGTTAACACAGTTATGAGCCATTTGACTAGGTGGTAGCTGGAAACTTCAGCCCCAGGTTGACTTGGATTTGAAACCTAGAGCTGCCACTGTCTAGCAAAGGAGCACTTCTAGGCATCAAGTTTTCAAGTTGAGGGGAAACTTGCTATGGGAATGATACGAGATAAACTTGTAAAATGCTTAGTGTAATGACTGGCTGGGGCTAAGTGCTCTATAAATGTTTATTGAATAAATAAATGTTATGTTCTATAAGCAAAGTTTTTTCTTTCCTTTAAATCAAACAACTCTTTTCCTATCTACCCCTTTGCCACCCAAAGCTTTGGGAATGAACCCCAAAGCCCGTGATACATGGGCTTGTGGCCTTTTGTAGATGTTGGAATCAGAAACATGTAATTTACAAGGTGAGGTTGGGCAGATGTCGCTCATGGCTCTGCCTCCCTCCTCCCCATGCTTTCAGTGCAGCTTTTGTACATCAGCAGAGCTGGGACCACAGTTATTAAATTTTAATGTAATACTTAGAAAACCAAACCGGCAACCTGCAGCCCATAGACTGGACATTTGCTTTTGTAAATGAAGGATAGTTTGAATAAGTTCATCACCCAGGGCTGTAAATTCAATAACTCTCATCAAGCATATTTAAATGGCTCATTGAAAAATGTATTTTGTTTTTATGATAGGAAAATGTTGCTCCAAAGTGATATTCACAGGTGTGAGCAATTGTGAAGTGACATTTGTCCCCTGAAGAGCCAGCACCAGTTAGAACATTTGTCATGTTTGGTGAGGCCACAGATATGAACAGGGCTGGAATGCACATCTTGGTTTATGACATAATCTTCTCTCATTTACTAGCCCAATTCACATGATTTGAGCTCAAAATTTTGAAACTAAAAGTATATTGATTAAAGTAGTGATTTTTGAAGGGAAAGATTATCCACCCTTATTTTTAATATCTAAGGCTTCAAAGTCAGGGGGTAAAAAATAAAGGAAGGCCCTGGCTGGTGGATGAAGTGCCAGCCTGCAAACCCAAAGGTTGCTGGTTCGATTCCCAGCCAGGGCACATAACCAGGTTGCAAGCCAGGTCTCCAGCCTGGCCTGTAGCTGGAGGCAGGTGAAAGGCAAACATACATTGATGTTTCTCTCCTTTTCTTCCTCCCTCCCTCCCCCTCTCTCTAAAAATAATAAATAAAATCTTTTAAAAAAATTAAAAAGTAAAGGAAGGCAACGTATAAGTGAACAAATAATAGACATGAAAGCATCAATTAATGAAATGAAAAAAGAAAAACCAAGGCTTTGTTCTTTGAAAGACTAAAGATACAGGTTTTGGTTGAGATCCAGGGAGCATAAGAATAAATAATGATAAGAATTTTTTAATCTTACAATTATAATAGATTTTTAAAAAGATTTTATTTCATTATTTTTTTAGAAAAAGGGAAAGGGAGAGAGGCAGAGAGGGAGGGAGACATCAATGTATGGTTGCATTTCACCTGCCTCCAGCAACAGACCTGACTGGAGACCTGGCTTGCAACCTGGTTATGTGCCCTGGCTGGGGAATCGAACCTGCGACCTTTGGGTTCGCAGGCCAGTGCCTTAACCACTGTGCTACCAGCCAGGACTATAATAGATATTTTTAAAATTATGAGAGCACATTGAGCAACTACGGGCCAATAAGTTTATAATTCTAAGTGAGGTTGATAATTTTCTAGACAAATATGTAAATTACTTAAACTGACCCAAGAAGAAAAAGAAAATCTGACTGGTAGACAAACACCTTTATGTCCCTGTCAGGACTGGGTCCATGGTGTGGGACCCAATGGTGGCAGTCACACGGGGCCCCATGCTTAGAAGGGCCTTGCATGGTGTTACTGCCTTGAAATTCTTTGTACCACTGTCTTGAAATTCTTAATTTTTTTAAACAAGGAGCCTCTCATTTTCATTGTATACTGAACCCTGACAATTATGTAGCCAGTCCTCTCCGCACCTGTATAATTTTGTGGGTGTGCTGTACAACTCCATTTTAAAGGACCAATAATCCAAAGCTCTTCTGAAAATAGGAGAACACAAGTCACCCAGTTCATCTGAGAAGACTAGTGAAACTTTGCAAACTCCCAAGATTTCTTGATCAAAGTTATTTAGAAATGTAGGGATCAAAATGTCATTTCCTTGGATGTGCTGGAACATGAATAGCTACCGTAGTCATTCATTTCCTAAGAAGTTTGATGTTGATGCAAATAATTGAATTGTTCTTTCCTCAAATGAAGTTGTTTTTGGCCTTTTTTTCCCTGGTCCCTCCACGGAACATGCCAGGCAAGCTTACCCTGAGTTCGTTCAGGGCTGGTTGATGAGTTAACTATTTAAAGCTTTTCCGGCACTTGCAGACATTTAAAGGCTTAATATGAGTTTTTCCCAGGTCACTTGCTGGTGAACCTTGCAAGGATTTGGCAGGCTGACTTGTCCAAATGCTTGTCCAAAGTCAGACTCAGCACCTTTCTCCGGAAACTGTAAGAAAAACAAAAATGAAGGAATTGGTCTCAGGAATCTCATTAAGAGCATGATGGCAGCATACTTGTTTTCTTCTGCTGTCTCTGCCAATGCTGCAGCTCTACAAGGAAATCCAAAGCTCATCTTTGTGGCTTTGGGACTTTAATTAATATTTTGCCTCTGTTATTTGATACAAACCAGAATCCACTTCACTGGCATCTCAAACACATTAGTGCCTCTCTTCTGATTCACTTTCATGTCTTCTTCCTTGTTTTCGTTTATTCATCTCTCGTGAAACCCCTCCCATTAAAATGTACCTGGAATTAAAAGCAGTGAAAGTGTTTGAGAACAACGATCTGAGAGAATTTTCTCCAATTGAGGTGTTAAAAAAAGAACTACTAATTCCAGGCTTCAAAGGTGAGATGCACTTGTCTCCCTAGTGAATTATACTGTGGAGAGCAGAATTGCAAGGTGGTGATAAGAAACAACTCTTGCAAAATAGGAGAACAGAATTCCTTTATCCTTAATAAGTATGCACTTTAACAGATATTGGATACATTGGTGCATGTTGCTGGTTCTGATCATTAACCTAAGACTGAGGAGGTTCCTTTCCAGACTTTCTAATGGCAGGCTGCCCTCAGTTCCCTGCCACGTGGGCATCCCCAGTACTGTTGCTTAGTCATCAAAACCAGCAAGGGAAAGAGTCTCCTAGGAGGTCGAATGTTGCATTTTTCTAGAACATAACCAGGTGAGTGACATCCCATCACCTCTGATATATTCTGTTGGGTAGAAGCAAGTCACAAGTGTTGCCCATAGTCGAGGGGTGAGGCTGCCACCCAGATGTGTCTACCAGGCTGTAAGGAACATGGTCGGGGAGAGCAGTGGAGTGTTGGAGCTCCACCATCAGACTTCCTGGGTTCAAATCCTGGCTGCATCACCTACTAGTTCCATGAACTTGAGCATCTTGTTAATCTCCAAGCCTTGGTTCCTTCACCTGTCGAATGAGGAGTCTGCTCACCACTTCATCATAGGGTTATGACATTCTGGCAGTTTTTAATTTCCAGCCATTCTTGTGCCAAGTTCATGAACGTTGCCGAATTTGGGTGCCTCCTGAAATATCATTCGCTTACCATCATCTCCCTTTTAAGTGCAAATCAACTTATTTAAAAAGCAAATTTAATAACAGCACTAGAAATGTATTAAAAATTGAGCATTACCAGAAGATAATTATAAACACACACACGATCAGTAGTGAAAATTCTTTTGTTTGCAAAATTCATCTTGCACATATATTGTGACAGGTATTTATGCACCCTTAATAAAAATGCTGGAAGGGGGACAGAGGGGAGCAAAAAGGGGATGGATGTAATACAACAACAATAACATTTTTTTTTAAATGCTGGGAAAAAATCAATGTAATGTACTTAATACAGTGCCCAGCATACTGCTAACTCTTAATAAATGTCAGCTATTCTCATTACACATCTGTAAGTTTGGCATTCAGAAGGCATTGTGTATATGTAGGTGAGCAGATAGATAACCAGCCCTGGCTGGTGTGGTTCAGTGGTTGGAGTATCACCCCATAGACTGAAGGATCATGGGTTCAATTCCCCGCTGGGGCACATACCCAAGTTATGGGCTCAAACCCTGGTGGGGATGTGTATGAGGAGGCAAAGAATCTATGTTTCTCTTGCATTGATGCCTCTCTCTCTCTCTCTCTCTTTCTCCACCTTCCTCTCTGTCTCTCCCTTCCTCTCTCTCCAAAATCAATGAAAACAGGTCCTCAGTGAGGATTAAAAAAATGAAATGAAAAACAATAACGTGTTTATCATCCAAGCATGTGCCGTCAACTCTTGACTCCATTTTGGTTCCGACTCCCAGACCTTTCTCCCCCTCACTCACCTTCTGGCTCAGCATAAGTGGAAAGTCCCTCACATTCATTTTCACAAAAGCAAAACTGATGTGGAAGGAAAAAAGTGTCCACGACGCAAATCCCTTAATTCATTCTAAAGCTTCAGTACTTGGAGTTGGTGCTGTCTAGGAGGCCCAGGTACAAAGCATCGTGATGATTCAGAGTTCTGCAAATGTCTTTTCGCTGATAAAAGTCGGTTTGCAGGACAGAATGGTCACGGACAGCAATAAGTGGTTTGGTGTCATTTGAATCAACAACCAACCTAGGAGATTAGAGAAAACTCAGCAAATCACATTGAATCATCAATGGAGCCTTGGCTTTCAACCTGGGTTGTCCAATGGGTTTATGCTAAACACCTGTGGACAGAGAGGTGGGCTGGCCACTGAGTGCCCAGGAACCAGCAGGAACTTGGAGTCAGGGAGACTGGGGCCTGGGGCTAACGTTTCTGCCTCCCGTGTTTCCTGAGTGTGAGGAATGGTTGAGTCAAGGTCCAGGAAAGGGTCACTTAACTGTCTAGCCACATTGACACACACAATGTACCACCACAATTGGGCGGGGCAAGTGAGCTAGGCTATTTGAACAGAGAGGGTATTTGAAGGTAGGCCTGACTCATGGAAGAACTTGGGATATATCATATCTATTTTATTATGCATTGTATTATCATAGTTTACATTTCGTGACATGTTGTGTACCTATAGTCAACTTCATAATTGGACGAAAGCCTGTATGTTAATGTTACGTAAACCATGTTTCATAGGGTATATCCTTCGATCCTTGGAAGGTGGTCCCATGTGATCCTTGGCCTTGTATGGAAGCATGTTCTGCTCTCTCTGTTGCTGGACCGGCTGAGGAGCAGTTACACCCCTGGAGGAAGGTAGGTGCGAGAGGTACCCACCAAGGTTAAGGCTGTGAACGCTACCAAAAAGGGCGATTAGGTGAAGAAAAATGTTTACCGGGAGCCTACGATGAGCTCAAAACCGGGTATCATGAGTTTAACGTGGCAAACATTAAACCTACATCCGTGTGAACATGTGTGTGTGTGTATGTGGTGTCCAAGTATCAGTCTCAGAATCAGGTCAATGTGCCATCGTGGGGAGTCAGGAAGGAAGGAGAGGGACCAGCTGTGGGAGGCGGGGTGCAGACCCTGGAGCCACGACTCTGTTTCCTCGGGTGCGAAAAAGGGGAGAATTTTAACCCCTGATGGCAGGTGCGGGTTTGGGCAGTCGTGCGTCCCAAGTGCAGAGCAGCCGTCGGATACTAGTTTCTATTACTGTGGTCACCACTCTGGGCCGCAGGGGAGCGCGGGGCAGCTGGCGCTGTGGCTGCGGCCCTCCCCGAGGCTTCCGGTGCTTTGCTGCTCCTGGCTGGCGGCCACTACCCCCTCACAGACCCCTTTGGGCTGTGGTGTCTATTTCGCAAGGACGGGCGGCGAGCTGGGGGTACCTGGGATGTGACGTGGGCAGGCGCAGCCCGAGGACAGCAAACCATGCGCGGTAAGCTGCACTGCAGAGCTCCCGGGGCCAGGCCGAGGCCGGCGCGTCCTGCACGTGGCACCCCCTCTGGCTTCTTCCCTGTCCCTGTCCTGGGGCCCTCATTCCCTCACGGGCGTCCCCAGGAAACACTTCCCTAGCGGACCTGGGTCCCAGGGTCAGCCTCTGGGCATCTTGGTCATTAAGGACTTCCTGCAGGAAGCTTGATGGCCGCTGTGAATGGTGCCCAAGGGAGAGGGAGAGGCCAGGAAGATGCCAGGAGGAAGGGGGGCCGGTGGCAAACTCATGGGCGTTTAGGGACTAGAGGAGCTGGCATCCAGGGGACAGGCGATGTGAGCTGGGGCCGGCGGTCCGTGGGGCCGGCCTCTACAGGACACCGAGGCCCCGCGGGAGGCACTGGGAAGCACAGGGGAGATGGATCGGGGTTGGGTCTGGAAAAGACCCACGTGGCAAGTGGATGAGGAGCAACTGGAGGGAAGGCAGATGGAGGTCAGCATGGTTTCTGCTGTGGGACAGGGGTGGAGGCACAAGGGACTTGAAAAACAGTTCAGCTGGAAAAGAAAGAAAGACACTTCTCTTGCTATTCGAGTGGTCACGTTTCTGTAAAACTGCACTTGAAGTCCAGGTTTTCGTAAAGGTAGGTTTTGGGATACAGAGCTTGGGAAGTGGCCACGTGAGAACTTTTCCCATAAGATGAAACTTCAATTTTTAAAGTTTTGTTGTAACAAGCGCCATGAAAAGGAAGCGTTTCTTAAGTTTTAACTCCTTTATTCTTACTTTCAGAGAATTCAAACAAGATACACAAATGAAACCTGAAAGCACATGAATTTGTAATTCTAAAATTACTTTCATGGTGAGGGGAAAGCATATACCTAGTTCAGCAACCTGTCCATATGTATTCAGATATAAAGATACAAATGCATACTCCTAAAATACTCTAAAAAATAACCTACAAAGGGAAATATTGATCAACTATACAGAAATATACAATATGCTTTTAAGAAAAGTGGTAGTAAAAATATATGTAAATAAACCGTATGTAAACACAATTTTAAAAATGTTTTGTACATTTCTATGCATTTGCCATTTATGAAATCATATTTGCCCAAAGAGTTCAAAACATGTAAGATTGAGTATACAGGGTGGGCAAAAGTGGGTTTACAGCCATGAGTGTGCCAAACACAGAGTTTATCCTTGTATTATTATTTATTAATGATTTATTTGAGCAATTGTAAATCTACTTTTGCCCTCCTTCCCGGTATAATTAATCTACAGTGTACATACACTTTGCTACTGTCCCATTCTATAGATGGGAATATTAAGGCATTTGGTGAAATGTTTTTAAGCTCTGTCTGAACATCATAACATCCCCTCAAACCCCAGATCCTAAAATACCCGCATAGCTTTTAAAATGACTAAAACAAATTACCATTAGAACACACACATACACACACATACAATTCAAAACGACTGACCCAACTCCTTAATGCCCTAGAGGAAATACATGAACTAAGTAAAGAATTTCAGGACCCTTTAACCAACTGATGGCACAGTCAATCATTAAGGCATTCTTACATAATAAGAGGTTTTGACTTTGTTTAGAAGTACTTCTTAAAATCAGGGGCATCTCCCATTTCTCAGTGCTGTTCCTAATTTCAAAGTGAAGCAGCATAGGGGCATTTGGCTTTGCTTCCACTATTAAGCAAATGGTTTTCCTAATATTACATTAAGCAGTTGCAATAAGTGGATTGTCAATAGTACCCAGAGGCTCAGACAATTGAACTATAGGCCTCTGTAAAGATTCAAGTGGAGAATTTGGCGGGGCAGGGACAGAAACATTCAGTGACTTGTACCTGACTGATGGACAAGTGCTTTTCTCTCACACCATGGAAAATGCAGGAGGAAACAGGGTCACGGGCAGCTGTGTATAAGTCAGGATAATGCTGATATAGGTCAAGTGTAAGCCAGCACTTGTCCTGTATGACAACGCTGATTCCCTGAGTCACAGACTATCTTAAATACTGTTATCAATAGACAGTGCAGCTCCTGGAACAATCGTACACAAGAAAGACCATAAGCATTGGGCCTAAATGTCCTTGGTGTGTTTCATGCTCTGGCGTGGGAAGCTGGGGGTCACGCAGAAGCCCTCAGAACCACTCTTGCAGGGGAATAAAAATTCTTTGCTCCAGGTCTTGGTTGAAAAAAGAAAACCTGGAAAATAAAGTATATCCCAATCATGTCTCAGAGAAGTAGGATTAAATGGAGGATTATTCACCAAACACAAAAACTAAAATCAAACATTGCCCTGGGGTCTTGCCAAAAATTCGGTTCACCACGATGAATGTTCACATGGCCTTGCGGAAAGCAGGGAATTAAAACATTCAGCTACAATTCCTTTCTCATTCCTACTCCAACCCATGCTGGGGAGATGCTCAGCTTTTGGAACACGGTCCAGTGGGACCAGACACTTGGAGAGGAATCCCTTTAGGCCTCCTTCATAAAGGGCATTTGAAACTGCCTATTTCCCTGAATAACCACTTAGCGGCAAATGTCCCTCCACTTGCAGTTAGCGAAGAGCCACTAATTCTGGGCAAATTTTAGCCAAGTCTGTTGAACACATGGAAGGATTGCAGTTGAGTTTGAACACCGGCATGGGATTCTAGAAAGCCATATGTTGGAAATGGCCTATTTCCCCCTAAGGTGACATTAGGGACTTTTCAAGCTAACTTGTTATCCCTTCGATGAATTCATAGCGAGTGTAGGAGAAGTATCACAGTGTATTTAATGCAGGCTGGCAGATACATACCCGTATCGGCCAGGGTCTGTAAAGCAAGACCCTGGGGCCACATCGGGCATACCGCCTGTTGTTATAAATAAAACTTTATGGGAACACAGCCTTGTAAGGCAGAATAATGGCCCTTAAAAAATGTCCCAGTTCCCAGAACCTGGGACGACGTTCCTTCACATGGCAAGAGGAGCTTTGCAGATGTGATCCATGTTAGAACCTTCAGGTCGGGAGATTATCTGGAATAGTCGCCCAGCAGAGGGACACCCCAGAAGGAGGAGGAGAGATTCGAAGCCTGGGAAGGGGACAGGAGGGGCATGAAGCCAGCAATGCAGGAAACAGCTCTCAGCTCATGGCAGGGAATTTGCAGACCTCGGTCCCACAACCACAAGCAACGAAATTCTGCCAACAACCCAGATGAGCACAGGGAGGGATGTTCTCTGAGAGCTTCCAGAAAGAAACGCAGCCCAGCCAACGCCTTGATTTTTAGCCTGGGTCAGACCTCTGACCTACGGAACTGGAACTTAAATTTGCCTGATTGAACACACTGTTTTAGCGATTTGTTACGGCAGCAGCAGACAGTTAATGTAACAGCCACGCGTACTGGCTGACGACTGGTGCAGCTGCTTTCAAGGTACAAGGCTGAGTTAACGGATAGGAGGGAAACTCTCGGGCCCCCAAAGCCAACGTGTTCTCCAACTGGCCCCTTAGAGAAAACGTGTGTCCCTCTGCGATATTTACATGCAAAAACTGGAACAGCAGCTCACATTTACTGGGCACTTTCTGTTGATGCCATGCTCTGGGCTTAGTCTTGAGTATCCATATCCACTTTCCAGGTGGATACTACTTTGCACCCCATTTTACAAATAAAAAGAAAGGAGAAGGCAGAACGGTTAGGTAACCACTCCAAGGCCCCCAGAGAATCCATGGTGAGCTGGGATTCAAGCCCAGCTCTGGCTGACACCTGGGCTGGCTCCCCCCTTGCCAGGCCCGGCACCCCGGTGCTTACCTGAGGCCTCTCACCGCTGGTGGAATGCGATGGGGAGCTCCCGGCTGGGTACCAGGATGCCCAGGTGCAGCATTTCCACCGGCTCGTGGTCCGTGGCCTCGATGTCGTATTTGCGCACAATCTGCACACACACAAAAGGAAGCATTAGCCCTCTCCCCCTGCCTTGTAGAAAAGCCCTGACCACAAGCGCGGAGAGCCAGGGCTTACCCAGCAAAGAGCCAAGTGCAGCTGGAGCTCAGCCAACCGGCGACCGATGCACATCCGCTTCCCAACACCAAAGGGAAGGTGTGCGAAAGGGTTCATCTTCTTTCTGTCTTGCAGCCACCGTTCCGGTCGAAACTGACTTGAATCTTCAAAGTATTCTTCATTGGACCCCAGCACCTGGGTGTTGAGCATCAACACTGTCTGGAAACACACAGAAACACGGGGCATTTGAAGGAAGCGGGAGAAGCTGATTGAAGAGGGAAACTTAGGGCAGTGATCGCCTTACACATGGACAAGTCACCTACAGGTTTATAATAATGATGATTGCCAACATGCATGGAGGGCTTGACAGGTGCCAGGTACGAAACAGGGGAAGAACTTTAAATGTTTGTATTGTACTCTCACAATAGCCACAGGTGGTAGATTTTATTATCGTCCGCATTTCACAGAAAGGCAAGGCTACCAGGAGGTACATAACGCAAGTCTCTATTCAAATCTAGGTCTGTCTCCATAGCCATCACTTCTAATACTGTATCACGCCACACGTCAGCTACACACTACAAGCTACATATTCGCCAAATGAACGTTTCCCTGTAAACATTTTCAGGGGACTCAGGGGCATATTTGGAACATATGCTTTTCAAAGCTCTGCAAGGTACAAAAGGGACACATTCTACTCACTCCTTTGGGCAAAACATAGTCATCCAGAACCGTTGCCTTGTCAAGAGTCCTAGTTGTAAATGGCACACTTGGGGTGAGCCTGGAAAATCAAAATCGGAGGTGTCAAGGTAGGCACGGACCAAGCTCTGGTGCAAGTGTTGGTGGGAAAGCAGATCTGGGGAAGTGGTTGTTGCATGAATTCCAAACGGGGAATTGCAAACGGGGAACCTCATCGCCGTTCTTCGCAAAGAAGTTCCATCTTTTTCTTCCCCGTAGTGGTACCCTTTGTTTTTATTCTTTATTTTATTGGGTTGGTAAAATCCCCCCAGCATGAGCCACTGTTCACAGTGGCTTTTCCTTTTTCATTCTAGACGTAAAATGTATGTTTTTCACACTTCTCCCTGAATCGTTAAAAATTTTTTTAGTTTTATTTTTTCTCTTTAGAGAGAGGGAAAGGGAGGGAGAGAGGGAAAGAAACATTGACCAGTTGCCCTCGCAGGTGCCCCACCTGGGGATTGAACCTACAACCTAGGTATGTGCCCTGACTGGGAACTGAATCAGCAACTTTTCAGTGTGTAGGTCGATGGGGTCCACCAGCAGGGCTGCGCCATGAATCTTGGTGTTTGTTCTCGGTTTCTCGTATCTACCTTTAACGAAGTCAAACGTATTTTCTTTTAATCCTCAGATAGAGTGAGTTTTGTTTTCCAGAAAGGGTGGAAAAAGAATTTTCAAAGAACATCTTATACTGGAGGCTCAAACACCAAGATGTGCCCAAGTCTTATTCCATAGCAACATGGGCCCCTTGCTGGGCTGACATCTCGGATCCTTCAGTCCTGCCCGGCATCCTAGTTAGTGCTTAGAACATACATTAATTATTATTGATTGACAGGGGAAGACACCAACATCCCAAGATGTAAGAGAAATTGCCCAAGTGATTTGGGAAGTCAGTCTCAACAGAAATGGAATATGGTTTTAAGATTTTTTTTTTTTTAACAGTTTGGTAAATATTTAAGAATCTGTTGAGGGCGCTGCCTTTGGGGGAACCCTTATTGTGTCCTCAAGAGAACAGCTTTCTAACATATACTGGCTCAGGCCAGGGCTCTTACCTCATGGATTCTTTCAGACAGGCCTTTAAATACGGCATATTTCTCAAATCCTCTGCTCGTGGTGTCTGATTCCTGGGCAACACGCTCTGAATTTCCTCCAGAAGTTTTCGTTGCACGTGGGGGTTACGGGATAAATTGTAGAGGACCCACATTAAGCTGTTCGCTGTCTGAAAAAAGCCAAGGGACACAAACTTGAGTTTCTGCAAAGAAACTGCCCGAACAACCAGTGTGAGCTGAAGCCAAGCCGATGGATGCTTGCACCTTGTTCTCCTAAAAAAGAAAAAATAAAAACAAAAACAAAAAAGTGATGTTTTTCCCCCTCGACCCATTTGCCTTCAGTGATGACAATGTATGGAAAGGCAAATCTATTTTATAAAATGTAGCAGTGAAGGATAATGTATTGACCGAGGGACTCAAAATAGAATCCTGTAAATAATTGGCCACATTAGGGCATTGAAAATATAGTTTAGTACACAAATGGATAGAACCCAAAGGAGCACATGTGAAGCTGGTGGAATGAAAGTAAGGTAGTTGGTCTGGGTCAATGTCAATGTCAATGTCAGGGTTGTGAGAACGTTTATTGCCACACAAGATGGTTCCACCGGGAGAAACCGGGTGAAGGACATAAGGGGCCCCCCTCTCTATTGTTTTGTAGTTCTGCATGTGAACCTATAACTATCTCAAAACAAAAAGAGTGTAATGAGAGAATATAATACAAATATATACTCTACTTTATGTATTAATATAAAAATTGAGCGGGGAGAGAGGAATGGAGATCCTAAGAGTATTGCGATAAGAGATTTAAAAATTTTTGTTTTTTTACAGTGCAAACACATACACTGCATTTTTGAAATTTAAAAGAAGAGTTTTCTGCCACACCCTAAAAAGTTACCACAAAAATACAAAGGCATTATCTCTACTCAGGGTTTCAGCCGCATGCACGGAGCCCTCACAGAGGCTGCCAAGACCAAAATAGGAAATTCTAGCATCGAGCTGAGTATTTCAAGGTACCAGCCCAGTTTCTGACAAAGGATCGTGGCCTTTGAAGTGGCACCCTTCATTTCCTTTCCAAAAGCGACCAGAAGAGAAAAAAAATATTGGCGGAAACAGCCCAGTGCAGCTTTTAGCTTCACGATATTCACCACCGGTAGTCATAAGTATTTATTTTTTAGGCCCTTCCTTTTTTGAAGCTAATTTAAACCGAACAGTCCAGGAAGAATGGCCAACGTGCCCTTTTTCCGAAGACAGGAAGACACCTTTAGCTGAGTGCCACGCACCGGTCCCCTAAGGAAGCAAAGTGCAAGATGGTTCGGAGCCAATGCCATTTATTGTTTTTGGAAGAAGATGTCCCCAGCACAGCCTTCTTCATATCAGAGGACTGGCAGCTGCAAATGAACTTGGACGGCATTAGCACAAGAGTCTAATTTCCAAACAGGAAGAGGGCAGAGCCGCCAAATTAGATAGACTTTCACATGCCTCTGATTTTTCCAAATGAGGCTTTCAGAATAGCCAGGACTAAAAAGGAAACATTTCACCATATCAAGTGGGTCCCTCACCACAAGGACCAAATGGAGCTTCCAAATGGCAGATAACTGTAGCTTTCACCAAAGCGCCGGGCAGGAGCCCGCCCGTCGGGGCCACTGTGGGGACTGAGTGAGGCAGAAGTGGCCTGCGAAACCTCACGGGCACCGAATGTCCTGGCTTGACCCCTGCCGAGGAGTTCCATGTCATGACTGGCCCTCCCGCTCACCCTTCCTCTTGCTATGTCCACCCTCCACCCCCCCGGCCGGAGCCCACTTTCCAGAACGTAGGTTTGACCAAGTTGCCCCCTTGCTTAACATGTTGTTGACCGGCAATTCTATCCAAAAGCTGATGCAAACGCAGACATGAGTCACCTTGTTACTGGTCAACCCAAGTTTTTTCACGACAGGTCTACAGTGTGTGAAAACACTCGAAGAGCTTTCTGAGTGGCTTACTAAGGGTTCCAGGTTTACACGGCCCATCCACCTTCCGCCATCGCCACTCTGGCCACGTTTGTATGTCAATATATATTTTTATGTGCCGTGTGCCCTGACTGGGAGTCGAACCTGCGACTGTTTGGTTCGTAGGCCAGCGCTCAATTCGCGGAGCCACATCAGCCAGGGCTATTCCAATATTTTTATAATACACGAGCAGCCACAGGTAGGTAGCATGCACAACCACCTAAAGTATACGCGTGTCCAATTTTTAAGAACCTAGAGCGTTGATTTTGGCGTGTGGAGCTTTACCGTGTCTGAATTTCTGTAGCGGTTTTCGTGCGTATCTGTCCCAGCACTGAGACCCCACTCCAGGGTGTCGTCACTAGGACAGATGACAGGAGAATTTCCTGTCGTGTTTGAGCACAAAACCTGCGCATGGGGCCTCTCACAGCACCTGGTTGGTGCGGGACTTGCTGTTTTGGTTAACCTAGAGCTCCGATCATCCCCGTGGGTTGAGGGGGTGGACCGGGTAGTTAAAATTCATCACGAAGAAGATGCCACCAGCTGTTTCCTTCCTGAACGAGAACCGGGCCCACCCCTACCGTTTCCACCGCAGCCAGCTGGAGCTCCGTGACGGCAGCGTACAATTCCTTCTTTGAAAGCTGGTGGCGGTGGTAGATGTCACAGAGGAAATCCTCGCTGGGCTGCTCCAAGTGCGTCTCCAGCTGGTGGTTGACACAAGATTTGACTGTTGAGGGCGAGAAAAGCGAGAGGAAGGCAGCTGAGCATCAGGACGAGGAAAAGAAGGACAGGGAACCTGAGATGAAACGCGATAGCACGGGGAAAGGTCCTTTCAGGGTCACGGACATTGTTGGATGAGCTCATACAGCCTCGCGGGGCCATCAGGGACGGATGGATGTCCATAGGGGTGGGGCTTCTCAAATGGCACAACGGTCACCTGGGAGTCTTCTAACAATGCAGATTCTGAATCGAGGGTTTATGTGTATATATGTATATATAGTTTTATATTTATTTAGTTTTAAAGAGAGGGGAAGGGAGGAAGAAAAAGGGGGAGAGAAACAGAGTGTTGGAGAGATACATTGATCCATCAGTTATCAGTTGCCTCTGGCCTGCAACCCGGGCATGTGCTCTGACTGGGAATTGAACCAGCAACTTCTTGATTCGCAGTCCACACTCAGTCCACTGAGCTACACCAGCCAGGGCACTATATTATTTTTTCTCAGAACAATACCCAGCCTCAAATATTCCCTCCATCATGCAGCAAAAATAGCTCTAATGCATTGAGATATTATCACCTACCACTTTCGCATTGTCTCTATTAGATCTAGGAACGGATGTACTGAGGTAGGTGCTATTGTTATTATTATTGTTATTGTTGTTGTTGCTGTTGTGAGCCCATTTTAGAGAGAAAGCAACTGAGGATGAAAAAGATAGCCTATTTGGCCAACCTGCCACGCTCATTGATGGATCGGGGACTTGAACCCAGGTCTCTGACACCAAAGCTCTTGCTTTTAACCATTCCTAGTTCCCCAAGACAGTGAAAGGCAGTCTCCCGCCTTTTCCTAAGCATTTGTTGGCACCTGGCCCGTGCCCAAACTTGTGTTTGCAAAGCCCAGAGGCATCAGGAGCAGCCCCCTCGGAGGATCAAGGTGGCCAGGCAGGAAGGTCGCTTCACATCTCTGGGCAGCAGCCCTGGGGACAGCGAGGCCGGGAGTGTGGCCCTGTTACCTGACTTGAAGATGGTGTCCCAGGCCAGCGTGTGCTCCTGCCAGACCTTGGTGTTGAGGCTCTTGTGCAGCTCGACTGGGGTGACCATCATCTTCCCAAATGTGCTCATCATCTGTGGGGACACAAATGACTTTGCACCCCTATTTTCTCTCCAAGTCAGCTTTGCTATTGCACCAGGGGCCCCTGTGCCTTCAAAGGGTGGGGGTTCAAAGGGACCCCCGCAGGCCTCTCCGCATGGAGCCTGCAGGCTGTGAGCCCTCCCTCCAGTAACATATTCCGAATCATCTACAGATGGTTCCTCTCTCAGGTTTAATCAACCATCGCTCTTATAACCTACATCTGCAAAAAGAAGCGAAAAGGCAAACTGTAAACTTGGTATTCACTTGAATTTCCAAACTTCGGCCACTCCTACGCCAGTTTCCCAGCATCCGCTATGTCTCCATGTGAACCAAGTGATGCAAAAATGGCGAATCGGAAAGGTTTCAGGGTTTTGAAAATGGTAATTTATCAATTCACCTTTAACTGAACCTCCAACTTCAACTGTGCCCAAACCATGATTCAACGTGTTCTTTATTATGCATGCAGAGGAGCACACCTGGGCACGAAAATACACAGCACGCATTAAAACAAGCTGTGGCATACATAAATAAATATTTATGTGGCGTAAATATTGGAATAAAACATATGTGCAGGCCGTTCCTGGGGCAACCCCGCGATGCCCGGATGACTGATCAGAAAATTTTCTCCTCTGCGGGATGCTTACTTTTTTGATGGCCTTGATGAAATCCAAAGCGTCAGCCCCCGTGTTCTTCTGAAGGAGCCCAAATCTCTTCTCATAGAGCACCAGGCAGATACCTGTTAATTAAGGTAATCAATGCTGTTAGCCCCATCTAGACTCGATGATTAGCTGGCTACTAAAGGCTCGGTTTCCTCTCTCATAGGCGGGAGGTCTTCTCGAAACAAAGAGAAATAAAGAGTCTGGCAGTCGGACAGCTCTTTCTAGAAATTATCTGCAGGTCCAGGGACCCATCCCCTGCAGAGCCTCCTGGTCGGAAATGCCACTCAGCAAAATGTAGCCCTTTCCATCCGTGTGACTGGCTCTCCCATGACGCCTTGCTGAACTGAAGTAAGAGTTTATCATTGATGCCATGCGAGCGGACTTCAGGAACGGCCAATAATCATTCCGCCTCATTTCTTCCCTAAGCGAACCCCAATATTACTTAGGGTACCAGTGTATCAGGCAGCTAATCAGCATTGATCTAAGCCTCTGGTGACAAGCCTGTACTCTG
Organism: Noctilio leporinus; assembly: GCA_004026585.1. Lineage (NCBI taxonomy): Eukaryota > Metazoa > Chordata > Mammalia > Chiroptera > Noctilionidae > Noctilio > Noctilio leporinus. Next base: position 284,283 of record PVIW01000244.1, read on the forward strand.
GCATCGTAGGCTTTCCTGGAGCCCCAACCATAGCCACAGGACCCAGGTCTGTCCAGTGAGACCAACACGATAATACTATTTTCGTGTTCTAGATAAAGTGGGACCTGTACTCTTTCTTCTTGTTGTTTTATTTGTCCGCAAAGCTCAGAGGCGATGCCAGGAGGGGCAGCAGCCACCCTGCCACAAGCCAGTGAGCTAAGTAGGGCTGGGTGCGAGGGGACATAGTGTGAACTTGGCCTCCAAGGACATCACTGAGCGCCAGCCGAGGACAGTCTTCTTGCAGTGGTCCTGTAATGCTAGGCAATAATTTTTAAACCGCCGTAGCCAGATTTTCTCTGCCCTACAAAGCCATGTATCTGGTACGCCTTCATTTGGGTATTTACCGTGGACCAGTTCCAAAACACACACTTCCCTTCTCCTCTGTAATCATTCCCTCTGTCCACCTCTCTTCGCCCCTGAGCACCTTCAGCGGATTTCCTGTTTGCACGGAGCTTTCTGGGGGGCTGCGGTGACCCGTCCGTCGCTTCAAAGGGAGACAGGTCAGGACAAAGGCTGCCAGCTTGGGGTGCCATGTCCAGCCCCCCGTATCAGCAGCCAGGGTGACCCTCCCAGGTTCTCAGTCCAACTCCCACCCTGATCTATACAAATTTACATGGCTGACTGCTGCCTCACTCCCATCCTCTGCCCTCATTCTCCCTTGCAGGGTATGTTCCAGGTGCCTCTCTGCTTCTCTGCCTGGACCACTTCTCCCCTCACTGCCCCTGGCAAACTCCTACTCATCCACTAGGCCCCAGCGGAGATGGCCCCACCCTATGAAGCACCCCCAGGCCAGGCTCAGCTGGGGCTTCCCTCTTGGATTTGCCCGCAGCCTTGAACCTGTTTTATCTGTTGAACTGGCCTTGCTGCATTGCCTGTACCCTCAATGGGCAGTGCAATCAGCTAGGCAGGCCTTTGCTTCTTAACCCCACAGGGATCCTGGAAGTGGCCATGCCCGCTTCTCTTTCCAAGTCCCTGTGGCTCCCCATGTGACTCAAACTAAAAGTTCTCTTGGGACCTGCAGACCCTGGCCTGATCTTTTCCTGCTTCTCCCCCCTCCCGTTCACTCACACCAGCATCCCAGGAATTTCTCCTAGGTAGCTCATGCTCCTACCCCAGGGCATTTGCACTTCCTGTCTCCACTTTTGCTCTCTGGAACAACCTTCCCATGGGTAACCTTGTGGCTTGCACCTCCCTTCTTTAGGTCTCATTTCAGATGTTTTCTCACCAAAGCAGAGTGGCCTCATCTAGGCACCTAAGTTCTTTTTGGAACCCATTACCCTTTGGCAGAGTACATATTAAAATGTGGCACTGGCTAGGTGGCTCAGTTGGTTGGAGCATTATGCCATACACCAAAAAGTTGCAGCTTTGACCCTGTGCACATACCTGGGTTGTGGGTTTGATCCCTGGTCAGGGCGACGATGGGAGACAACCAATCAATGTCTCTCTCTCTCTCTAAAATCAATGAGTTTACCTGTCAATAGTCATCCCTACTAGAACCCAAGCTCCATGTGGGCAAGGTGTTGCCTGTTTGGCCCTCGCATGGTGTTCAGTGAAGTGTTTGTTGAATGACTGCACAAGCAACCAGGAGTGCAAAGCACCACCGCAGCGCCTGACAGCATCGGAACGGCTGCTGCGGCCTTTCCTCGTCCGGGTAGCCAGTGTAGGACCAGGGGAGAGTTGCCAAGTGGTTTGATCCTCAAAATGACTCACGAAAGCAAGTGAACTGGCCTGTGAAGACAACTTACTTTCGAACGACCACTTGTTCAGTTCGCTGTATAAGTCTTCAACGCGGCCTCTCACGTCACGCCGCTCATCCAGTCTACCCATGAAATCAGCCAAGACCTTGAAGAAAGAGACCACAAAAATACACAGCTTTGCCTTTGAGGGGAAACAAACACGTAGAACTCACTGACTGAACGTCAGGTTTCGTCACCTTGGACACATTCACTGGCTGACAGGAGAGTCCTTCGATCTAGTTTCCCGAGGAGCCTCACCTGAGACTCTCGCAACCTGAAGTTGCAGCCTTTGATCCAAATTTAAAAAAATGGAAACATTTCTTCTAATCAGGATGGGGAGCAGACCTTAAAGGAGAATTCAGTCGAGTGTCACCACTGGCATGACATCCCAGGGACTAGATGCTGTAACGACCCTGAGGTTTGCCACCTTCCACAGCTGGGCCAGCAAACATCTCTTTACCACCTGGTGTTGTGTTAAAGGTGTTGAACGTGGAGCCAGGAAATCGGCAAATGGTGGGCATAGCTCCCTCACTAAATAGCTCTGTGACCTTGGACATGTTCTGTAAGGCCATGAGATGCCAGCTTCCAAAATCAGGGTTTTGGGCGGCCAATGCCCCTCCTTGAAAGAGGCTCCTACAGGACCCAGTACCATACAAAGTGTATTTTCTTCACTGATCCTCATGACAACTTGGTGAGGGAGGAAGTACAGTCATTTCTCCCATTGTCTAAGTAACAGATGAGAAAACTTGGGTACAGAGAGGGGATCAGGCACCGGCCTTTGACACGGAGCTGAGAAGTGGCCACACTGGGCTCAGGAACAAAGCCAATGTGATTGCAAAGCCCAATGACCAACGATGCTTAGTTTGCCCACAAAGCACATTCCAAAGTACTTTGAATTAGTTACCATACCAAATTCAGAGATTGCACATAAGCGTATAGATTTTCCTCAACTTGTCAATAATAATAATAGTAATAGTAAGAAGAAGAAGAAGAAGAGGAAGAGGAAGAAGAAGGTTATTATAGCATCTGGTGACACTCTGTCTGCGTTCCCTTGGGGAGTCATTTGCTGGAACTGAGGCAGCTGCCACCTCTGGAAAGGGCATGCAATATTGTTGGCTGAAACTCCTACAGGGCCTGCCTTATATATTTATATTAATCACCTGGCCCCTGAAAGCTTCTGAGTTTGCAGTCTGTTACCTACACAATCTTACTGTGGATCCAAGTTCAGTTCAAAATAAACAGCCAGAGGACAGAGGACTAAAAAGAGATCACTATCTGCTTCAATCCCTTGGGCCCCCTGCTGGCGAAAGGGTCTGTCTAAATACCGGAGCAGGGCTCGAAAACATGGAGAAGACCTGCCTTCTGTCCAGCCTCATTTCATTCAAGTCCCATTTCGAATGTGCTTTCTCTAAGCCCTTCGTGACATAGCGTCTCCAGAGTTCCAACAGGCTTTTCTTTCTGCCTGTGTGCCTTTCTCCACCTTCTGTGGCTTGTAGACTCCTACTCATCCTGTGACACCCAGCTCAAGTGTCACAACCAGAGAACTTCATATGCGTGATCTCATCTAATCATTACAGCCAACCTGTGGAGGGAGAATCGTTGCCCCATTGTACAGATTGGGAAGCTGAGGCGTAGGGACGTGAAATGGTATAGCCAGGCTACCTAAGGTGAGAGGCTGATGTTCCAATCCAAGATGGTGGAAAACCAAAGGCCGTGTTTATAGCTGCTCCCCCAATGTGATATTTTTTTTAAAAGATTTTATTTATTAATTTTAGAGTGAGGGGAAGGGAGAGAGGCAGAGAGAGAGAAAGACATCAATGTATGGTTGCCTTTCACCTGCCTCCAGCTAAGGAGCTGGCTGGAGACCTGGCTTGCAACCTGGTTATATGCCCTGGCTGGGAATCGAACCTGCAACCTTTAGGTTGGCAGGCCGGCACCTTATCCACTGTGCCACCAGCCAGGGCCCAATGTGATGTTTTTAACAGGGGGTGAAGGAGAAAGGATGAAGGGCTTTGGGGTAGGGGATGGTGTAGAGAGGAATGAGGAGTGAAGACCCTGGATCACCCCAAGTGTCTGCCGCTTTACCCTTTGCACTTTGTAGCTGTGACTTGACATCCCTCCGTCCCCAAGAGACCCAAGAAAGTTGGTCCCAGCCTACAAACCTCATTGATTTTGTTGTCCAGCTTCATAATTTCCACTGGTCTCATGAGTTTCTTTTGAAAGGCACTCCGGACCCTCTGCCAGTCTTTCCCTTCCCTGGGAGAGAAGCAGAAATGGATGGAAAAGAACAGAAGAAAGAAGCAGAGGTTCCCCCCTCCAGTTCTGCAATGGCATGAACTCTATTACCGGTGGACCTGGAGAACAGGGTAAAGAAATAGCCTGAAATTATACGCCCAGGAATGTTTGGGGCCAATTTGCTGATAGGGTAAGAAAGCATCTGCCCAAAAGCCAAAAAAAAAAAAAAAAAAGGTGACATCCACGTAACTGGGGTTCAGGGCTGTTGAGGTGTCCTTGCTGGGTCTGAGCTGGGAGGCCAGACACCTTAATTCCCAGAGATGAGAGCGGGCACATGAAGACCCTCCTCCCCAGAAAGAAACCCAAATTTGTTGAAGGAAAATCCCATTGAAAGTCACAGTAACCAAACACCTCAAAATTAGAATTTTCCCATTGCCCCAAAATAATAACATGCAGCCAAGTTCGAAGGAGCTGGGAAAAGACTGCTCCTCCCATAGCCGACCACACAGTACCATGGTTTTAATTGGAGAAATTATTTCCTGAAGGCATAATGATTAAAATATAGTAAAACTTGGGGGCAAAAAAAAAAAAAAAAATGTGCTGACTTGCTGAATGGTAACAATTAAAAAGCAGAGGCATCACATGGCACGACAGCCTTTATCTGCCTAAAATGCAACTTGGCCCTGGCTGGTGTGGCTCAGTGGATTGAGCACCTGCCTGCAAAGCGGCAGGTCGCTGGTTCGATTCCCCGTCAGGGCACATGCCTGGGTGGTGGGTCAGATCCCCAGTTGAGGGCACATGAGAGGTAACCACTCTTTGATGTTTCTCTCCCTCTCTTTCTCCCTGCCTTCCCCCTTCTCTAAAAAGAAAACACGTTTTTAAAAATTAAAAAAAAAGAAATTGCAACTTGAACACCCCTTCTCATTCCAGCTTGCCAGTACACCTAGATCCTAACCTTCCACTCCCTTCCTGAAGAAAGGTCACTGTCAAAAGCAAAGGGCGTTAACCTCTGGCATTTGAGCTAGAAGAGGGGGTTACAGAGAACCCTAAGGGATCATTTTGTTTGTATACAACACGTTCACCCCACCCGCAGCTCTCAGAATCTCATCCCTCCACAATCAGCATAAAGCCTTTTGGCATTTCTTTGGTGGAAAGGTAGGGTCCTGCTCAGAGGTCAGAGAGAGCGCGGGGGTGCGGGGTGAAGTGGGGTCACAGTACAGCTGTCCCTCAGCTCACCCAGGTCCCTGCAGGAGCACACGATTGCCTAGGGTACGGGCTTTCGTGTCCCCGGCACAAGAAAGGACCAACCCAGGGGACCTCTCCCCAGTTTCCAAGCGCAGCAGCGGCCCCAACCCAACGGCCGGGACTCACAGGATGAGCAGCCCGTAGCCCTCCTGGCGATAATCGCGGTAGGCCTTCCAGGGTTTGATCTCCAGCCGCTGCGGGTACGCGCCCTCGGCGCGGTACAGCGCCTCCAGCAAGCAGGGCGAGCCCAGGTGCACCGAGTCGAAGGAGCACAACTTCATGCGGAAAATCTTGCCGTACTTCTTGTGGTACTCGGCCTGCAGCGGGCCGGGCACAGCAGAAAGTCAGCGTGCATCCCTTGCAGTCCCCAGAGCGCTTCTCCCTCCTCCCGCCGCCCTCGCCCCGGGGACCAACGCGACGGAGATACCCAAAGCACCCCGTGCGCCCCGGCCGCGCGCCTCGGGGACGGTTTAGAGCGCAAGGCAGGGAAGGGAGAGGGAGCTGGGGCGCAGCGAGGCATTTACCAGCGTGTCGTGCTGTTTCTTGAGCCCCCCTTTCCAGAGAATCTCCGGCAGGCTGCCCAGCAGTGGCCAGCTGATGGGGCCCGGCAGGGCGGCGGCGTCCTGCGCCTCGCCACTTTCCACCAGCGGGCAGAGGGGCACCTCCCGCGGCCGAGGGGGTGCACACGCCGTCGAGGTCACCAGTCTGGGGGGCTGCCCGAGGCTGCGCAGCTGCTGCAAGAACGCGACCAGGGAGCGGCTCTTGATGGGCGAGCTCATGGCTGCGGAGACCCGGCGGGTAGGAACGCGGGGTCGGAGAAGCGCGAGGTGGTTACTGTGGCGCGGGCTAGATTTGGGGGCGGGACGATTCCGGGAAAGAGAGGCAAAGAGGCCCAGCAGGTGTGATGGAGAAGGTGGAAGAGGGACAGAAAGGACCGGGGCGAGGATGCTTTACGCCGCGCTGTGCGCTGTGCGGTCGCCTCCAGGCGCGGGCGCAGGTGGAGCGCTGGCCGCCGGGGCTGGGCGGGCAGCAGGGGTCGGTGCCACTGCGCGCGGATCTGCAAGTCTGACGGCCACGTCCGGAGCCGCGAGGGGGAGCCGACGGAGGGTGGACGGCGGGCGCTGCCGTTTGCTCCTGGCGCTCTGCAGGATCCATGCCCGGGACCGGGTATTTATGGAGACGGGGCAGGCCCTGGGTGGCCAATGAGCGCGCTGAGCCGGGCGGAGTGGGTCCTGGCTCGCCGGGCCCGGCAGGACGCGGACCCGAGGGGGTGGGGGGCTGGGAGTAGGATGGAGTCAGCGAGGTGAGCGAGGGCGTCGCGCCTCGGCTGACCGGTGCGTTGCTCCCGGGGCGGGCGCCACCCCGCCGGGCGGACTCCACCCGGAGAGGCGCGCGGAGCGGCGAGTTCACCGAGTGCGCGCTCGGCTCCCGCCCGGCCCGGGCGCCAGCCACGGGGGAAGCCGCTGCTTGCCACCCGCGGTTGGGGCTCCCAGCTCCGTCTTTGGAGCCTATGGTGGGCAGATCCTTCCCTGCTAACTAAATCCGCTGCCCCTGTTAGCCTGTCACTTGAAAACCTTTTGCGGTCCAACCTGAGCTGGAGCGCTGGCTTTTCACATTTGTCCTGAGAGGTTAATGGCCGTTAATGTTCCCAAAGATAATAGCTATGTGTTATGTATTGATTCGGTTTACATATCAAGTATTATAGCTACTTTACAGATACCTGTTTATGTATCCACATTATACGGTATATATTACATAGCATACACTAAAGATTATATACCACCGGAGTAGGCAAAAGGGGGTTTACTGTTGTGAGTATGCGACACAGAGTTTATTCTTATATTAGTTATTAATTATTCTATTCCCTTCCATGCAACCATAAGCCTACGTTTGCCCACCCCTCTGTATATGTACCATACCCTATGTCTTGTATAACATGTTACACAGCATACAAATGAAAGCCACTATGCCGGATATTTTACCTCAATTTTCCCGTTTGGTTCAGCCCAGCAACAAAAAATATAAATGAATAAATAACACTGAAGCTTCAAGAGTTAAATAATTTGCCCGATGCTACAGACCTGACTATTGGCTCAAGAAGGGGTCATCCCCAGACTTTCTAATTGTAGCCTTAATATACTCATCCATATACATCATGCTGTATTACATCACCATTTCTGAAACCAAGACTATTTCAGAATACTGGAAATATTCTTTAAGTGGGAATATCTCCAAAGGGAGGGGGGATCAGTGTGTCCAGGTCTCTCTGACAAGAATGTTGTTTTATGTGCTAATGGTGGTTAAAAAAGAGGAGAAAAGACAAAAAAAGAACAGCCCCATGTTGAAGATCCATTTTAGCTGGCTACTGTGTGCTTGCTTCTGGCACATAATAAGTGCTCAATAAATCTAAACTTCTATTGTTATGCCAGATATTAAGTTACTATCACACCCCCTCCCCTCCCCTTGTTCTTTCTTTTCTCTCTCTCTATGCAGGTATGCTTAGGAAGAAAGAAAAATATTTTCTGACTTGCTTGGTTTTCATTTGAGTTGAGCACTATGGGGCTGTATAAATACCAAGCCGACACTTGGAAGGGGAGGCAAATATTCGCCTCATACTAGCCAGCAGAAAAATTCCTGTTTCAGGGAAATTGGTTTCTCATGCCTACCGGAGAAAGTCTCCCCTGATTTTTCACACTGGATTGCGGAGAAAAGCCAGGCAGTTTCTTTGCAACGTCATGGACGCCAACACCCACCCATCCATCCTTGAAGAGGTGCAGCTCCATCCAAAATGACAACTCAAAGCATCTGCCCTGAACTCACTCTCCCTGGCTTGGCTGGTTCCCCAGCTCATTACTTCGTCTGAATGAGTCATCCCGACTCCTGCTGGGAATTTCTAATGAGAGATCACCAGGTGTCTCAGAAGGGCCCAGGTCCTCGGTTTGGTTCTGGGAAACCCTACCAAGTCCTGAATGGATAATTATACTCCAGCAGTCACAGCAAGTCACCGCAGATGACAAAGTATGTGTACACTTACGTGTGTGGTGGGGGCGAGGTGAGGAGCCCTTAGAAGGGCAATGGCTGGTTTCTCTGGGCTGAAAAACACAAAGCTCTTGCAAATATCTCCAATGGTAATAGAGTTTGGCGTGCCAAAGTTGGGCTAAACTTGGGTGTGAGTCTTAGACCTACTTTCCGATTGTGGAAACCTAGAGTCTTCCTTTCTGCATCTGTCAAAAGGACAGTGTTGGAACCAACCTGTAGTTCATGGCCACAGGGATAAGAATAGTGACCTATGTCATGGGGTTGCTTTGGGCGAATGATACACACACGGTGAAGTGCTCAGTGCTTCATAGCATCACTATATCACATGCTTTGGTTTTTATAAACTACATACCAGAGAGGCAAGCAACTTGGATGCCTCGGTTATTGTATGTTGTATTCAACTTAATATTGCAATTATAATTGGATGAAGCTGAGGGGAAATTAGGAACAAAATGCAGAGGAGGTCACATTGCAGCTCAGCCAGCCACCTATCCCACAATGACCCAGGGGTCATTCACAGATCCCCGCAGGCACCAGGTTCCTCCTATGGAAGTGGTCACAATGACAGCACCCACCCAGTAGGGTTTTTCTAAGATGACGAAGCATTAAAATGTCTCTGGCATATAGTATAGGCTCTAAAATGTTATCATGGATGTTATCAAGAATTGTAGGAATTGGGCTCTCAAAAAATTAAGGTCATCATTTCTACTTCCTGAGTCTTGGATTCTGTGATTGGACAAAAGCTTCCTTAGACTTCTGGACATGGTCTCTCCTAGAGCACATGACATGGTGCTATTTACCTCAGCCAGTGCCCAAAGAAAGCAAATAACAGCCAATTGATTATTGATTATTTCCTCATTCCCTAGTGAAAAGAGAATGATTGCATTAACACAGTCTGTTTTCTGAGGAAGAAGTTGTCATGGATCCCGGAGGGTTTTATTTGTGAGTCATATAGGAAGCAATTCCACATCACTAAAGAAAACAACCAGTTTTGATTTCAATAGCTTGAATTAAAGCCATGGTTTCACCACTCGTACACTGCGGTGAAGATACTTGGGGAAGTAACTTGGTTTCCCTATTCATAGAATTGGAACATCTACCACTGTCAGAAAAGTTAAGATGAAGATTTGAATATCAGGTGAAACCCAATTGTTGTCTTCCCAAATATTTGTTTGACTCCTATACTTGCTTAATGATTTCTGAGTGGAATTCAGTCATGTTGGTATTAAAAAGTTAATGTTATATTAGGGAAAACTGTATCTTACATCCGTCAAAATGCAGTGACATGTGGGAAACTTTTAAAAAGGTTCATAGTGACCTGGCTGGTAGCACAGTGGATAAGGCGCCAGCCTGCAAACAGAGGTTGCTGGTTCGATTCCCAGCCAGGGCACATAACCAGGTTGCAAGCCAGGTCTCCAGCCAAGTTCCCGGCTGGAGGCAGGTGAAAGGCAACCATACACTGATGTTTCTCTCCCTTTCTTCCTCCCTCCCAGGCCTTCTCTCTGGAAATGATGAATAAAACCTTAAAAAAAAAAAAAAAAGTTCATCACGAAAAGAGGAGCTCCACTTCCAAGGAGATGAAAACTGCAGCGTGTGTACTCGAGTTCATGAGTCATTTTACTGTCACTATAAATAATAATATGTTGAGAAGCTAACGTGTGTGTGCTGGGCATTTCCCTATCTCTCCCTGCACAATCATACTACGAGGTCAGTGCTTTTCATTTTATAGGAGAAAACCAGTTTGGTGCAGATTTTAAGTTGGATCTGAGTTAGGATCGACCCTGCCACCTATTTCCATTTTGACCAAGGCTGTCCACCTTGTCCTAATCTATGAAGTGGGAATAGCTGCTCTTATGTATTATTATGGTGTCATGGTTATAATAATATTTTATAGTTAAAATCTTGGAACTTGAACTCTAGCTTGCTTCAAGATATCAGCTGTCTGTCTGTTCTCTGCTCTGATTCTTATACCTGTAACTGTGCTTGGATCAGTTGGGTGCTGAATAGTGTTTGTCAAGTGATTTATTGCAAAATAACCGAAATTAAATGCCTTACTTGTTCTCGCTGTACTGGTTCAATTGGATTGAGTCGAGGTACAGTTCTAGTGAAACACAGTTCCTGGAAAAAGGTGTGTTTAATTGCAAATCTGACATATAAAGGGCCATTTTATTTCAGTTTTTCTTCTTTTGGGGTGTCTGGGGAAATAGAGGTTTGCAAGGGAAAGATGTACTCTCTTCAAAGTAACAGTGTATCCCCACTCAAGAAAGGAGAGACGGCATCAGGTGAATGAATATTTTGAACAGCATTTGCTCCATGGTAAATAGTAAGTGTTAGCTCTTGTCATTATTAATAATAATTTAGGAAGAGGTAGAGTCAACTTCACCTGGCTAATGAAAACAAAACCCTTTGGTTTGGACAAATTCCTTTGGTGCCGTAGATGTTTCATGATCCGTTTTAGAAATTGCATAATCACATGGATACCTATCCTAGGCTTTCTTGCCTGGTGCAACTTGGCTCATTTGTCAGGGTGAAACTGGGGAAATTCCGTGACAGAATTATGATTGCTAATGACATTGGCCCCCAAGTACCCTCTGTGTTGCTCCCGAAGTCAAGAGCCTGCGTTGACATGTTGTGTTCTGACTGCTGGCTTGGAGCCCATGTTGTTGAACCCTGGCTGTGTTTGGCCAGGGTTTAAATAGGAGCCTCCAGGGACACACTTCACAGGCTGACACCTCCCAGGAGCCAGTGGAAAGGACCTGGGAGGAACAGAAGTGAATATTCAGTCATTTGTCAAAATCCATGAATGCACCAAGGAAACAATTCCAAAACAAGAAAACGCTAGGCCTTTGCTAAGGGAATGTGAGGCATTGGTAGAAGGTCAGGGGTATTTTCAGGGGCAGAAGAGTCTTTGCTGTTGAATCAGTGGAGAACCCCACCTGCCCAAGGCCAACGCTGCATGTGAACGTGGGGAATTAAATTCAGATGCTGGGAAGTATCTGAAGATATGCAGATAAAGGAAAAACTTCTTCTTCTTCTTTTTTTTTAATCCCTGAGATAAATAGCCCCACCCTGTTCTGAACACTGGTGATCCAGGAGCCCATCACGTTTTCATGGGGAACAATGCTCCTGGGGTGCAGTCCACTCACTCTTACTTATATAATTCAATTGGTCCATCTTGCCAACATAAATAAATCTGTTAGCCTCGTGCCCAAACTTGTGGTCTGATTTCAAGAACTGTTCAGTCACAAGTCAAGCTCCTTGTGCGGTTTTCGCACGTGGGGCCCAGGCGATTCACCACTGCGTTCTTCAGCAGGATGACACCATGACTCAGGCCACAGGGCCATTTACAGTTGCTGAAGTCTCAAGCCTGGCGCCTGAAATAAAACGAGTCCTTTCATGAAATAATTTCTCTCTAACGTGTAAATGCGCGGGCCTCTTGGTTGCCAAAATCCTTCTTTGGATTCGAACGGAGCAAAGTCGTGCCTTGGAAAGTGAACTTGGATCTCAAATATCCTTGGGTCCAAACCCCAGCTGCCGAGGCCGCCAGCCTCCGTGACTGTGGGTAGATGACATCACCTCTCTCGTCCCGGCTTTCACACAGGTGAAAAGGAGACTATTACCCAGCTCCTGGGGGGCGGGTGGGGGTGGAAGTGCCTAGCCGGGGACTGAGGGGTGCAGGAGGACCCCCCACGCAGGTGGGAAAGCATGCCTTCACTTCTGTAGAAAACTCAGGTTGTAGGAGAAAAGAATCCTAATGAAGTGCTGTTACCTTTGACCCCTGTTTAAACTTGACTCTCTGGGAAGATAAAGGGTGTCCCAGAGCAGACTCCAAATGCAGGGTTACTGATAAGGGTGACTGAGGCAGTGGCCCGGATCCTAAGAGATTGGTGCTACCTCGTTGGTGTTATCAAGTACCCATGAAAGAGCTGCTGATTTTAGAGGAAAAATTGCAGGGTTAGCAGGTCATCCCTGGTGGTTAGGAAGTGCAACAACAGGTCATCCCTGGTGGTTAGGAAGTGCAACAACATTAAAAATAAGCCAGCAAAACCACCTGCAATCATACCACCCTGAAAAAAAAAAAAGCACAAAATTGTTTTCAAAAGGAACATTTAGTGAAGTATTATACACATACCAAAAAAAGAAAAAGGAATTACTTTTGTAACTCAAAAATAAATCTGTTCCTTATTCATGGATTGTCTTTAGTATTCTCAATACGGATGTGATGGATTAGCTTTTTCAGGTACAAATTAGAGACCTGTTAAATAAAATATACCTCAGGATTCAACTTGTTTTTGGTCCTATGTGTTAAATAGAACGGCTTTGTAGCATTTCCAGCAGAAGATGCCCTCTTTAGAATTAAGATGTTCACAGAAGGACTCCTAGAATTTTGATCATTAACTTTACTTCCAGGTCAGCATAGGATAAGAATAATTCACATAATCCAGTGATAGGAAATGCAAAATCCTGTAGTGCCTGGAATGCCCAGGGTACTAATATTTTACTCTCAACTTTTCTTCTTGCAGTCTTCAGCCACGCAGAATTTACTCTTGCTGTATTCTAGACCAAACTTCGTACTGTTACTTCTCTGATCTTCCCTTCTAACATAAAATGTGTGTGTATACATGTATGTATATATATATGCATGTATGTGTATATATGTGTACATATGTGTGTGTATGTATATATCTGAATGATCTGCTTTAATTTACACACCTGCCCACAAAAGCAGCACACTCTTAACTTGGGTGTAATGGAAGAATAAAGCTTTGTTCTCTATTGGGCTTTGAATCTGCCAGAAGTCCCCTTTATTCTGAGCAGGGTTGTTGGAAAAAATAAAACGCAATGTGCCTGAAGCTTTCTTACAAGCAAGAGCATGTCTATATCTGTAGCCATATCTCCATCTATCTCTATATAATGTCGGGTTAATTATAAAAGCGTCCATGTACCTAGTTACAGGTTAAGTGGATGTCTTCCCCTTCGCTCATCACCAGGAATGGACCAGAGGTCTCCAAAGGAATCAGCCGTGATGCTGTTTGAGGCTCTACCAGCACCTGGCAGGGGCTGGGATACACGGGCCACTTCTTTCTCCCAGTGCTGATTCCTATCTGCTGGGGGCTGCTGGTGCTGGTTTGGGGGGAGTTGGTGGCTTTGTTGTGGTTCTGATACACGGTCTCCTAATTAAGGTCAGTTGGACCCAGATGCAACCTTGAGCATGTGATTTACAAAAATGCAAAGCATTAAAAATACACTCAGCATCCGTAATCGTAACCGACGTGTACTGCGACAATGTAGGAAGGGTGGCATTTTTATTCAGGTAGAATTTATCTTGGCTGAATTTACAGCAGCAAAGGAATGCCTTTTCTCTAAAAAGAACATCTTTTTAGGGCTCTTTGCATCAGACAACTGAACTCCCTCGAGCTAGGAATGCACAGTGACCCTTAGTGAGGGTTGGGTCACGGGCGGCAGAGGCAAACATCTAGGGGTGACCTTGAGATGACCTGGCAGACCTGCTGGCTGCTTGGATCTCAGCACCTCTGCACCTGAGTCTCTCGGGTCTCCCGCGAGGACCTCTCTTTCTTCTGCTTCAGGAAACTCAAGTTTCCTGCTGCTCTTATCGCAAGAATGGGTGCCCCCGGGGCACCTGGCACCTAACTCACTCAGGTCAAAGTCTCCCACCTAGTGCATCTGGTTGGCGGAACCTGGAGCCGCAGGCCCGAGCTGCAGTTTAAAGGGTGCCAGGACGTTGAGTTCTGATGTCTAGAATGGAAAGGTAACACGACCAGGAAGTTTCCTCACATATACAGAAAAGCATTCAAGTGATACTAGGTAACCACACAGATAAAATGCCCACGTAATGGTTCCTCTATGAGCAGCATCAGTGTGATCGGGCCTCTTGGCTTGACCCTCGGTGGGAACGAGGTTCTGAGGAAACCTTGCTGAATGAATCACACCGGGAAATATACGTTTTGATACAAAGATAGGCCTCCATTGCGCCTTATACCAAGTTCTGATTCATTCTCAAGGTCAAAACTGCTATAGTGACCTATGTGGCAAGGGCCTGACATCAATGCAGACATTGAGGGCCGCTGGACAATGCTTTGCCTTTTGCCAGGTAAACATTAAGGTAAGAACTCAGACCAGCAAAGGATGGTGCTATTTTGCCCTGAAGACAGAGAAGTTTCCTGACTTTTGTGCAATTTCGCTTTGCAGAGTGTAGACAAGAACCTGGACAGCTCCTGAGGGTGGCAGAGAAAACATCCATCGTCAGAGTCTGGAGTCACAGTGCCACCTGGTGAGAGAAAGAAGGGCTGCTCAGGTGACAGGTCACATGCTTACAGTTTATGTGAGGCTCTAATACCAGATGTAGAACCAAAAAAAAAAAAAAAAAAAAGTGAATCAAAATACCCTATGGACTATGGACTCCTGTACATGTTACTGAATGAATTCATCAACAGCTATATTGTATTATATATTGCTGTATAAATCCCTAAACACACAGCTCCTCATTCATTCATGCATTTATTTATTCCTTAGCTAATATTTGTCGAGCTTTTACCTTCCTACTGGTGCTGTGATAACAGGTGATAAAACAGGCATGTTCCCCTTGGTGCTCCCACTCTAGCAGGGGAGACAGAGTTCAATGTGTGTTAGGGAGGGCTTTCAGGATGTTAACAGGGGAGATGCTGCTGTTTCTGGGTAGGGAATGTGTTTAAGAAAAGCTTTCTTGATGGAGAGACATAAAGGCTGAGTGCTGAGAATGAGGAAAACTTATCCAAGTGAATAACAGGAGAAAGGATATCATGAGCAGCTGAAGGAGTGAGTGCAAAGGCCCTGAGGCAGAAGGGAGCAGACAGCACCCAGGGATCAGAGCGCAGTGGGTGAGGGGAAAAGATGGTATGAAAGAAGGTCAGAGATCAAGGCTGGCCCTTGGTAAGGGATTACAGATGATAACTTTGTGCAATGGGAAGGCAGTGAAGAATTTCAGATGGGGCCATGATAAAACCAGCTACAAAAGTGTAGAGGCAAATACAGACTGGCACTGTTTTCTATCACCTGCCACAATAGGACTCAAAAGAACTACAAGGAAGAGAAACTGTAGGACAAGGACCGAATTTAAAGACGGAAGCAAGGCTTTCGAGGAGGGTTGGCATCCTGGGTCACTTAGGGACAGAAAATTCTGGTGATCTGAAATAAGGCAGGCCAGAGCAATCCGCCCAGGGAGGAAATCTCTGTCACAGAGCCCTGGATTTGCACCAGTTAGAGAGCCCCCTATATGCATAGAATTCCTTCAGCAAAGTTAGGGGATTTCCCCCACCATTTTATTTAGGAGTGAGAAACTTAGTCGTAAGAACAATCCAGAAGATGTGCCCCTGGACAGGCTTAGTAGAGGTCACAGGGTGGTGGGTGGCCTGCGTGCTCCATCGAGGTGGTCGATGTAGTAGGTTTAGAACGTATTTGCCAATGAATTGGAATGGCTTCAAAATCCCAAAACTTCAACAACAACAACAACAAAACCCAGATGACTGGTGTTTAGGAAAAAAGGGAAATCTGATGGCACCGGGTGCCCATTTCCTGGCGGAAACGATCAGCTGGAGGTGAGGAGCTGTGTCAGCTGGATGTGGAAGCTGGATGGGGCACAGTCCCTCCTTGTCATTGATCTCAGATCCCCGTCTGGGCCCTGCGGACCTGGGAATCCGCTCTCCAGCTCCTTCCTCCCCTCCCCCCACTGCGGAGGCCTGCGGGGTGGGAGTGGGGGTGGGGTAGGGAAAAGTTATCTCTAGCTCTGTCTCTGGCTCACTTCTTCCTTTTCTTCTCTGCTTTGAAAATTCACTTTCTTTAAATACACCACGATCCTGTATCTTTATTTGATAATAAATGCTTCCTCCCCACTGCCTTCCTTCCTGCCGGGGCACAGGGTAAGGGGGAACTCGCAGGGGCAGCACCTGGCCCATCCCCGCTTCCATTGCCGGTTACCTTCCAGCCTTAGATCAAATCTCAGAGGAATCACAATTTCATCTCGGGGGAATTGGAGATTTATTTAAATCCCTTAAAACCCTGTTCCTATAGCAAGTGAAACTGGGCTTTGAGCGCCCTCTGCAGGCACCCTTCAGTCTTACAACCAGGAGTCAGGCGCAGATGTGGCAGGTTTTGCAGGGAACTGAGGCTGTGCAATCCTGCCACGAGCTCATTATCGCTTCGTGACAGAATCAAAATGAAGCTGGGAAATATCTGGACAATTTTGTGGCTTACCTGTCAATTCAGATAGGGTTTTTTTTTTGTTCCCCTCAATTTTCCAATCAACATACCATTTGAGTCCTTGTATCTTCCTCCCAGTTTTCATGCTGGTAGTTACAGTCATTTGTTACTACTGTATGTGTTCTTGTTATAGCTATTAACAACAGAGTGATAACACTCACCTTCTCTCTTATGGTATAATTCGCTTCGATGTCTTGACCGTGGCCTGTTTCCCACCACTAGAATGTAAGTTGCATGAGGACAAGGAATTTTGTCTTTTTATTATATTTTTCCCGGTGCTGTAGTCCCACTTGCCCCCTCCTCCTGTGGGACACAGCTCTGCCCCCTGGGGACCCCTCGGCAGTTGTCCCAGGCCCGCAGCTTCAGGTGCTGTGACTTTTGGTGACACAGGTGTCCCAACAGTACAGTCTTTGGTGTCAAGCCCCTTGTCTCGTTCATCTTTCTTTTTGCAGCGAGATCTAGCATGGTACAGGCTTCAGGCAAATGCACACACAAACCCCCTCATTTAGGTGTGTTAGAAAAGAAGCCTGCGGTGGCAGGTTCACGCACCTGGAAGGCCTGACAGGTAAGCTCAGCATGAGGCCGATGGGGCCCTGGCAGGGGCCCTGGAGGGGGTATGTTCGCTAAACGGACCATGCCTGCTGGGCACCAGCAGCTGCTGCGCTGCGGAACTGCAGGCTCAAGGTCACCAGGACTCTGATTGTACGAGCTCCAGCAAAAACAGAAGTATTGTTCTGATATTTTCGAGTGAAATCTAGTTTGTATATGGTGGTTCAGTTAAAGAAAAACATTGTGTGGGTATTTTGGATGCAGCGAGTGAGAGGCCAGTGTTAACCCCGTGTAAGGGAACGTGTTACCCCCCTACCCCCACCCCAGCCCACGTGTTAATTCCAACGTCTCCCCCTCCTTGGGGTTGGTATTTTCAAGTAGTTTGGTGAGCCTCCTTTCTAACCAGCAGTTTCCAATGATTCTCATTTGTGCCCCTTCTTTCCTCTGCTGGTCCCAACAGGGATTCTGAGATGAAAAGAAACAATAATAACTCGAAGGCACAAATGTCAGGGTATAAAGTAATCACTCAATAATGTTGTTTAATTAATTAATAGTACTTTCTCCTTTATACCGCCTGAGTGATCAGGGCCCATTAACATCACAACCCATTGCCAAGGGCTAAGGTCATTTGTTCTAAGTTTTTTCTTTTTGCTTTAAAGTAGGTCCTATTGCTCCCTATCAATTTGTGGGATTGATGAAAAAGAATTCCACGTCAATCCCCACGAAGCCCCGCCCATGCCCGGTCCAGGCCCCGCCCCGCCGCGCAGGGCGCCCCCTGCTGCCCGCCGCTGGAGCGTGCGGCCGTTCGCCACGCCCCCGGAGTTTCTGTCGGCGCACAGGGAAGTGCCCGTCCCTTTAAATGGCCTGTACCAAGTCCCTGCCGCTTCCACTCCCTCCCCGAGTCCCGGGCGGCCGGAGCCCTTGACCGAGGCTCCAGCAGGAGAGAATGTGGCGACGGTGTTGTGTTCTGCGGGAGCAAGGGCCGGGGGGAGCGAGCAAGGGCCGCAGCGGGAGCGCGCTAGTGCGCCCCCCGCCCGGCGCCGTGGTGCAGTCCCGACATGGCGGCCACCATGAAGAAGGCGGTGAGCGCGGGGCTCGCGGGGCGGAGGCGCGGGGCCGGGCGGGCGCTGCTGCGGCGCTCAGCCCCCGGCCCGGCGTGCGGCCCAGGGCGGGGCCCCCGAGCCTGAGCGCGGCCCCGCGGGGCGTCTGGGGGTCTCGCGGCCCACGGGGCGTGGGAAGCCCGGGGCCCGTTGGCCGTCGCGCTGGGCGCCTTACCGAGTTGGGCGCGGGGGACCCGCACGCGTTCCTGCGGGGAGGTAGGGGCGGTGCCGCCCTTTGCAGGTGGGGACGCCGAGGCTGCCGGAGGTGCGGCCATTTGGCCAGGGGTGCGGCGCGGCGGGGAGCGGAGCGCGCCCCTGTCCCCGGGAGGATCGGGGCCCGGCCGCGGCGCCCCCGCGCTGGCTGCCCGGCCCCTGCGGTGCCCCGGGCTCCAAGGGCGCAGGCGGCCCTGCAGGGCGGGAGAGCGGAGGAAGCGGGCTCCCCTGCGGCCCTGCCCGAAGGGCGACAGCAAAGGTGCACAAAACCTTGGGGAGCGAGTCTCTGCATCCTGGGCGGGGGCTGTCATCCGCCGCCACCGAAGTCAGAGCCGGGGCTGTGCAGCCACGACGCCCATGCGCATCTAACTCCTGCCTCGCCTCCGAGCTTCAGTTTCCCCGTCTGTAAAATAAAGATAAAAGCTACCTCCTTAGGAGGAGGGTGGGATGAAAATTGGTAGTGAGTGTGGCATGCTCGGAGCGAGCCTGGCTCACCGGAAAGCCTCCGGGCTTATCAGCTGTTACTACGGCCTCGCCCGCATAGTTTTCTTCTCTTCTTAAGCATCTAGGTAGACTTACTGGATTGTAAACCCTAAATAGTTTAGTTTGCTTACAAGGGCAAAATGTGTGTTTCGGGAGAAGAAGGCAAAGTAAAACCCTTCTAGTGGTGTGTCATCGACAGATTCTTCCCCAGCACCTGAGTCAGGTTCATTCAGGCAGCGGGGATCGTTGTGCCACTCACTTGATCTCTCATTTTGTGTTTAAATTGGCTCCTTTGGCCCTTAATCCCGCGGAAGCTACTAGTGGGGGTTCATCCCCATCTGAACCACACAGGAGTGGAAACCACAGCGAAGACGTGAAGTCGGTGTTGTGGACACGGTAGAAGGAGCCGATTTTTTGATCGCCAGCTATTTCCAGGGGCCTGTGACATGGGCTCAGTTAAGGGGACGGAGGTGGCAGGGGTCAGCAGGCATGACGTTCTTACTGTCATCCTCATGGCCTTGTGGGACTTAGGGAGACAGGCAAGATGCAGTGAACACTGTCCAGTCCAAGTTTCCATCTTGGGGTGCTTGTGAAGTGAATGAAGGCTGTGCTGAGACCCAAGGTGGTGCGACTTGTAAGGATGGAAGGAGGGGAAGGGAACCTGGGAAGGGGGCGGAGGCCATCTAGAGAGGGGGTTTCCCCTGGCCCTACCCCTGGCGCCTGAACACAGGGACCTCTGAGGGGCTGAGGGGAGAGGAGAGCAAGGACCCTGGTGGCGGGGAAGCACGGAGGGTAGAGGTGGCCCGGGCAGGAAGGGTTTTCTCACGTCAGTAAGACTGGCTCTGTAGATGCAACTGCCTCTTCCAGATGCTTCCATGGCAGTGTCTGGTGGGTTAATGACGTGCACACTTGCCCCTCTGCCCCGTGACTGAGAGGGGACCCTGCAGGGAAGCTCTTGGAGCTCCCCATGAGCTGTTGCAAGCTGGAGTCCTCCACGCCGGTCACACTGTCACCAGGCTGTTTCGGTGAGGTGGTTCAGTCCCCTCATCTCCAAAGTTCTGTTTCCCAAGACCTGGTCTGTGGCCTGGCGGGGGACCGCAGGCTGATACCTGCACACGTTCCTGCCTCCGTGAGGCCGCCTGCGGCCCTGGCCTGGTGACTGGGTTGCTTGAAATGTCATCCTGTGCCCTGTAAGGTGCGGGTTCGACCCCGGTCAGGACACAGACCTAGATTGCCAGTCTCTGGCCGGGGTGCGTACGGCAGACAACCAGTTGATGGTTCTCACATCGCTGTTTTCCCCCTCCTCCTGTCTCTGTGATATCAGTAAACATCATCAGGTGAGAACTGAAAAAAATAAGCCCCCTTTACTCCGCATCCCCCAGCAGTGCCAACCCCTGAAGTCGCTCACTTCCGTCTTCACATCCGGCAGAAAGTGTGGGTTTGCCCCTCCTGTCCGGACGCGCAGCTGCTGGCGCTCATGTTGGCAGGATGGCAGCTCCGTTTTCGCCGCACGTAGAAGACACTAAATTATTGTTAAGTGAATGTATGCATGAAAGGAGGATAAAAATCCTAACTGAAATTTTCTATCAGACTTGGTAGATACCTTTATAAAACAGACCGCAAAGGGCCCGAATGTCCTTCTCCCAGGTTCCTACGGCTTCTTGAGTGGTAGTAACCGCATCTGGCTTTTCTTAATCCAGGGGTTCCTGACCTGGGGGTGTGGGTCCCTTTAAGAACCTTGATGAGAGCTAGGAAGGCCCTTCCAGAGGAATGCACGTGCACGTGTAGTTTCAGGGGGTACATGGACTCTCAGTGTCCACAGAGCCTCACTTGGGAAGTAAGCCCTCCCTGCGGAACTGAAGCTGCAAGCAACGCAGGAATGTTCTAGATCTGGGAGATGGAAGGGGAAGCCGCTGCTGGCGGTCCAGGCGGGTGTGACGCCACCCTACCCGCAGCACTGGCACTGGGCTGGGGGTGGATGGTGGGTTCGCCTCCCGCACCCCCTTTGGCCCTGACCTGAGCTGCTCAGGGAGGAAACTCCAGGGCGCTGGTAGTGCAGGGCGTGCTGTGGGGTGCAGCCCCGGCTGTGTGTCTGGGGAGCCCCGTGCTAGGTGCCGAAAGCCTCCCGCGGGCAAGTGCGCCTCCAAACACATGCAGGTGTTGTAGGCGCAGTGGTGGAGCTGGGCAGGCAGGTAGGAACTTGGGGATTCTTGGGCCCCTGTGTGTGTCCAGAGTTGGAGTCTTGTGGCAGGACGACTTGAGTGCCAGGGTGACCTTCGTGAGGCCTCGCTGCTGGCTGGTGTGGCGCAGGCCCGTGTTCACCAGCTTCCACACCCCAGGCGGCACAGGGTTGGGTGCTCGAAGCCAAGGGTCGCGTGCTGTGGGGTCCTGGACCACAGGCCTGGGGCCTGTGACACTGTTGACCCCCTGGGAGCCTGGGACAGGGGCAGTCTGCCTTTACGTTCCCACCACAGGGCTCCTGAGCGCTTGAGACAGCAGGTGGTTTTCAGCCTCTGGAGGAAATCAAAGTGTGCGGATCTCCTGTTGCTGGTTGTGGGAAACTGGAGGAGGTGGTTACTGTGAACCTGCACTGTTGACGGTAGTCGTGGTGGAAACTAGATTCGTCTTCCCTCCTTTACAAACAGAAGCTGAGCAGCCTGGCATTTCCCTCTTTTTCAGGCTGCGGAAGATGTCAATGTTACGTTTGAAGACCAACAAAAGATAAACAAATTTGCAAGGAATACGAGTAGAATCACAGAGCTGAAGGAGGAAATAGATGTCAAAAAGGTATTGAAAATATGTGTGTTGTTTTAGAAAAAGAAAAGTTCTGTAAGGGGTAGCTTTCGAAAGTTGGATTCAGTAACTTGTGCTCCCGTCTCTGGACTCCGAGGCAGAGCGCAGAAGCTCCCGTTTAAGCTGGGAGACCTTGTTTGGGTGCCTGGAGGTCGCTCGCAGCGTGCTGAGGGCCGGGGTGCAGGTCCCAGGGCCACTGAGGACACGGCCCCTCGGACAGAGGCCGCTGGGCTGCCACCCTGGGTGCCCCTGGGAAGTGGGAGCCTGGTGCCCCTGCGCCTGCAGCTCTCCTGAGCTGAAGTCCCGTCAAGTGCATTTGACTGGTGGCACTTAAATTAATAAATAGTCACTTTCATCTATCATCAGGCACGTCTGAGAAAGTAGATGTGTTTTAGTTTTTGCTTTAATTCTCCCGCAGGAGGACAACTCACAAAGTGAGAGTTGTTCAGGTGGGCGGCGTTGTGAATGGCCAGGGACACCTGCGCCCCCCATGGCAGGCTGGTCGCAACCCGGAAATATCTGGAGACCAACATGTTTGTTAACCCTTCACTGCTTCCTTAGGAAGTCACCCAAAAATGCAAGAAAAACCTGATTCGTGCAAGGGACCCTTGGTGAAAGGGTCCCTTCAAGAGTTGCTGTCCCCAGGTTAAAGTTGGCTTATAGCCCCTGTTGGGAATTTGAATACATTTTCACTGCTGTTCGCGTCTGCATTTGCAGAAACAACTGCAAAATTTAGAAGATGCTTGTGAGGACATCATGCTGGCAGATGATGACTGCTTGATGATACCTTACCAGATCGGTGATGTTTTCATTAGCCATTCGCAAGAGGAAACACAAGAAATGTTAGAAGAAGCAAAGGTACGTTGAAGTCTTTCCCCAGGTGATGGGGAAAAAATCCTGTTTGCTGACTGGTTAACGTCATGTTGGTGGACGTGTAGTTAGCTCACTGCCCCCCTGTTACCGTTTATTTGTTTCCAGTTTCCCGAAAGCAAAACTCTTAATGGGCATTTTTACACGTAAACCTTTGCTCACGTTTAGGCGATTCTTTTAAGGAAATAACCAGTGAAGTATAATTCCTGGGTCAGAGTGGAGGTTCATTGACAGCAGGTATTGAGACATTGTATGAAATTAGGTTCCAGCCCATGGGCCCTCCACCTCCCACCGGTGAGAGGGGCAGTCAGCCACAATGGTTATGGGAGACCATGGCAGGTGTTTCCCTAGTCTTGTGAAAGCTGCTGAACTACTTGAGGATTATTTAAGATGTTCATCTCCCTTCTTTTTTTTTTACAGATTTTATTTATTATTTTTAGAGAGAGGGGAAGGGAGAGAGGCAGAGAAGGAGAGAGACATCAATGTGTGGTTGCCTTTCACCTGCCTCCAGTTAAGGACCTGACTGGAGACCTGGTTTGCAACCTGGTTATGTGCCCTGGCTGGGAATCGAACCAGCAACCTTTGGGTTCGCAGGCTGGCACTTTATCCACTGTGCCACTAGCCAGGGCCATCTCCCTTCTTTAAATGTCATGAAAGGAAAACTTTTCATGAATGGAACCCGCATTTAATAAACCTTGGGAAGAGCTAACACTTTACCGCTGATGTTTCCACACAGAAACATTGTATGTCTCCTCTGAGGCGTCAGTCTTTCCTTTCATAGTAAAATACTGCAGTATTGGTTTTCTTTTGAACCATCCTAAAATACATGTTTCAAGATAAGTTTTTATCTCTGTTGTGAACATCCTCCCCTCCCACCCCGCCCACATAGGTATTGATTCTTTACTTTGCAGTTCATTCATTCATTCACTCACTCAGTCTCTCCCTCGTTCGTTCATCTGCTGCCACATCCGGAAGTGTTGACTGAGTGCTGCTGGGTGTTGGGTTCCACCGTGCGGTAGGGACACGGACAACAAAACCCGCCTTGTCCCTGCCTGCGCGGAGCGCATCATCCTGACGGGGAGGTCTGGTAGTTCCTGAACGTTTCAGCCAGAGTTGACTGTAATTGTTTCTTATTTTTTAATTTTGAAGATTTTATTCATTATTTTGAGAGAGAAGGGCAGGGAGGGAGAAAGAAAGGGAGAGAAACATCAATGTGTGCATGGTTGCTGTTCACCTGCCTCTGGCTGCAGACTTGGCTTGCCACCAGGTGATGTGCCCTGGCTGGGAGTTGAACCAGCAACCTTTGGGTTCGCAGGCCGGTGCCTTATCCACTGTGCCACCAGCCAGGGCCTTATAGTTGTTATTCTTAAGTATTGGTGGCAGTACGGATTTTCCCTTTTCCTCCAGGAGAGGGTCTGTCAGAAGCGCTGCTTGTGATGCGCTGTTGACCAGAGTGTTTGCAAATGGCTCTCCATTAGGATGTGGTCATTTAGAAATTAGTTTTCATTACTATATTTTTGAAATCAGCCAAAAGTGAGAGGACAAGCTTGATTGATCTTATAATAAGGAAACATAGGCCATGAATTAAAAATGCTCAGAGTCACGTTTGTGGTTGAGATCTAATTATTGCCATTATGGCGCTCAGCTGCCTGTCCAGGTGTAGAGAGTTGTTGACCCAAAAAGTCTTCCCAAATATTTTTTTTCACCTACGAGTGTTCAGAAGCCATCCGACTGAATAGAATTAATTTAAACAATTTTTTTTTTCCAGAAAAATTTGCAAGAAGAAATTGACGCTTTAGAATCCAGAGTGGAATCCATTCAACGAGTGTTAGCAGATTTGAAAGTTCAGTTATATGCAAAATTTGGGAGCAACATAAACCTCGAAGCTGATGAGAGCTAAAAATTTTATAATACTTCAAAAGTTTTGTTTAATAAAGTTAAATATTGTTTAAATGATAATTTTCTTCTTCAAATGATAAGGAAAGCAAAATTTCTTTAAAAATTGTTTTTCATTTATTTAATGGAAACTTGCCTATTTTCACATGTCTTGCTTATTTATTTTATATTTTTAAAAGAAGACAGTATTCATCTATGTATTTTACATAAAAATGATATGAAGTGTAGGGGTTATATGTCATGTTATTAAAAAATCAGTTCAGCAACCTTTTGTTTCTATATTATCATTTAGAATATCTGTTGCAATTTTTAGGAGAAAATTGAACATCTGTGTCATGTGGTTTATGTGTTTATTTCGGTTGCTATTTAGAGATGGTGAAAAGACTCCAGAAAGATCTCATCCTGCATCTGTCTGTTCCACTCATTTCACACCTGAAACTTTGTCATGAACAAAAATATATATGTATACATTTTATTTAAATCCATGCAGTATGTATTATATCTAAACATATATATTTCACTTATCTCTTAACGTACAGATCCTTGACTTGTTGAGCTTCATGCAGGCATAGAGCAGAACAACAGAATATTCTAGAAGCCAAGAGCGGTATCAGTAGAAGTGGGTAGTGTTTCTTTAAATATTTCAGAATTTATTTTAGTGCTTTGTAATTATTTGGGGTTTATATTGATCATGATGTAGAAGCAAAGCAGCTATGTATTTGAAAATAAGGCTTTTCTCTTAAATAAAGAGTACATTTATTCCCCACAGCCTCCCAAAAAACATATGTTTTGGGATTTGGAAGACCCTAATGGTACATTAACTACCCAGCAGATGGCACCGATATGCTAAAATACCAACGGAAGATGGAAGACCCTGTACAGAAACGAGGATAATTCTAGGATTAAATATACATAAGTTTAAGAGAAAATGCCATTTTTAAAATCTTCAGGACTAAGCATTGCATATTGTATTTTTAATAAACATTTGAATACAGTTCAGCCTTAAAGACAATATATAATTCTAAAATCCTTCATGACAAAAAGGCAACTATTTTTAAATTGCTGCAAAAAAATGTTCCCAAATACTAATATTCCAATTTTAGAAAATGCCTCTTGAAAGGATATTTTTTTCTTGCATGTATTTGGTTCAGTGAGGGGAGTAAGACTGGGGTTGTGGCAGGAAGCATACACTTACACTAGAATCATTTAAGAAAATTGTGCTAAGATTCCAAAGGTGGGCAAAAGAGGAGCCACCCCCTTCACTCTGGGACCCACGGAAGGATGGCCTTCATTCTGGGGAGGGACACGCACAGCCTGGGACAGGACGGAGGGGGGGAGAGTGGACCCGCTGACCTCATTCCAGAAACGGAATTACTGAATCACATACCTGGCTGGCGCTGAGCATCAGCATTTTAGCAAGTGAGCCTAAATGCAAAGAAACAGAGCAAGGGAGATATATTGCTAACATGACCCCTGATTTTTAAAATTTACCTGTGACGTTCTAGGGCGTCAGAAACGTGATTCCCATTTTTCATTTATTTCTCGTGTCCCTAAGCCTTTTCTTCTTTTGGTTAGTAACTACCAGTGGGTGAGGACTGGTCCACAGCGTTTGAAGAGGCAATTAACAGCTCCAGCCGGTCATTACCACTAATTGCCACTATTTTTTTTTTTTCCCTTTACACAGGCATTCTGATTTTTCGGTGCACTCACTATTTTTAGGGAATGCAGCCCTGGTTTTTAAGCAATGCCAGCTAAACAGAAGGTGTTTGCGGAACACATCTGACCAGGAGACTGGCAGTTTGCAGGCTCAGGTGCACAGTTGCCGCGTCTCCAGGCTGCCCGAAGCTGGAGTGGCTGAGAGCTGTGACTCTGTCCCCACCGTCACCCCCGCCACTGCCCCTGCAGAACCTCCAGAATCCAAAGCACGACCTATTGGGGAGCAGGGGAGAAAGTGCCATTTGGGGCAGAGCTTTTTTTTTTGACAGTGGGAGGCCAGGGGACTCTCCAAAGAGCCCTGAATGGGAAGATAATAGACGTGCCTGGAGCAGTGTTTTAAAATAATCTGGCAGTTGGTGGGTAGGTTTTCCTACCAAGCTATGGAGGTGGGGATACCAGATGTCACTGCTTTCCCGGTGGGTGCGGGGAGCCAGCTGGGGAGGAAAGAAAGGCAAGGAAGGGGGGACTTGGGGGTGAGGTGTACAGGCCTTGATAGGAGAGGGAGGGAAGGGGGAGAAAGCCAAAGGGAACTTGGCTTTGAGCACGGGCCCCACGGCCTTGCAGAACATGTTTTCTTTGGCTCTCGAGGTTAAAAAATGTGTTTAGATGTCTTGCCACAATAAAACCATCAGGTCTTGCATGAAGGGTCAGTTTGGCAACCGTGTTTACAGATGATGACGATCAGCTGCTCACCGGCTAGGCCAGCACGCTCTCCCGTGCCCACGCCCGTGCCCACGCCTCTCCCCTCGTGCGCGGGACCGCTGGCCCCTTCCTCATTGGCCTGGGCTCCACGGGCCCAGCTGGTGCTGACAACAAACACGGGCTGGGGGTGGGGTCGGAAGTGCCCAGGAGTGTGAAAAGCATCAGTTTGGCTGTGAACGCTTGGCATCCCGGGATGAACGCCCTGTGGAGGTACATAATGGGCCATCGAAAAGGTGGGTTGAAGTTTGATGTTTTTCCCTGGACAAGAGGTTCTGGAAAATCCCCTCCCATGAGAGCTGTCCCTGGGCTCCTGCAAAACGCTCAGGGTGAGAAGAAGGTAGCTGAAGTCAAGGCCAAGGGAACTAGAGGAGCCTACCCGCCCTGGGTCACGGGGGAGCTGGGCCCATCCCTGCCCGCGGGGGCTGAGAAGGAACGTTGGTGTCCCCACTTCCCAGGCGCCACATGAGCCCCGGGCTGGCTGCCTCTGCTCCCTGCAGGGGTGGGAGATGACTCTCAGGACCGTTTTCACCCTGGACACCTTCTTAAGATACGTATACAGCAGTGTGGGGTTTTGTTAAAAGGCAGGTTCTGGTGCAGTGTTTTTGGGCTGGGCCCAAGATTCTACCTTTCTAACAAGGTTCGGGTTTTGCTGCTGTTACTTGTCCTTGGCCGTGTGCTGAAGGCTCCGGTCGCCCGTCACGAAAGAGAAGAGGACACAGGAAAGGACACAGGTGGGAGGGAAAAGAACCAGCAGGGGCCACAGGGAGTCCCAGGGGGATCAGGGGCCTGGGAGTACTGGAAATGCAGCTTTCCACAGGATGAAATCTTGCAGAAAAATCCCCCCAGTTGGGAGTGATGTTGAGGGGCGTAATGGACTTTCCCTTCCACGACTATTTCAGAGAAAATAGTGGGGTATTTCTTTTGTCCATCATTTCTATTGAACTCGGAGTGACATTGGTTAATACGATCGTACAGGTTTCAAATTACGGTTCTATAATTGCCAGTATATTGCACCTGATGTTCACCAAGTCCAGCCTCCTGTCACCATTTATCCTGCATTACCTGCTTCTACCTGCCCCAGCCTCCTTTCCCTCTAGCAACCACCATACTGTTTGTGCCTGTGAGTTTGGTGTTCTTTTTTCCCTTAATCCCTTTACCATTTTTTTTTTTTACCAGCCCCCAACCCTCTCCCCTGTGACAGCTGCCAGTCTGTTTTCTGTATCTGAATGTTTCTATTCTGTTGGGTGGTTTATTTCATTGATTAGATTCCATCCACCTAGGAGTGAAATCCTATGGTTTTTGTCTTCCTCTGACTGGCTGCTTTCACTCAGCATAATAAAAACTAGCGGTTCAACCAGCCCTCCAGGTGATGCTAATTCAGCAGAAGAACTAACTAGCCTGACTCAGTCTGTTTGGGGGTCTGGGGAAGAGACCAAACAGCACCTGAGGTCTCCGCACTGTGCGTGTGACCATGAAGAGGGTAACCAGCCTAGGGTGGGGGTAGCAGAGGGGTCCCCCTCACAGCAACAGATGGTAAAGGGTTAAGTCGTGGGTGATGTGAGATACAAGACAGCTCACAGCAGCTAGGAGGAGATAAGACTTCAGTTTGATGCCCCTGCAGTGGATGGAAGGGCCTTTGTTGTTTTTATTGTAAAATTACAGAATGGAAACAAACAAACAAACAAAAATCAGAACAGCCATGAGGCCTGGAAGGGGACGAAGTTGGGAGGCCAGGTTGTGGGTGCTGAGTGTCAACATTCAGAATGTTACCTTCACTGGGCCCTTTGCGAGCATGATGTCATTCGCAAGCTTTTACAAAATTCTGTTAGGGCACAAATAAAATCCGGGGTGGGAGGAGCGCACATTGGGAGGTGGTTCCTAAAATTTGCTGCGCCCCTTCTAACATGTTTGTGCGCCACTCGACGTAAAATGGCACCGGGGTCTCTCCATTTTTAAAAGCAGACCCACAGCAATACCCCAGCACAATTCTTGAGTAGCCATTGCGGGCACACAGACGCGTGTGTCCTCGGCAGCATTTAAAAGCCGGCTTCAAGACCTGGAGAAGGGGAATTAGGGTGTGTGTGTTCATATGTGCTTCCCAGCGACGGGTTCTCTGGAAAACCCCAGTGCCAGTAGCTGGGAATAATCCCAAAGACAGCAGCACCAGGAACTAGCACGGAATCGTGGACCGGATGCTTCTGATGTGTTCATGCCTGCCTTCCTTACCGTAAGCATTTCAAGGAGACCCTGATCGCCCCTCCTGGTTCAGGTGTGGAGGAGGGTTTGACCAGCCGAGACCATTTGGACCCACTTCTAGAACTCACCAGCATGGTCTCGGGCTTCCCGGCTGCTCGTGGATGCACTCACTGCACCTGGGAAACCGATTTTGCGTGCTGATTTTACTCCTGCCCGTTCACCTACCCGAAGAATTTCAGCTAGCTTCTCAAATATAAATGTATATGTTATACACACACATATTGCAATACTGGTATGCGAGTGTAGACTCTTAGCAACCCTCTTAAACCCAAGCACAGCCCGTAGTACCGAGTGGGTCCAGAAGTCCAGACGGTTTTTTCCATAAAAGGCACGGTTTTCATTTTCAACAACAACTTGATTGATTTGGATAGTTTCAGGAAGTAGGCTTTCTCCCACTACTGACCCCTAGAGGGTAGAGACCGGGGTGCTGCTAAACCTCTTCCAATGCGTAAGACAGCCCCCAGCCAAGCAGTTCTTTGGCCGGGATGTCAATAGTACCAAGAAACTTCACAAACCACTTTTGACACGTTTGATCAGTCACAGCAGC